>CM040932.1:30520856-30913356 GCA_023029165.1 Gobiocypris rarus
CAGCTGAGACCTGAACTGCAGGACGCTCTGGTGGCCATCATCGAGCACTACAAGTGGTCCAAGTTCGTCTACATGTACAGTTCAGACTCTGGTGAGGACTGCTTTTATGACTAAAATCGTTGGATGTGGAGGGGAACTTAAATGAATTGCACTTATAGCACTGTTTGTTTGCAAAAATACAAACTCTCATTTACAGCATTTGATTATTTGATGTATAACTGCTTCCATTATCTAGTGTTTAGAGAAAACAAAATAATAATATTGTCAAATTCATATTCAATTTTTTTCTCATGCAGTATAAAGGCATGTCATGGTAGTCATCATATTTTGTGGTTCTTGGCATCAAAAAGTTTTAAAACCTCTGACAAAATCAACGTAAAGTCTCTTCAAAGGGTTAGTTCACATAAAAATGTAATCACACCCTCATGTCGTTTCAAACCCGTTCTGACCCCATAGACTGCAACATAATTAAAACATTTAAGTCCCAGAAAGGTAGCAAAGACATCCATAAAATCGTCCATGTGATTCCAGTGGTTCAACCTTAATGTTATGAAGCGACGAGAATATTTTTTTTGCACTAGAACAAACAAAAATAATGACTTGATTCAACAATCTCTTCTTTTCCTTGCCAGTCTAATACGCGATTCACATAAGCAATATAACGCATGCATGTGGATGTGATCGTGCTCGGCCAATAGTGAGCTGCCGTTTTTCTGTAAAACATGGGAGCGCTGTACTTTGTGAATAGCCCAACAAAGTGAATAGCGTAAGAGAGTGTCAGGGAAGAGAAGAATTTGTTTTAAAAAGTCGCTATTTTTGTTTGTTTTTGAGCACAAAAAGTATTGTTATCACTTCATAACATTAAGGTTGAACCACTGTAGTCACATGGACGATTTTATTGATGTCTTTGCTACCTTTCTGGGCCTTGAAAGTTGAAATTACGTTGCAGTCTGTGGGGGGTCAGAAAGCTCTTGGATCTTGGAAAAATATCTTATTTTGGGTTTGGAACGACATGAGGGTGAGTAATTAATGACAGAATTTACATTTTTGGGTGAACTAACCCTTTAAACCCCTGTCTAAAAGTGCTCTAAAATGTGCACTGTTTAATAAGCTTAATTTGCATGGGATGGAGGCATGTTTGTCGCTCATTAGAATTAAAATATGTAACATACTCATAGTGCACTGTAAAAAATTCCCCTGTAAAAAAACGGTAATCTACTGGCAGCTGTGGTTGCCAGCATTATACTGTAAAAATACGGAGCACTTCTGTTTTTGAAATTAACAGCTAAATACTGTTTTTTTAGCAACAGTAGACAACTGTAATTTAACAATTAAATTACAGTTGTCTACTGTAGCTGAAAAAGACAGTATTTTGCTGTTAATTTTTGCTTCCAGCAAAATCCTTGTGCTTGTTCAGGAGAGCGATGAGTTCCGGCGGAAGGGTGACCTCTGACCCAAAGTAGGTTGTATGGCGTTGTAGTGGTGATGATAACTAATGAACATGGACGCACAGAGGATAGAACAAAACAAAATGGCAGTCATAAGTTAGAAGTCTAAAATTAGAAGTTAAAATAAAAATGTCAGCGGATTTCAATTGTAAGAGAAGGGGAGCTATGTCCTACGTGCGGGTCAGAGATCCCCCTTCTGCCAAAACTCGACTCTCGTAAACGTACGTACAGCCGTTGCCAGAAGCCAGTGATTATGAAAAATTCCATTAAGTCACCAAACTAATACTAACATATTAATTAGAAATAAATATTGTAAGTGCAAATTTACCTTTGAAGGAATTCCAGTGTGGATGCTGTTTCCTCCTGGTACTGCAGATTAAAGATATAATACAAAGAGAACAATGCAGTGCAGCGAGAAAAGTTGGCTGCACCCCCCTGCAGATTACTTGGCCTTCCAGGCTGATCATCCACCGTTTCATCCATTGCCCCAGATTTACACCTACACCATAAAGGAATGGATAGAACAATGTTTATTCTATGATCTCTAGAAAGTGTAGAAAAGGCAGTGAGAAAATTATTTCATAACCTGACAACAGCACACAGTGTCATGTCTTTGAATGGTAAGTGACATTGCTGACCCATAGACAAAAAAAATGTATATCGATTTGTAACCTGACTGCTAGTACAGGATGAAAACATCGAACCTTGTTCTAGTCTTTTTTACTTAAAGGGATAGTTTAACCAACAATTATGTAATTAATTCCTCACCCTCATGTCGTTTCCAAACCCGCAAGACCTTCATTCATCTTCTCAACACAAATTAAGATATTTTTGATTAAATCCGAGAACTCTCGGTCAAAAATATCTTAATTTGTGTTCTGAAGATGAATGAAGGTCTTGCGGGTTTGGAATGACATGAGGGTGAGGAATTAATGACATAATTCAAATTTTTGGTTGAACTAACCCTTTAACGCAAAGCCATCTTTCAAGATGGGAGAAAAGGTTTAAACACAATAAAGTATATAGTGATTGTATAGTGATAAAAAACGACAAGGTTTAACAAACTAAGAATCAGACTTGACTTAATTGAATAAACATTTTAAATTCGGCTTGCAATTTCAAATAGAACAGAGTAAGATTCCTTAAAAACAAAGTCTCATCAACATTTTCAGGACTTACATCTGGTTGTCCTATGTCCTAAATCTGAGAGCAGCTGGCTTTAGGAGTTGCTGTAATAGAGTTAATGGTAACACTTTACAATAATGTTTATTAGTTAACATTAGTTAACTACATTAGTTAACATTAACTAAGAATGAACTGCACTTATAAAGCATTTATTTATCTTTGTTAATGTTAATTTCAACATTTACTAATGCATTATTAAAATCTTGTTAGCATTAGTTAATGCACTGTGAACTAGTAAAATATCCTTTTTGGATGAAAATTAGGGATCCTACCTGTGTGTGGTGACCTTGTTGTACAATCGATTCGTCGGTTGCTCAATCTCCCTTTTACTATAACAGAGTCGTGTGATTTAAATAACAGAAGTGTCATTGGATGTTTAAGATGTAATATTTTAAAGTAATAAGTAATTTAAAGAGAGGCAAATGCAGTCATAAATAGTTCAAACTTACCTCATGCAGGCAATCGAAAATGTCGCTTTGTTTACGTTGGGAAAAAAATATGGTACTATTCTGTTAAATAACAGGACATAGGCCTACTGTCGTTGGTCGTCCACGCTACCCCAAGAGAACAAGTCTTCCCATAATGCACTGTAAATAACAGCAACTTGCTGAATACTTGAAAACATAATTTTACTGTTAAATTTCCATGTAAATTTACAGGATTTTTTTACAGTGTGTAGTGCTGGTTTGAGTGTGCTTAGTGAATAAGATACTGTTTTTTTGTGCTGATATACCATGCGCTAAATGGAATTTGCTCCCTTTGAATACATCTGGATGGTTTTCTGAGACACAGTGTTTACCACATGTGCTGGTGTGCACATTGAGTCAGCTTTTGTTCCCGGTTTGGGTTTGTTTGTGAACATGTTGGTGTGTAATGACAGATATAGATATGACTCATGAGAGAGCTGCCTGCTTGTGTGTTGCTGGGATGAACAATAGTGCTCTGATCTGAGTGGATGCATCTCTTCCTGCACTTGGAGCTCATTTGGATCATCCTTCTCCATGAATATCTGCCAGAATGAAACCATTTTGCCAGAGTAAAATGTATCCAGCTGAAGGCTGGGGAAAGAAAATCCCAATTCCAAAGCACCTCTCCTCTGCACATGGTTCCATTGTTATTCCAAAGAGGGTCCAAAATTAACTTTTCTGCCACACATGCCAGGGCCGATGACTTGAGAAAATGTACCACACCTAAATATTTTTCTTATTGGGTTTTTATTTTGGTTTATTTTTATAATTTTTTTTTTTTTTTGAAATTATTTAGCTTTCCTTCCAAAACATTTAAATTATCTCATTATTTACTCAGCCTCATGTCTTTCCAAACCTGTATGACTTTCTTTCTGTTGTGGAACACAAAAAATAATGTCTCAGTTGTTGTCTTAACAATAGAAGATATTTTTAAGAACACATTGAAAAGTCTTAAAGGGATAGTTCACCCTCAAAATGAAAATTTGGTCATAATAATAATAATTTACTCACCTGCAATTTGTTCCACCTGCGATTTCCATAGTATTTTTTCATAACTAACCATACTATGGTTTAGTTACCCATATTTGTCAAAATATATTATTTTGTGTTCAGCAGGAGAAACTAATTCAAACATGTTTGGAACAAAGTGAGGGTGAGTAATGATTACAGAATTTTCATTGTTTTGGTGAACCATCCCTTTAAAGGTTTGGAACAACACAAAGGTGAGTAAATAATGACAGAATTATCATGTAACAAACACAGATGACTTGAGCCAGCTGTAATAATTTACTTTTGGTGGCTTTTTTTGTGAAGAAAATTCTACATATGTTTCGTCACATGGTTCTAGAAAAATATAAAAGTCTTAAGCATAAATGAATCCTGTTTAAGCACAAATAAATCCTGATGGCAAAGTTGAGACACAAATCACCCAGATGGCGTAGAAATCATCAACGTCTTTTACATCAGGGAGAGGCAGACTATCATTCTAATTTAATTTAAATTAGAATATCTAACTAACTTGATATAAATTATGTCGCAATTGCTAAGACAATTACCAGCCAAGTGGTGACTAACCCAGTTTTTACTTGCATTTGAAGCTTGGTGAGAGTTAATTTTGGACCCTGTTGCCATTTACCATCCTACAGCAAAGCAGTACATGAATCTCCTGCATCTTCTCGATTCAAAATAAATACCTGAAATTCTCAGATCTGCTCTAGAAAAGTCATGGGCATTCAGTTCTGCTCCCCGAGCAGGTAATGTCTGACACACCTGTCAGCACCAGGTGTGCTTTCCACCCCCTCCCATTGCCCCCACCCACCCTAGCCAATCGGCTGCAGTGTTCCCATAATGTGTCACCATCTGTCACAGACGTTCAGCTAAGCCAACCATGATGAGAGCATGACGTGATCTGCATGTTACAGGTCTTTTTTAAGAAATGTAGTTACCCACAATGCTCTCACCACCAGCTCTCTTCTTTCCGGCTCTCCTTTTTGCCTTGTCGTTGTCAGTTCTGTCATCGCACTACACACACAATAGGTTTGATGCCTGCCTATATGCACGCCACAGGTGTCTCTGTGATGGTTTTATCTTGTGGAAGTGCTGAGGGCTCTGGGTTAAGATTGTAGGATCATTAACTCTGTGACCGAGGAGAACCAAACTGCAGAGATCCATATCACCAGCCTCTTGTTGCCTAGATACAGCGCTGCACTGTCTACAGGGTTATTTTAAGCCTTTTAAGGACATATGTGTGAGAGTGTATGTAGCCCGTTTGTGAACCCAGCCACACTGTAAGCTTCCTATATGTATAAAATGGGCCCCACTGCCGTGTGCTGTTTTGCATGTTAGCATAGTACTCCACTGGCGCTACACCACCCCAGATGAGTGAGAAAGAGGCTAAGGAGAGACATCTTCCCCCGCTGGCCCTGTTCTCCGTGTGCATCGTGAGCCATTTGTTCAGCCTGCTGGGAGCGTGAGCTCCTTAATGTCAAATCACCCTGCAGTCTTAAAGTGGTCCAGCTGTACTCACACTGAGTCAAATAGGAAGCAACACTGGCTCAGATGCAGAGGGGTCAAAGGGCAAGTGCTCAAAACAGAGCAGAGGAGGGAGTCAGTATTCCTCGCTCTTGCAGTCAATATGGGCAATCTTTACTTGGGAATCCAACTATTATTGACTTGTTTTTTTTAACTTTTAAATAAGTTTCTGTGACTATTTACTCACCCTTATGTAGTTCCCAATTTGTATGTTCTGTATTCTATATAATATTGTGAATATTTGTACTGTTTTTTTTTCTATATATTTAGTCCCCATTCCAGCTTAAAAAAAGACACAAAAGCTCAATTTAAGTATCATTAACGTATAGTTTACTTGACTTATGCACTATATTTCAAATCATCTGAAGCCACATGATAGTTTTGTGTGAGAAACGGACTAAAATTTTAATCATTATTCACTGATTATTTTCCCCTTTGGTACCTGTTAGTCATTGCTACTGAATCATTAAGACCGTGAACTCAAGAACTGAGACGTTTAGAGTCACAAATTAATCTTTTACTACTGATTCATTAAAAAGATCTGACTCAAGTTCTACTTTTTTTAGACTCTTATAGACTCCTTTTATGAGACTTTTATGGTGTTTGCATCCTTTTTTATGCTTTTTTGCATGTTCTTTGTAATTTAATGAAAAAGAGTGACTGGTAGAGTTCCTCAATTTCCTCATTTTAGTGTCACTCAATAGAGTGGAGCAGGTATTACGTCACTTTGTAGGCCAAATGCAGTTAGCATCACACTGGTTCCCTCAACAAAAACCCAAAAGCTCTCTGATCAACAAAAGTTTATTATACTTGCACGGTGTGTCCATCGAGATCACAGCTGTACACAACTTTTCTGAATTTTGTAGCCTAAATGCAGTCGCCAGAAGTCAAAGGCTAAAGGTAGGCTATAAATGAACCACACCACAGTCCCACAAATTAAACGTCACCATCATTAAACTTCGGAAGTGCTAAAATGCGTTTTGGCTACAAAGTGATGTCAAACCTCCACCACTCTATTAAAAGAAAGTCAAATGACTGAATTTTCTTTTTAGAGCATGTGTTCCTGACTTGGAGGCTCAAAATTTGGACCATTTAATTTAATTTTGTTTAGTTTTAGCATAGTTAAGAATTTTATGACACAGTATATTTTTCTTCACATCATTGACCAAAAGTTCTCATTTTAGTATCCCACAATTAGTCATATGGTGTTGAGGTAAAATGGTGTGAAGGTAAAAAGTGATGACTGAATTTTCATTCCTTTAACTTCTGAGTGTGTAGTCCTTATTGTAGTCTACAGTGTCTAGGGCACAGAATGACACAGTTCTGGCACAGTCACAGTTTCCTGTGATTTATTTTGTGGTCCACCCCACCCCATAAATGAAATATTCATTCCGGTTATCACTGCTGCGGGATCCATTGGTTCCATAAATTATAAAGCGTGCATCCTTGTTGCTCTCCTTTTAATTACAGCTCATGCAACAGCTGTGTGGTATTGCATTAAACAAAGGCTGTAAAATTCAAGTGCATGCGTTTTCTTTTTTCTTTTTTTTACTTGGATTTGTTTTATGTTTTGAACAGCACCCAAAGTCCATTAAACATTTCATAAACAATTTCCCATATAAATGCTCACAGGGGAGTTACTGTATTTATTTCTCTTTGTTGAGCTTGGCACAATTTGCAGGAAGCCTTTCATAAGTCAGGAGACTGGATACTGGATTACTGGATAAACTTGGACTTGTTGTGTGACATACTCACACAGCAAAAAGCATAGATAGCTGTGAAAGCATGCAGTTTAGTGTTTGGAGAGGTTTTAATGAGTTTGAAGGAGCTGGCCATGGTGCTGAAGTACTGAGAACAGAAGAAGCATAAGCTGCTCTCAGCAGCAGCATAATAAGGGCAATCATGTATGCTTGTGCTTTTAACTGTCATCATGTCATGTGATCATATAATCCTTCAGATCTGCTCAGTTCGTATATGAGAGATGCGGCTTGTGTAGACATTATCACTCTGTGATATGTTCTTACTGAAGGCTGCTCCAAAAAGTTGATATTGTTGGCTGGCTCTAATGGCTACTAAGTACATTGGTTTTGAACTAGAGAGATTTTTTGTTGTTGTTGGTGTCTGGGGAGAAAGCTGATTGGTCCTTTGGTGATTGCGCACATGCATGCACCGTCTGTTAATCCTATGCTAAGATCAATGTCTTCACTAATCGAACCCCATTTCCTGTCTGTGAACAGTGCGGCTCTCACTCTCCACTGTTCTGTATCTTCCTGGCAGATTTTTCTGAATTCACAGCCAATAAAGTGGCATTCAGATGGTCAGAGGTGGCTGGAGATAACATAGTGTCGATACTATAGTCCTCCAAGCTCTAAAGCTGCTGTAGAATGACTTCTTAATGAATTAGCTTAGGCATAGGGTGACCAGACATCCTGTTTTTCCTGGGACAGTCCCGTATTTTAGTTCTACCAGAAAGACTTGGGAGGCCAGATGATATATGATAAAATAGCACGTTTATTAACAGACCAGCAAGTATTGTAATTAGAGGTTCTTTGGCGTAGACCCTGTCCGTAGCTCTCGTCTCGAGGGTAACGGACTCTACATTTCTTGCCTGAACATGAAGGCAGGCGAGCAGCCGACCCCCTTGGAGGTAAAGACGGGGACGTGGTGGTAGGGAGGATGGAGGTAATGTTGGCGACAGCATCTGAGAACTCAGGCGTGACAGTACCGGTCTTTTATACTCTGAGAATTAGAACATGATTGGTTAGGTATGGATGGAATGAGTGATGTAACGTTGAATCTTCCTGGCAAAACTAGTGCTAGAGCTTCATATCTATTCTTAGTTTCCTTACTTATTATGAAAAAAATCATGTTTTGTCCTGTATTTCTAATTTCCTAAATTGTCTTTTCTAGGTGATCACATAAAAGCAAGTAGCAGTCGTCTGTCATGCTTTAATAGCCTAATCAAAGGGCCAATCTTGTCATAGTATATTTTGAAGAACAATTACAATTACCATCCAATCACAATTCGTTATCAATTAACTTGCAGTAAGTGAAGGCGGGATATTGAGCGGAGAGCTAGTCAGACGCAAATGTCAATGAAACATGTCTACATGTACAACCCCATTTCAGAAAAAGTTGGGACAGTATGGAAAACGCAAAAAAAAAAAGAAAAAAAAGAAGTGATTTCTAAATTTACTTTGACTTGTATTTCATTGCAGACAATATGAACAAAAAATATGTCATGTTTTGTCTGGTCAACTTCATGTCATTTGTAAATATGCATCCTTTCCTGTCATTCAGACCTGCAACACATTTAAAAAAAAGTTGGGACAGTAAAGCATTTACCACTTTTTAATGTTGCCATTCCTTTTCACAACACTTAAAAGACGTTTAGGGACTGAATTTTGTCCCATTCTTCCTGCAAACAAGTCTCAAGGTGGGCAACAGTACGGGGTCTTCGTTGTCGCATTTTGCGCTTCAAAATGTGCCACACATTCTCTTTTGGAGACACATTCTCTGCAGGCAGGCCAGTCAAGTACCCGTACCCTCTTTTCCTCCGCAGCCAGGACTTTGTAATGTGTGCAGAATGTGGTTTTGCATTGTCTTGTTGAAATATGCATGGACGTCCCTGGAAAAGATGTCTTCTTGAAGGCAGCATATTATGCTCCAAAATCTCTATGTACTTTTCAGCATTAATGGTGTCTTCACAGAAGTGCAAGTTACCTTTGCCAAGGGCACTGACACAACCCCATACCATGACACACCCTGGCTTTTGGACTTGTTGCTGGTAACAGTCTGGATGATCCTTTTCTTCTTTGGTCCAGGTCTGAATGACAGGAAAGGATGCATATTTACAAATGACATGAAGTTGACCAAACAAAACATTAAATATTTTGTGTTCATATTGTCTGCAATGAAATACAAGTCAAAGTAAATTTAGAAATCACTACTTTCTTTTTTTATTTGCGTTTTCCATACTGTCCCAACTTTTTCTGATTTGGGGTTGTAATGAGGATCTTCAAAAAGAGTTTATCAAGTGATTATGCACAGTATGTTGTGAAAAAACGCAATGTGGTATCGTGCTGGATGATGCACACCAGACGTTTTCAGGGTGTACTCGCACTAGGCACGGTTGCCTTGTAACGTGCCCGAGCGCGTTTCTCCCCGCCACCCCACTCCCCATTCAACTTTTTGTTTTGAAGAAGACAGGAATTAAAGCGCTTTCGCTAATAGACTGACTAATACATTTATAATTGTTGCCGCGCTCTGGCCCACTTCTTCCAAATGGAGCACTCACACTTGTCAAACTAACCGGGCTTTGGGGGTCAAATGCGCTCGGGCATGGTTCAGAGCACCTGTTGTGAGTACACCCTCAGACAGCGCACAATCCCAAATTCCCATCCCGTCCTGTATTCCACCATGAGAAATCTTGTCACCTACTTTGGCATACTTAGATGTCATTATTTACACATTACACTTTAAGTTTCACACATTACACATTAAGTGTCACATCTTCCTCCAAAATTGTTAGTTTACTCAATATATCAAGATACGTAAGTGCGGTTAGTTTGCTTGTAAAATTCAAAATTAAAATAGAGTTTATAAAACTTTTTTGAGTTCTGTTAACCCAGTGTTTCTCATTTGTGTTCAAGGACTGGCAGTTCTGCAGAAGGTTCTGGACACAGCAGCAGAACATAACTGGCTAGTGACCTCTGTGAACGTAGAGACAATGACAGAAGCATCCTTCCTCAAAGTGTTCCAGGACCTGGACAAAAGGAAGGAGGGCCAGATCATCATCGACTGTGAGCTGGAGAGACTCACCTCCATCCTGAAGAAGGTAATTGTCTCTCACCAGTCTTGTTACAGACATACATGCTGTCAGGTGCCCCAAATTAATTCGGAATTCAAATTGTCAAAATTTGCTTTTTTATGTACATTAAGACCACCCATATGTCTTTTAACCAAGTCAAACTTCTACTTAGTCATCTGTAATGCCGCCAATAACCGTCACAGTAATCATCAGCAGGCACAGATGACTTAACTTAAAATGCAATTCTGAGTTTGAGTACCTGGATGAAGCCTGTGGCCACTCTTATCAAATGTGGTCTGTGCAACAGGCCCCAAGATGCTCTCTTTCTCTCATAGAGCGCCAAGGACAGAGCAGATAAATAACACTGGGCTGACATTTAGGGTTGGCAGCAGAGCCATAGTGACGTGTCACTTTCCCTGTCACCTCTCGACACTGCCTGGAGGTGGAGGAAGCGTCCTGTTACTGTAATTAATGAGAGCGTGTCTTTTCTTCCCTTTTTGTCTTTTCCTCTATTTCATGACTCAAACAGAAGACCCTCAACAGGCCATGTTGTGTTATTGATAGCACAGTGCCCACAGTTAAGGCTCTTGCATCATTTGGTGGCAATTTGCACAGCATGTCTAGACAAATTTTTCCTCTCTGAAAGCAATCATCCATCACCATGCATCCACCATACATCATACATTGGTGTAATTTCCCCCCACTTTGATTCACATTCTTCCACTAACACCAGGGGCCAGACGGTTTAATTGAGGAAAATCACTTTGTGCATGTTTTTCATCACTGTCTTAGCATGCAAGATGTGTGGAGCTTTTTGGTTAAGAATATTTCTTATTTTAAAGGCCCTAGTAGTTTGACAAACACAGGTAGTTTACCCCTTTAGTAAGATATGAATCATCATTATTTTTAGTCCACTTTCCAGTATGACCATCTGCTACAGGTTTTGGAACGTTATCATATAGATTGCCTCAAGCTTCTGGTGCAACCACATTTACCAATTTTTGCAAGCGAACGTGTTTTCAATTGGAATCCATGCGATTGGGAGTTCCACACACAGATTCTGCTCGTGGTCACGCAAATGCACCGTGTTAACCAACAGAAAGCAGCTTGGTTTTAAAGTTACTTCTCTGTAAGTGGTGCTATATGCATCACTACACTATTGACAGTGGACAAAACACCTTTTTTGCTCACAAAATTTTGCAAGTTTTTTGCTAATGTAACTGTACCCTTACAGACCCAGACTAAAGGCCACTGGCCACAAAACATTTTCTCTTTCATTTCTGTGTTCTGCATCAAAGGGATAGTTCACACAAAATGGAAATTCTATCATCATTTACGCATCCTCATTTCGTTCCAAACCTGAATGACTTCTTCTGCGGAACATAAAACAAGATATTTTGAAGATTTGAAGACATTTCTCAAACTCTTCTTTTATGTTTTATAGAAGAAAATTCATACATGTTTGGAACATTGTGACAGTGAGTTTTACATTTTTGGGGAACTCTCTCCCATTAATGTTGATCACAGCATTGAAATACACAAGAAGACCAAGCTATGTCCTTGAGAGGAGTGTTCCCTGCCCTGGGCTAGCCTGCCGGATGAAATCTTACTGGGGTTACCCATTAATAACTAATGCTTCTGTCTGTCATGGCCACAAGCTAATGTCAACTTTCACAACTTCACAAGTTTGTATGAGTGAACATCTACTTACGCAGAATTGTGTCTTCACAATCACTCCTTGTTATTTCTGAGCACCCCATTACTCCTGCACATCCCTTGTACCTGCAGAGGATTTTCTTTATTTAAAGCCATAGAACAGCATAACAGTTTGATGGTGTCAAAGTCTTTGGTACTCATTGAAACTGCACACTACGCACTCACGTACATCCACACAGGTTAAAGCTGTGACCCTCGGTCAGTGTGTACCAAACAGAACTGAGAGCGCTGCTAATGTGTTCCTCCCCCGTCAGCGTATGACTCATTGTTTTTCACCACTGTTGTACTCTTCATGCCTGCAGAGGCTTTGTTATCTCTATAGCCAAACAAAAGAAAAAGTACATCACAAATCTTCATTCCTCTCTTTTGTTACTCTGAAAACATTGATTCTGAAACACCCTGAACTCTGATTGCCCAGGATTGTAGTCATTTTATGGAAGTTGGTGTATGTGTGCTTAGAGGTAATGTGCTGTTGGTGTTATTTAAATGCTACATGTTTTAAGAATTATGCAGACACTTTCATCAAAGTGACTTACATTGCAAAGTCAGTGTTTAGAATATCTTAACTCTTTTCATTGATTGAATTATCCGGCTTTCCGTCTTTTCACTGAATTAGTACAGAATCTCCAGATCAAAACACAGATTGAAAAGAAACAGAAACAACCGATAGCATATATAAGCAGATGCATATGTAAAATAACGTGGACATCAACATAAAACATTAAATATAGGACTTTGCAAGCTTTAGGGGTTTCGATGGACTCAATCTACTCCATGTTTTGATCATCGTTCTTGATTTTTGCAGTCTTTGACAAAAATTTTAGATTTTTTCAGCTTTTAGCTCAACATTGCTTTTCTAATGAAATTTACTCATTCTAGTTTTGATAAAAAGAATGCATTAAGCTAGAAAAAATGTTTTTGTTTTTGTTTTTGTTTTTTTAAAGCAGAGGCTCTGTTCTTTATTTTTATATATTGCATGTTCAGATGTTCATACAACCAAATATTATGTGGGCCATTAAAATTTTGTGAAGTTATCAAAAATGTTGGTGGTGGCTGTTAACTTAAAAAAAAAACTGACGTGGAAAGAGTTATTATCTTAATGCAATATAGTTGCATTTCACAGATTAGAGCTGGTGTAATATAGCTTAACACATGCTCATTTACAAATTAATTACCTACTGATTCAATTGATGATTGCAATGAAAGAAAATACAATGCTTTTTTTGCAGTTATGTGTGATAAAACAACAAATATTATATCACAGTGTGATTTATTAATATTTGTGTGTTTACTGTTATAAAAAAGGTTAGTGCTGTGTACTCGAAAATGAATACTGACATATGTAACTTTTCATCTTATTTGTTGGTCCATTTCAGATCATCGAGCTGGGGAAGAACGTAAAGAGTTACCACTACATCCTAGCAAACCTGGTAAGCTAAAAAAACACACTCATTTCAGCACTATGAGAGATTTCAGGACTAAACCCCAGCATGATGCTTTCAAATGCCACTGCTATGCTTGATATTACAGGTGATTTGCATATTTTCCACTACTGACCAATCATAAGAAGCTGCTCGCTATGACTAACAGATGAGATGTTATATAAATGTTGCCTGGAGAACTGCTCTGTGAATATAAAAACCTACAAGTGATTTCTGTAGTCTTTGTCTTTAGGTGCGCTCAACGTATGAGAATGGAGGGCTAAATTGATTTAAACAGAAATGATGATAATCGCAGCATTAATATGCTGTGGTGTGCTCCTGGACGGCACACTGCTGAGGATTTTAAATTAAACCGGTCTGGCCGGTTTGTTAGATGTAATTGTAAATGATAAATGATAAAGGGTGCAAAGCAATAAAGAAAGATTTGCAACTGTCTGCTATTTCCATAATGGCCAAATTTTAAGAAGTGAGCAAATTACTCCCAGTGTCCTACGACAGGGAGCTCAATTCTATTTACACTGTATTTGTGTGTGTGTGTGTGTGTGTGTGTGTGTGTGTGTGTGTGTGTGTGTGTGTGTGTGTGTGTGTGTGTGTGTGTGTGTGTGTGTGTGTGACACAAATGTGTTGTGTGTGTGTGTGTGTGTGTCTGAGTGTATGCCATTATAGCTTCCCCTCTGTGTCCAAGCCTTTTGGTTGAGGCTAGTTTCTATAAGTAACATCACCAGCTCACTGCACCACATTTGGGAGCACCAGCGGAAAAGATGCAACTCCTTTCCTCATTTGAGAAATGGACACCTACTGAGTACATCAGAGGATGGGGAAATATCGAATTAAAGTTGAAATCAATTGTGTGTGTGTGTGTGTGTGTGTGTGTGTGTGTGTGTGTGTGTGTGTGTGTGTGTGTGTGTGTGTGTGTGTGTGTGTGTGTGTGTGTGTGTGTGTGTGCATGGATGTTTGTATCTGAGTGTATGCCCGTGTAAGCTTCCCCTCTGTGTCCAAGCCTTTTGGTTGAAGGCTAGTTTCTATAGTAACATCACCAACTCACTGCACCACATTTACAGGGACACCAAGCGGAAAAAGATACAACTCCTTTCACTCATTTGAGAGATATGGACACCTGCTACAGGTACATCAGAGGATGGGGAAATATCGAATTAAAGTTGAAATCAATTATAATTTCCAAAATCCAGAGATTTAATCTTAAAAAGATTTATCTTTAATCAATTTGTTTTAGAGAGGATGCATGGCTCCTGCTATTAGTTTTTAAAATGAATAGTTTCATAATAAGAAGTTTTTCCTCCATTTCCATCTTTAGCACCACTGTAAAATATTTTTTTCTTCACAGTATTTGACTGTTAGGGTTGGGTCACAATTCTCTAATGCTTGAAATTGTGTGATATTGGGTGAAACTGCAAGCACAATAGTCAATAGTCATGGCCTAATGGTTACAGAGTCAGACTGGTAACCCAAAGGTTGTGGGTTTGACAATAAATAAAGATCCTTAGGAAAATGTAGGTGGGGTGAATTAACAGCACTCTTTTCCAGCCTCAGTACCCATGACTAGCAAGGCAGCTCCCAATTGCTCAGAGGGTGCCGCACAAAAATGGCTGCCCACTGCTCTGGGTGTGTGTCTGTTCACGGCTTACAGTGTGCGATTGTTGTACTAACTTGTATGGGTTAAATGAAGAGCACAAATTATGAGTATGAATTACCAAACTTGGCCTTCACATCACTTTCAATAAAACTCACAAGAATTGAAAAGGTGCTCATTTCCCATAGACTGGAGTAAGACCATAGACAATAGCTGACGTAGTCATTTGGAGCTTGTTAATTTGGTGTGCAAAGCTACAGTGCTGGGCGCACGTGACATGATTCATGAGCGGTCATCTCTTCTGCTTTACTTACAACATGAAAAAAAACATGAATAATCAGAAGGTATGTTGAAATATACAGTACAAACCATACTGAAATCATGTCACATGCAATCCCTCTTCAACCGCAAAAAGATGTCAATAAAACAGCTTGTAAACAATGTCATATAACATCACATTTACCTCAAAAAAGCCTTTCAATGTCCAAAAACTCAGCAGCCAGCTAGAAAAATGAATTTAGTGCATTGCTAAATATATGCATATATTGCATATTCATTCTATGTTCACTTAACCTGTTCCTAGTTTAAAGCATTAGTTGAGAGACGTTTTTTTCTTTAAGGAAATTTGCCATGTAAGGAGCCCCTAAAGGGACATAGTGAAGAAATAAAATATGAGATGGGAGGAATATTTGACAATTTTTGTTTTCACTCGCAAAGAATATTACATTTCTCAGGGAAATGCAAACATTTTGCGAGCAAATGCAAAAGCATTATTTTTCCTCCAATCTCATATTTCTTTCCACCACCATGTCCCCTTAGGGGCTCCATAGCTGTACCTGATAGGCCCCAAATTAATCAATACTGAATCGAAGTTAATCAAATCAAAACCAAATAGCAAGCTTGTGTGTGAATCGAATCCAATAGTAAAATTTGTATGAATGCCCAGCCCTAATGTCAGTAAAAGTGTTGTCTTTTCCATTTATTTTGTTGTCAGAGTGCACCAGAATTCTTCACTTTCATGTTAAGATTACGAATGACAGAAAAATTGGATGCCTCCAGACACCCCAACAACAATTTACTTTTTTAAACATGTCACCTTTTTACATCTTGTGAGTTTGAAGGTCTGTTTTAGTGAATCAGAAACATGCAGTGTGACCAGTGTAGCTAGATTTATGTACAAATGACTCTTATGATATTGATTATTTTAAGTGAATAGTTTTGAATCAGTCAAAAAAACATTGTTGCCAATTACTGAGGGAATATATCTTGACAAATGGACAATATAACTGAAATATACCCAAATGATTCATAATAGAATCAAATCAAATGGGAATCTTAATCAAATCAAATTGAGATCACATGAATAGGAACTGAATTTTAATTTAGAAATAAAATTAAATCTGTTGAGTGAGAAAAATATTAACAGGAATCAGACTGACAAAACAGTCACCATACAATTGCATTTAACCAAAAGAGGAAATAGAAGAGATTCCCGTTTAGTTTTTGCAGTGTTGTGGAAATCTCTTAGGGCCAGTTGTTGAAAAAGTTTAATTTGTCTGTTTTGGAAATCACATGTTTTACTATCCAGGATCAGTTAATGCATCTTACTTTTGTGCCATTTTTTTCAAAGCAAAATTGAATTGGATCACCCTGATCCAGATACACACTTTTTCAGATGACCAAATTTGGATTACTATTGCTCTACGGAGACCCTAAAGGAACATGGTGATGGAAAAAATATGAGATAAAAAATCAAACTTTCAAACCTTTTGTTTTTGTGTTCTCTCTAAGTTTTGCATAGTGTTCAACTGCTTTCGATCAACTTTTAACTGGTTCATCTCTTACTGTGGCGATTTCACAAGTTCACACTTACATCAAATTAAATAGAGTAAAGATTATGTGTATTTACCATGCTGTCCGGGGAAGGGCAGAGTATCCCCCCTGATAGAGATAGCTTAGAACTAGACTGCATTGTATTATGGATTGTGTTGTATTAGGGCTCAATTACTAATAAGAGACCCTGGTGATATAAAGAAGTTGAGGACATTTCATTCTACCGAACTAGCCGCAAGTGCTGAATTACTACTCATAGCCTACAGGTCAGTTTATTTCACCAATTAAAATTGTGAGGAAACGCAATGCTGTTTTACTTGTTCTACACTATCTAAACTGCATTTAAGTGCGTTGAAAGTTATAATGTTATAATGTGTGTTAGTTTGTTTGCCACGTTGATACCGGTCCTCTTTTGAGTTCTCATTTTGTTCCAAAGCTTGCCATGGTCTATAATGTTTAAATGAAACTACAATAGCATGCCGCAATATGTTATGCAGTTGTCAACATCTGTTGCCATGCGGTTTCTATGCCAGTAAAAGCAGAAACAGAGGGTAACACAGGCGACTCCCTCACATCTCCAGGTTCCTTGGTTAAAATCACAATTTTCTCATGATTTACAAATAGTTGGAAACATTTGGGATATAGTACACAATCAAAATATATAACACTGTCCTGGTGGTTTTTGGATATTTTACTGCAAAAATTCTACATATTGTACCTTAATGTCTATTTATAATGTATTACTTAACAGTCAAAATCAATAGCAAAATAAAACGTGTGTATATTACATGATACAAATGTTTGTTCCTGAAATCCACCCTTCTGCTGAGATCAGTATAATCCTGATTTATTTCTTTATTTTTTATCAAAGGTATCCCAATCTTATTAAAACGTTTTAAACAACATCTGATGATCTGATCCTGATAAAATGTTCTTTTTTCTTTTGAACAACCCATTTTCAAGATTTGATCAGATCCAATCCAATCAGATTACTTTTGAAGAACTGGCTTGTAATGGTGTAACACAGACAGAGGCTGTGCAGGTTAATGCATGTTGAGGAGACGCATCCCTTATATCTCACATTTTGACTGCAGTTCTCGAGTCTTGTGCTTGACTGATGTGATTGAACTTGTAATGAGAATACAGGTGTCTTTACCCAAAATCTTGCATTCCTTAAATCATTCACTTGGTTTACAGTGAGTTTGTGTAGGATCAGATGGGAAAGAGACCTCACTGTAGTTTTAGAGTGGGAGGACCGCCTACGCCTGAAATTGAGAATAATTAGGCTGAGCCAAGAGAACCAGACTGGCAAAAACTGACGAAATCCTTCAAAAACCTGTAATCAATTCCATCAGTCACATACAAGTGAAGGACATCATCAGTGGTGCCACGATCCAGGAAACAGGATGTCACTGTTGCTATGAGAGCAGATAGTTGGCATGAGAAGGAATGCCAAAAGACGTGTTGCTGAACGAAAAAAACCCGCAGAAAGACGAGGCTAATCATGAGAGAGCAGTGGCAGTGCTTCAGAAAGCAACTTGCTGTTGTAATCTGAACTTTTTAAATCTTATTTTATTTCAGCTTTATTCAATTACTAAAAATAATTTACTAGTTCTAGTTAACAATAACAACACTGCTTCAACATAGTTGTTGCACGTTTTGGGCTATGGTTATCCTTATTATTGGACCTATGAGCTAGTGGTTAATCCATGTGTTCCAATACATTGACCTTTGGTTCATATAGGTGAGTTTTTTTAATGTATCTGTCTCTATAAAGTTAAAGTTGGGAATTATTAAAAATATAAGAAATTTGGACCATTTATTTTTCTGAAATGAGAGTTTCTGAAGTGTCGCATGAGAGTTTTGCTTTTTGAAATCAGTGAAAGATTCTTTCTGCAAACTGCTTGACTTTGTTTTCTCCTTTAATTTAGTATAAATTTGTTTGGTGAATGAGCGGTTGATTGCCTCCAAAGACTATAGTCGTGTTGATTGAGGGAAGAATGTGCCGTGTTTCAGACTTGAGAGCTTGTGATGACACGCGTCCCAGTTGTGCGCTCAGTAACAGCACGGCATAATATGTGCAGTGATGCAGACAGCTTGTGTATCTCTGATTGCCTTGTTCACTCTCACCGGAGAGAGTGATGAGGCTGTGAAACGAGGTTGCGTGAGGCTTTAGCCCTGAGGCCAATCATGTGATAGCACTTCCCTCCAAGAATTGATTTGACGTTACAAGATACTTTGAGTTGTCCTTGTGGAATGGTAGGTTCCAGTAGAGAGACTTTTATATTGGTCAGGGTTTTTTTCACACTGAAATCCCCCCAGGGGATACTGAGGGGTCTGGAGAAAAAAATGTGTAAAAAAAATTATACATAAGTAATAATAATATATTTTGTATAAATGGGTCGTTATACATGAAGACATGCACTACCTTTCAAAATATTTGGGGTTAGTAATTTTTTTCGTTATTTTTAAACAAAGTTTGTTTAAAAAAATTGTAAACATAATAATGTGGCATAATAATTCAATTTAAATAACAGTTTTCTTTTTATTAATATTTTAACTTATTTCTGTGACGGCTGTCTTAAATGTGCAATTCCTCAAGAAACATTTATTCTTATTATTAGTTAAATAAGTTGATTATTTTTGTGGAATGAGTGAAGTTTCCTTTATATTTTTGCAAGAGGGTTTCAAGCAAAGGGATAATTTTTTTCAGGGGTGTGTGGGAATATTTGGGTTGACAGCCCCTCCTCCTGCATATTTAAATTGTGGGAATTGCCTGAGGTGCCATTTTATTTTTGCCTGTCAGTGAGGATGTCAGAACGTACTATGTTTAATTGCCCAGTCGACACTGTCAAATCTAACAAATGTCTTTAAGATTTATATCATATAGTCTGACATAAAAAACAATGATATTGCACGGTCTGCCAAGCATACTCTGTCTGACCATTTGTTTATGTGTGCGTGAGGGTATTTGAGGTAAGACACAAGCGTGAGGTCATGTTAGAAGAGAAGTGAGTCTTGTTCATTGCATAGCAGATGTTCCCAGGGCACACAGGGACATGTTACTGCTCCTGGGGGACCAAGCGTGTTAAGGGATAAAAGATCAAAGATCAACTCACTTACAGCTTGACAAGGGCTATTACACTCATAACTGACACACACACCAACATATTTGTGTTGTTGAGCTGAACACAAACAGATCTTTAGTACCCACACGTGTTTTTGATCATATAGGAGTAAATCGGCAGCTTCACGAAATAAAAAATTATTTGTAATACTTCAGGTTAGATTCTGTTCAGTGTGATCTCAGGTACGGAGAGTGTGTGGGCTGCTCTGGGGCAGCCTAACTCAGATGATTGGATTATGGGAAAGGTCCTTAAATTACTGGTTAGAGCCACTGGGATTAAAGACAAACCTCCAGCAAACTCTCATAATGTGGAACTTTTTTTTTTACTTCAAATTCTTATTCACAGCTCCTGCATTTTCAAGTACCACATCGGATAACAACCAAGCTTTCTTGGATAACCAGCCTCAGTGGATGGGAGGGATTAGCCTTTTTCATTAAGTGATTGACCCAACCATTCTTTCCATTATAATTTTAAACCCTGAATTACATTTAACAGCACTCCACAGGCCCGGCCTCATGCTCTCTCGTTGCGCTTGACCATTTTTGTGGAAATGACTCCCTCTGCTGCGAATTCAACCTCCATTTCTTTTCGAGGTCTTCGAGTTTTTTTGTAACAATCGCAGGGGGTTAGTCATTGTATTTTATGTCAGATTGGTTTCCCTTTTCAGTTTAGTCAATTAATTGCCTTTAATGGTTGACGTTTGGTTGAAATTGTATTCTTATCTTCTTGTTTTCTTGACTATGGAAACCTTCTGTGTGCTTTACTGTAAGTGAAATCACAGTATGTCATGCTAACATGTTCTCTGTTCTCCTGTAGGGATTTCTGGACATCGACTTGACAGAGTTTAAGAAGGGTGAGGCGAACGTGACAGGCTTCCAGCTGGTGAACTACACAAACCCTAATGTCAGTAGGATAGTGCAGCAGTGGATGGACTTTGAAAACAAAGATGCCAAAGTTCCCAAGCGAGGACTGAAGGTGAGGCACTCAATGTAAAGAATGGATTCTAACCTGACAAATAAGAAATACAAAAAAACTATAACATGTAATTAGGTTGTGTATAGATTAAATATATAATGCGTATATACATTACATAAAACTTTTAAATTTACTTCTCATACGTCTTTCTGTATTCTTTATGCAGTACACTGGAGCTCTCACATATGATGGGGTCAAAGTCATGTCCACAGCCTTCCAGAACCTCCGCAGGCAGAGGATAGATATATCTCGCCGTGGAAATGCTGGAGAATGTCTGGCCAACCCACCAGCACCTTGGGGCCAGGGCATCGATATTCAGAGAGCACTTCAGCAGGTATCTTGCCCTGAAGGACTATCTTTTTTAAGAACACATTGTTCACAAAGACTGACACTGGTTCTAATCTATTCTGAGTGCACAAAATGAAACCCCAATAAGCAAATTACATCTTTATTTTGTCTCGTAAAGTTCACATTGATTCACCAAAGAGACCATCACAATCAAATGTGACACTGCAGATAATAAAGCCTGTTGGCGATAAACATTTATGCAGGTCTTAACAGCACATGACAAGTTATATTTACAAAGAGGGGAGGAACACCTGGCTTTGTTGTGTTACCCTTAGGCAGATGTTTGTCTCTTCACTTTAGGCACTGTATGAATATTTAAATACAGAGCATAGAAGTTGGCAGGCAAGGTTGAGCAGAATTTGTTAGCAGAAACCAAATGTGACTTATTGGAAATATGTAGAAATGACCTCTGTTTGAGAAGCCATAAACACATTGGTATTTTCTTCCAGCCATATCATCCGATTCTCCATTTCACTTAACTTAATTATAAGTGTGAAGAGGTTCAAACAATGTAGTAAACTCAGTGTGTAGCATTCTTCTTGCAGAGGTAGACTCTGTCTCACAGTTGCCCACGGATGTGTCTGATGAGAGTCTGATGTGTGCTGGACTAAGGCAATTTGGTCCATCTGCTGGGAGGCCGTGGAGATTGATGTTCAACTCGGTCAATTAACTCCATCATTCGGCCTGCGAGACATTCTGTACTGTACACACAGAAGAGGCACTGGGAGAGATGTGCATCCTTCTGGGGAGGAGTACTTGAGAAAGAAAGAAACAAACAAAGAAAGAGTCAAATTCATCTTCTCTGTGTTTTTTACTCAGGTTCGGATTGACGGCTTAACGGGACACATTCAGTTTAACGAGAAAGGACGAAGAACAAACTACACTGTCAGTGTGATGGAGCTCAGGCCGACGGGACCAAAGAAAGTAAGTACTTAAATATCAGGAAAAGGATTAGGAAGCTTCTCGATGTGACAGACTGTTTCACACTTTTCAGATGGATTTTTTCACTTATAGTTTAAACGAAACATTCACAGTCTTTATAAGCAAACTGCTCTTTCCCAACTAATGGCTCGTTTCCACTGAGCAGTAAGGTACAGTACAGTATGGTACGCAATTATGTCTGTTTCGATTGTCAGAAGTTGTGAATTGGACTAAAATACTGACCCATACCACTTTTTTGGGACCCTTCCTAAAGGGCGGAGCTATACTCACTGCAGAACGTTGATTCGGTTGAAAAAGAATTGTCACTTGCTTGTGCAAGGGGGATGACAAGACTCCCGAATTATACTGTACCGCTCGGTGGATATGAGCCATAAATGAGCATGTAGTGTCTCCTGTGGGATATCTCAGAAAGGTTTCTGATGATGCTCAAGTTCCTGTCCCTGATTTGATCTTTTCTCAGGTGGGTTACTGGAATGAGGATGAGAAATTTGTGAGCACAGCGGCCTACATGCCAGGCAGTAATGAGACTTCCGGACTTCAGAACCGCACATATATTGTGACCACCATTCTGGTATGTCTTCAAATCATTTTTGTGATTCACTGGTTTAAACTTGGGCTGGTTTAAAAAAAAAAACACATTAAATGTTATACTACTGTTATACTACTATAAATGTTTGAACTACTGTTCAAAAATGTTCACAGATTTTTTAAAAACAAATTAACGGGGGTCTTTAGATAACCAGAGGCCCCTGGGCTACAGGAGTACAGTAGCCCATGCAGCCCTATTCAGCAATGATGCATTAAACTGATCAAAAGTGGCAGTAACAACTTCAGGAGCTTTCACACTGGATGAACCTTTTCATAGTTCCTAGAACTAAAGGTGGAAGTACCCGCTTTTTGGCATGTTCGCCTAGCAGGAACTGGGAACTAGGAATTCCTTTTGGGGGAACTAAATTAGCTCCTACTTCAGAGTAGGGTCTAACCGAATACAACAGAAACTACCAGTGACGTAAGTGTATGCTAATTGGCCAAAAGCATGCGAAACACCAGCACATGGCATTTTTAAAAAGCTGTGTAAACCTTTACGTTAAGGAGAAAATCCAATGTGACTTTGAGGGGACACAGCAAAAATGTAATTCTGCTAATTTCTGCTAACACTAATACTTTTTCACATAATGTCTGCTTTCTTTGTATAACAGTTCTATCTAATAACATATTAGACAGGACCGTTAAACGGATCGCAAACTAACGAAGACTGAGAATGGGAGCGATGTTTGCTCAGGCTCTGGTGTTCTCAGCAAGGTCAAAATAAATATCCGCCACGCTGTCAAAATAATTCACAACAACAGAGTTCTTACTGGCAGTGTGAATGCAACCAGGAAAATGGCCCTAGGGGAACATTTAGTTTTCGGTGAACCACCCTGTAGCTAGTTCTTATAACTAAGTTCAACTACCCAGTGCTAAAGCCCCTATTTATGATACATAAATCTTGAGCACCAAATCAGCATATGATTTCTGAAGGATGTGACACTGAATACTAGAGTAATGGCTGGTAAAAATTCAGCTTTGCCATTACAGGAATAAAACTGCATTTTAAAATATATTTAAATAGAAATCAGTGCATCAAATTTCTCTGTCGATTCGCGGTCCAGAGTCCAAGCCCCCCTGACCAGGGCCCTTGGAATCTTCCTAATCTTCCCCAACATTACAGCACCCCATGGTCAACTGAAATTACAGGAATGCGGACACAGTCCACCATCTCAGATTGTTCTTCTCCGTTTGTTATATCTTAGAATGGCTGATGCATCACCTCCATGTTTTTATCCCTTTAAGATGATGGTATTGCTGTTCAGTACAGATAAAAGCATGAAGGCTCTTCGGTGCCCTGTCTGTAAATGAGACATTATTGCTCCGCCAGCCACAGAGTTTTCATCTTATACTTAAAGGGGACCCGTCGATTGAATTGCCTGCAGTGGACAAAAGATTAATTTTCCTTTTCTTTATCTGTTCGGCAGAGATCTTTGGGCTTAGCCTGCGTTTTAGCGATTCTGTCGCAAGTTAGGCTTCAGAGGGCATTTATTAACCTTTCATGTGTGCTCTGCCCATCTCTTTCCCAGCCAGAGAAAGGGCAAAGTGAGTGGACTGGCCTCCTGATGGAAGGACGTGGAGGGAATAGGTGATAGGGGGGAGAAAAACAGAAATGGATCAGCGTGTGGGTTAGGGGCTAAGCGCTCACAAGGGTGTAGGATGGATTGCAGGAAATAGTCTGAGCTATGCTGTTTGTCCTACAGAGACTGTTTATCAGAGAGGCTGGAAATAGTGGCATCACCACGGGTGCTCTAAAGAATGATCTGTTTCTCTGAAAGACAGCATGTACTGTAGGCCATCTCAGAGGTCTGCATTAGCACGTAATGTGGTGCTGCTGTTCAGGTCTGTTACTAAAGATGCATTGCAGCACAGTTGGGTTCAAATGTTTTGTTATACTGAAATATTTGCAGATATGACACAGTACATATATATATATATATATATATATATATATATATATATATATATATATATATATATATACATGGGAAAATAAGTATTTGACACATCAGCATTTTTATCAGTAAGGGGATTTCTAAGTGGACTATTGACACAAAATTGTCACCAGATGTAGCCATCAAGCCAAATATTGAATTCATACAAAGAAATCAGAATATTTAAGTATACTCAGGAGTATTGCTCAGGAGTAATTCTGGCCCATTCTTCCACACAAATCGTCTTCAAATCTTGAAGGTTCCTTGGGCCTCTTTTATGAACTTTGATCTTCATTTCTCTCCATAGATTTTCTATGGGATTTAGGTCAGGTGATTGACTGGGCCATTCAAGCAACTTGATTTTCTTTCTTTGAAACCACTTCATTGTTTCTTTGGCCTTGTGTTTGGGATCATTGTCTTGCTGAAATGTCCACCCTCTTTTCATTTTCAGCTTTCTGGTAGATGGCAGCAGATTTTTATCCAGAATGTCCCGGTACATTTCTCCATTCATCCTGCCTTCAATAATATGAAGTCTGCCAGTACCCCTTGCTGAAAAGCAGCCCCAAACCATGATGCTTCCACCCCCAAACTTAACTGTTGGTATGGTGTTCTTGGGGTGGTGGGCAGTGCCATTTCTTCTCCAAACATGGTGTGTAGAATGACTGCCAAAAAGTTCAATTTTGCTTTCATCTGACCATACTATAGTCTCCCAATAATCCACAGGCTTCTCCAAATGCTCTTTTGCAAACTTTAACCGAGCCTCAACATGCTTTTTGTTCAGCAATGGAGTCTTGCGTGGTGAGCGTGCATGGATACCATGGCGGTTCAGTACATTGCTTATAGTTTTCTTTGAAACAACAGTACCTGCTGATGCAAGGTCTTCCTGAAGTTCTGCCCGAGTGGTTCTTGGCTCTTGGAGAACTCTCCTGCTTATTCTTTGGACTCCTCGGACAGGGATCTTACGTGGAGCACCTGATCGTGGCCGGTTTATGGTGAACTGATGCTCTTTCCATTTCCGGATAATGGCCCCCACAGTGCTCACAGGAACATTCAGCATTCTGGAAATGCGCCTATAACCATTCCCTTCAAAATGCTTTTCAACGATAAGATTACGAAGATCTTGAGAGAGTTCTTTGCTTTTACCCATCATGAAGTCTTTCCTGTGTGCCTCCTGGGTAATGAGAAGCCTTTATAGGCCATCAATTAGGACTAAAGCAGCTGATATCAATTAGTACTGAGAGAGTGCAGGGTTTCTCTCTCAAAACTGACAGATTTCAGGTGATCTCTTGGCTTTCTATGCCATTGTGCACCTTGTTATCTTCATGTGTTCAATACTTATTCCCTGTGTCATTTAACTTTATTTATTATGACTAAACTTGTATAATTAAATGTTCTGATTTCTTTGTATGAATTCAATATTTGGCTTGATGGCTACATCTGGTGAAAATTTTGTGTCAATAGTCCACTTAGAAATCCACTTACTGATAAAAATGCTGATGTGTCAAATACTTATTTTCCCCGCTGTATATAGTCCCTGACAAAAGTCTTGTCGCTTGTATACAAATTGACCTGAAGTGCCGCTGAAATATATTTCTTATGAAGATTTTTTTTACAAGAAATTGCTCATTTTAATCCCAACAGCTTTTGTAATAATGTTTCAGTGCAAAATTAAACTGTCAAAAAATATTCTAATATTCACAGCTTGGTAAAGCCCATTGAGTCAATTTTTGCAAAGACATAAGTGTTGTCACCTTTTCATATGAGCTTCACCTGTGACTAATAATGGATCAATTAGGTCTCAGGTGTGTATAAAAAGAACCCCAGTACACTAAGACCTTCACATCAACTGCAACTAGACCTCTGCAAACATGCCTAAGATTCACCCTGAGACTAAAGTTTTGAATATCAAGAGGCTGAAGACCAGATCCACTGCTGATGTGGCAGAAACCTTCAAAGCGTCTCAGCATCAAGTACATAGGATAAAAAAGATTTGAAGAGACTGGAGACGTTTTTGACAAGCCCAGGTCAGGCAGACCCCTCAAGACAACTGCTCGAGAGGACCGTTTGTTGGCTCAAAAATCCAAGGCCAGCCCATTTTCCACTGCAGCAGAGCTCCAAGAGACCTGGTCACCTGAAGTCCCTGTGTCAACCAGAACAGTTTGTCGGATTCTGTCTCGAAATGGCCTCCAAGGTCGAATCAGTGCCCAGAAGCCAGCACTAAACAAAAGACAATTGAAAAACTGGGTGGATTTTTCAGATGAATCTTCTGTTGAATTATACCACAGTCGCCGCAAATATTGCAGGAGACCTACTGGAGCCCGCATGGATCCGAGATTCACCCAGAAAACAGTGAAGTTTGGTGGTGGAAAAATCATGGTCTGGGGTTACATTCAGTATGGGGGTGTGCGAGAGATCTGCAGGGTCGAAGGCAACATCAATAGACTAAAATACCAAGAAATCTTAGCTACCTCTTATATTCCCAACCATAAAAGAGGCCAAATTCTGCAGCAGGATGGTGCTCCATCGCATTCTTCCATCTCCACATCAAAGTTCCTCAAGGCGAAGAAGATCATGATGCTCCAGGATTGGCCAGCCCAGTCACCAGACATGAACATCATTGAGCATGGGGTAGGATGAAAGAGGAAGCATGGAAGACGAAACCAAAGAATATTGATTAACTCTGGGAGGCATGCAAGACTGCTTTCTTTGCTATTCCTGATGACTTCATCAATAAATTGTATGAGTCCTTGCCAAACCGCATGGATGCAGTCCTTCAAGCTCATGGAAGTAATACAAGATATTAAATTTGGATCTCACCGCCCCATTAATAAATTTGTTGACATATTTTTGTATTTTCATTAAATTTGTTCAATTTCTGTATAGGCGACAAAACTTTTGTCTTGCCAAAATTTGACCTTTCTGTCTTGCTTAAATGATCAATCTTTTTTCAGTGAAACTAATTTATTTCAGTGCATTAAACGTCATTTGGGAGGGTTTTAGCTTTTCATATGAGCTATTTCTAACACCAATTGATGAATTAAAAATCAGGTTAATAGCAGGTGTTTCTACAAAATATGTAAGCGACACAACTTTTGTCAGGGACTGTATATTAGTGGGTCTATTTGCTTCTTTTCTATTTTTTGTCACCTCATTTTTCTTTCCCTCCTCTTTACGCATTTTCATTGTGAGCTCCGTAGGAAAGTCCTGTTACTGAGTGAGCTGTCAGAAGGGCCTCAGGTGCCGTTTGGGTTGTAATCTCCTCAGGATGTCCAATCTTTCTGAAATATCACAATTGAAATGCTAACTCATATTACAGACTTTCCAAAAATAGAATCACCCTACACGTTCTACACAATTGATTGCCTGGTCTGTCCCTGAAAATAAACCTGTCAAGTTCTAACAAACCACTATTTCATTGCTTCGTCAACTATTTGTTACCCCAGTCTTAAAATATGGTTTCCATAGTGCTTACACCGTGTCTACTGGATTATACTAAAACTAAATTGCTGTTATGATCAATGGGGCTGTCAACATGAGAAGTTCTCGCTTTTGGTGTGCCTTCAGTTCTGTCTTTTTTAATCTTATTTGCCTTGTCTGTCTTAAATTAAGTGTTTTTACAGGCATAATATGTATATTTAATATTAAAATGTAATAGTATAAAATATATAATGTAAAATATTCAAACATTCATTTGTAAACCAAATAATTGTCATTGAAAATAAAGTAGGATACTAGTTATTCACATATTATTTTAGTCTTGAATCCAATAGTTAAAGAAATATCAGGTCTGTTTCACAAAAATAATGTTAATATTTGTTGTTCACTGTATACGTCGCTCTACCTGTTTGTCCTGACTAGGAATCGCCATATGTCATGCTGAAGAAGAACCATGAGCAGTTTACAGGAAATGATAAATACGAAGGTTACTGTGTTGAACTGGCAGCAGAGATAGCCAAACATGTGGGGTACCACTACATACTCAAGATAGTGGCTGATGGGAAATATGGAGCCAGAGATGCTGAGACCATGATGTGGAACGGGATGGTGGGAGAGCTTGTCTATGGTGTAAGTGCTACACCTTATTTTCTTGCTGCATAAATCCAGATCTGAATATCAGAGTGTTAAGGACAAATACCAAAGAACACAATAGAGTTTTTACCAGTTATACTGAGAAAACCAGACCTCATTAGAAAAGTTTAAGTAATTGACCAAAATACGTCATATTTTCACCTCAAGTATAATAACACAGAATGAGAGAAAAAAACATCCTCCTGGAAAGGCATTTACTGTAGATGTGTCACGGGTGGTTGCAGGAAGGAAGACGAAGATTATAGTTCCAACATAAATTTAATATCAGTAATCCACAAAACAGGCAGGGGCAACACACACTAAATGTGAACGTTGAGCAAGGAGTGCAGGAGAAGGAACAACTTAAGTAGTGAACACAAACGAGGATGATAAATTACACACAGCTGACACATATGAACTAATAATGATGGTAAGTATGGAGACAGACAAGTGGTGGGAGTCAGAACAAAAAAACTTGTGACAAATAAAAACAAACTGAAAGTCCATGAACAAAACTAAACAGAATAGTGACAAGATGGAGAAGAGGTTAGAGCATTTCTTCATTTACTTTGCATAAAATATATTTAAGAATATATACTTAATATTTATTACAATAACATCATATATTCCTCTGCAGAAAGCTGATGTAGCTGTGGCCCCACTGACCATAACCCTTGTCAGGGAGGAAGTCATTGATTTCTCCAAGCCTTTCATGAGCCTCGGCATTTCCATCATGATCAAGAAGCCCACCAAGTCCAAGCCTGGTGTGTTCTCCTTCCTGGACCCTCTGGCCTATGAGATCTGGATGTGTATTGTGTTTGCCTACATCGGCGTGAGCGTGGTGCTTTTCCTAGTCAGCCGCTTCAGTCCCTACGAATGGCATGCAGAGGACTGTGAGGAAGGAGCCGAGCAGAACCCTAACCAGCACTCCTCGTCGTCCGCCCAACCGGGTCAGGGCCAACAGAACCAGAACCAGCAGAGTCAGGAGCAGACCAACGAGTTTGGCATCTTCAACAGCCTCTGGTTCTCATTGGGAGCTTTCATGCAGCAGGGCTGTGATATCTCCCCCAGGTGAGATGCCAATTTGTGTTTTAGTTCTGACTGGTTTAGGATTTTATATTGGACATAAATGAAAGGTACATTTCACATAAAATATTTTTTTATTCAATTGGTCACTGTTTGACATTTACAAAATGGTAACACTTTATAATAACGTTAGTTATAAGTCATTTATAAGTTATTAGTTAATGATGAACTAATCAATAATTTTACAAAACATGACTTTACATTCATAAATTATTAATAAGTGGTATGCTAACATTTTATGAATGTTTTGTTAATTCAGTTATAAGTAATTTCTAAATTATTAGTTAATTCATTCATAAATGATATGTAAGTGGTATGCTATGCCACCTATATCCGTGTGTGTGTGTGTGTGTGAGATAGTTTACACTTTAGATTAGGGGATGCAAAAAGTGTTGTAAATGAATTGTATACACAAACACACAATGTAAAAAGGGTAACAAAGATCTACAAATTATATGTAACACATTTACAAGTGATGAATGGTTTACACTTTATATTAGGGCATGGGCGTCGGAACCATTGTGTGTGGGTGGGACAAGACCAATGATATTGGACCCACTCACTTTTATCGTCTCTAATTCAGCACATGTCTGTTTACCTACCCCTAACTGATAAACACGTTAGACACTTTATTTCCACTTTTCTAATGTTTTCTTCAGTTTTATTGAAAATAAATGCCTTTCCGATCTGATATGTGATGGTAAAAAGGAGTAGAGCGAGTTCGGCAAAAGCCAGATTCAAACCTCAGATCAATTTGCATCAAAACTTGATGCCATGCGACTCACCCCTACACTATTGCCGCAGTGAATTGTTTTGTGATTTCCGTAATTTTGTCTATCCCAATCAATCGTTTTGTAAACGGCAGTATATTTGTATTTAAAGGATTAGTTCACTTTAAAAAAAACTTTTGCTGATAATTTACTCTAATGGCCTCTAATGTTACTCCAGTAAAAAACTGCATCTGGTATGGTTTAAAGCCCGTTAAGCTGCACTGAAACTGTCATTCGGACCTTGAACGGTTTGGGGTCCATTGCCTCCATTATAAGGAGAAATGTTTGCATCAAAAACCTTAATTTATTTTCGACTGAAGAAAGAAAGACATGGACATCTTGGATGACATGGGGGTGAGTAAATTATCAGCAAAAGTTTTTTTTTAAAAGTGAACTAATCCTTTAATGTAAATAGCCTCTAATGTTCCGATGCCCATGTATTAGGGGATGCAGAAAGTGTTATAAATGATTTAGTCATGCATTTAAACATCATCTATAACAGGTGTTGAGCCCTTTGTTGTGTGTACTGCAGTGTAAGTGCTGGTGAGGGTATAGACTACTGTCTTCTCTGACACACATGTAGTCTTTAACCGCTGTGTAGCTGATGTGATCTTCAGTGGAAGGTGGCACTGGTTCAGATTATCATAGATCAAAGTATTTATTAAACCCACTGGAATCCCCTGACTGTAAGCCATTATAAATATTTATCCCCTTGAAAACAAATACCATGCATCCTGTATGTTTGTGCTTTTGAACACAGGCCAGCTTATACTGATCATTTACTAATGGCCTGTTCATAATTTATTTAAGTTTAATATTTGCTTAACAGCTGATTTATTGAGATAATCCTTAAACAAGTTTGACATAAACTAATAAAACTTTTGGAATCTGTGGGAAGAAAACTGGTAAAATATAATAAGCTATATGTCCGTTCCAGTTCATTAAATTACAATCTAGATCAATAGAGAGCTCCCATTATAGTCAATGGAGCTGTATTCATAGCATGTGCTTGGTAACTTTGCTATATATAAATGATATACAAATTCATGACATGTCTCTGGAGTGCAAATCCAGTATATGCTGAGTTTTTAGCGTTCCAAGCAGGCGTTAGCTGCAAAGTACATGAGAAAAAAAAAGATATAATGTGAAACTATACAGACATTTCCACAGTGATCATTTGATTACACAATTGAAATCAATATAATACAAACCTTATTTTCATTCAGTAAGATTCTCCTTTGGAAGTTTTCTCTACAGTATAACAGTATAAAAAATGACTGTTGATAAATTTATGAAGTTTTAACAGGTTCGGGCACAGATTATTCAACTTTGTGTTACACAGACCCAGCTCTGGGTGGATGTGTGAGGTGGCTCGTCATCATTTGTCTTTATCATTTACAGCAGAGTCACTCAAAACTGCCCAGTACTTGAGTAAAAACAATAAAAATAGATCAATAAAATGATCCAACAGACTGAACATAGCATTTGGGTTCAAATAACCTAGCATTTTTTTATTCTAGATATTTATTAATTGGTTAATTAATAATTGTAATTGTATGAGGGCATGTTATGGCTTCTACCAGTACCAAGTGACAGATGAATTCCGGAAAAACACCATAAAGTTTGTTTGGGCACACACACACACTCTCTCTCTCACACACACACACACACACACACTCACAGCCTTTGACGTTAGCAGAAAATGAAAGGGAAAGCAATTTCCTTTTATTATTTGATAAGCTGTTTATTTTGCTCTGCTACATTATTATATGGTTAGTTGCATTTCATTATGATGATTTCTTCATCATGTCTCATTTTATGTTTCGATTTCAGTTTCGAATGACTCAGCGGTCCACAGCTATCGTATACAGATTCCCTTGCTGAATATTTTTTAAATGTTTGGAGTCTAGTGATTTCTCAGTGGTGCTGCTGTTGTGTAGCTCTTGGTAGATTACTGATTTGTGTTTGCAGTTTAGTAATTTCTCATTTGCACGGCTGGTTTGTGGTATATGGCAGTATTTCTGAAGATCAGCTGCACATCCACGTGGACTGGACACGGCAAGCCTAATGCCACAGTGTCTAATGAGAGGAAGACAGCAGCTCTTTGAAAGGCAGATTAAAGTGCTGTGAGTGCTACATTGGAGCCTTCCACTCTGTGCTGCTGGTGCGCAGGGCCAGAAATGAAGTGCCTCTCTCTACACAGTTACTGGACTCTCAAAGGTCACCAATTAAAAACCTAATTAATAGGGGGTGAAGCTGGCAACATGAGGTCAATGGCTGTGGGTTTTAAGGGCACAGGGAGGGAAAGTGCAGTATGTCTCAGAGAGAGAAATGTCAACGGCTGAGTTCAGGCACCAGACAGCATTTGCACCTGTAACACATTGAAGTCTCGCTGATGCTTAAAGCTACATTCCAGATGAATATCCTAGATTCCTGGCTCTGCAATATAATTAAACGTCTGTCTGATCTGTAAGTCTCTTTTAAAAAGTTGAAGAGGGTTTAAATTGTGTGGCTGTGTTCAACAAATAGTGACTTAAATTGTATTCAAGATACTCACAAGGATTCAGGATCACCCATATCACATGTAATAATCCTGTCATTGTTATTGTAACAATCTCAATTGGTGGACAATGTGGAAGAGATAGTGATTTATAATGAACATTTCATTCAGTATTGAAAATTATCAATACAAATGATTCAGTGTAGTAGACTAATTGAAAGATTTGTGAGCATATCACTACATTAGTTTAGCAACATTTTAACGGCAAACTGTGTTGGAATCAATTGAATGCGTTTGTATGGGAACCTGTTTGTATGACACAAATTTGATGCCTAGGTTGGACATCATTTTGGAACTTCTGTTTTAATTACGATTCTTCCTTAAAAAGCAAAGTCTGTGTACCGAAGAGAGCAAGGGAACTCGTGATTTGGAATGGAGCTCATATCTTTCTGTTGTTTTTTCAGTTTTGTCTGTGGATGTCATTTCATCAACATAGCAATAATTGTACCTTTCCTTTTTTGGAGGTGACAATTAAGCATAATTACAAATTGGTATCTTGGCAGAGAGTCATTAAAAAAAGAGATGTGATGAGTAAATCATGAGTTCAGTTTCATAGGTACATCTCTCACACATTTTAATATGGGTTTTATGTTCAGCAGAATCTGTGTGGCAGCACACACTGTACGCATAAGTGCCTGCTTTTTGGTGTTAATATTATTATTATATAATTATTGGCATTCAGTTGATTTGTATAAGAGCAATTGTGTTCAACTTTTTTAAATTCTCAAAGGCAGCTTTTCCCAAAAATGTTTATAACAAGACGTGCAAGACACGCCCAACCAATTCCTTTGGTTGTTAATCAAACAATGAAAAACCATAGAAACGAATGAAAAAACTAGGACTCAAGCCTAAAACACGTGACAAACCAACCAAAACTGAAACAAACCCAGATACAGATTCTCATTCTGACATTGCTGATTTTAATATTTTAAATCATTTTCTAATCTTGGCTGAATTTTTTTGTTTTGTTTTGTTCATACTTTTGGCAATAGATGAACTGTTAAATGAGTGATCTTGAGATGAGTCCCTGTCATCCAATTTGATTCTTATATGCTGATGTAATATATATAATAAACTTGACAGGTGAATCAAAATATTATTATTGAAAGCAATGCTGCCTAATAGTTGTTGAGACATTCTTTTCAGGATCTTTGATAAATGAAAAAAGATTAATTTAATTAAAAGTTATTTGTTTAAAAATGAAAAGTATGAAAGCTCCAAGATTCCAACCAAAGGGAGAAACTAATTGGCATAACGATCAATAAAATAAAAACACTCTTATCCCACAATACAGTGCAATATTATTATTTACGGTTTATTTATTTACTTATATTTTTGACAGCTAATTTGCTGTGTTGGTATGGAAAATGACCTTAACCTGCACTGAGTAAAAGTGATAAGTCTTGTACAATCCTGCAGTGTACAGTGTGTCATCCAGCATATCAGAACTTACAGACAGTATATGTCTCTGTGAGCTCCTATAAACTGATCATACCTTGTCTCTGCAGTGGTGCTGAAATGTCAGCGGTGTGAGAGAGAGCAGCACGCCACTTTCCTGTGGATGTCTCCTGTGATGGGGCACAGAGCGGCTTCAGAGGATCTTAATTAGACTGTGTCATTTCTCCCTGTCATTTTTGCTGCAACTCTGACTCTGCAGAGTGGAATCGACAATGTTGTAGTGATTATACCTTCTCTCTCCATGTCACTGAAGTTATATAAAGGAGAGGACGGGTTGTGGATAGCATGTCCCATTGCGGTCGAACATGTTTCACCGTCTAGAACACGTCACCTTAGACATTGTTGTATGAGCAGACATGCATGACTGGATATTCACGGTTCTGTTTGTGTGATGACATTTAATTAGTGGCGAAAGGGGAGAGTGGACGATAGAGCGAGTGCGGCAGCAGCATTAACGACTTCCATTATGCTTCTTTAATCATGGGTAGTCAGAGCCCCTTTCCTCTGTGATCATCTGCATGTGAATTTACACACTTGCTCCTCCTGTCTAATGAGCACTGATAGGCTGAATGGTGAGTGGTCTGGCCGCTTGATGGTAACAGTCAGACTATGGTTTGCCCCTTCATGTGCTATTTATTCTTTGGGAGAAAAAAATCCTTGTTCAAATGTCAGACCTGTCACTCAAACCTCCCCATCGGGCCTAATTTATGCAAGCCACTCAAGATAATGTTTATCTCCTAACACAGGTGGGCCCACAATCTCTTATCTTACACTGTCTCATATTGCTTCTCTTCTCCTCTATATATGAAATTATATATATTGTATGAGTTGTAAGATTTTTTTTTAGGTTTTTAAAATAAGTAAGTCATATTGTGAAATATTATTACATTTTAATTGTTTTAAATAACTACTTTCTATTAATTTACTCCTGCAATGGCAACGCTGAATTTTCAGCAGCCATTAATCCAATCTTCAGTCACATGATCCTTAAAGAGATAGTGTACCCAAAAGTGATTTACTCACCCTCAAGCAATCCTAGGTGTATATGACTTTCTTCTTTCAGATGAATACAACCGCTGTTATATTTTAAAAAATGTCCTGGTTTTTCCAAACTTTATAATGGCAGTGAATGGGGTTGAGGTTTTGAAGCCCCAAAAAAATTAATCCATCATAAAAGTAATCCATACAACTCCAGGGGATTAATAAAGGCCTTCTGAAGCGATACGTTTGTGTAAGAAAAAATATATATATTTAAAATTGTATAAAATAAAATGACTAGCTACTGACAGACTGCCTACTGTAGGAAGCTAGTTATTTTAGTTTATAACGTTTTTAATTCAATAAGCCGTTTTACAGAGAAAGAAAAAGTTAACCTCGACCACATAAATGACGCATTAACGAACGCGGAAGCACAGAGAATAGAGCAAAACAGAACATCGGTCACGAATCAGAAGTTAAAAACAAGAATTTTTAAAGAAAAATGTTGGTGGATTACAATATAAGAGAAGAGGAGCTTGAGTTTGTTGCCCAGCACTGTTTGTTTGAACCAACAAGCATCAAAGTTTACGTAACTCCTACATCCTATGTAATACATTGCGTCAGGAGTTGATTTGCATAGGCACACTGCCGGAAGCTAGTTATTTTAGTTTGCAAAGTTGTAAATATGGATATCTTTCTTACAAAAACCCACCGATTTGCATCAGAATGCCTTTATTAATCCCCTGGAGTCGTATGGATTACTTTTATGATGGATGGATTCACTTTTTTGGACTTTAAAATCAGGAGCGCCATTCACTACTCCTCCGGTTTACTCCTCTGACCTCTGCAATACCTCCTTCACTCCTGATCCTTTAGTCTTTATTTCTTGTTGTTTCTTGTGTTAGAATCACACAGTGATCAGGTGATCTGTAAGCAGAACCTATAGTTGAGTGGTTGATGGAATCTCTTACACTGATGATGGCTCTCACAGGACAAGGATCTTTCCCATATCTCCCAGTGCTCTGCCCACAATGGCATATCAAAAGTCATCTAGTGTCATTACACCAGCACACACACAGCTACACTTTAGTGGCCCACATCACACCTGCTACAGTGATTAACTTTGTACAGGATAAAATATTGCTCTTTTCATAATTTTCTTCGTGCATTTCTGCAGCAGGCGGCAGTAGTTTGAGTGAGAAAATGACACTCAATTATGAAGTCTGTCTCCCTCGGTCCGAAAGGGGGGCACAGGGATGCCCATGGGGTCCGTGACCAAGCCTCCACGACCCCCCCTCTGGTGGCGACCCTGGTTTTTCGTGGCAATCATGCTGTAAACCAATGCTGCCTCTCAGTCTTTTTGCCACTTTTTTTTTTTTTCGTTTCAAATGTGCAATAATGCTTAGGCCACAGTGTACAAGATAAGATATTTGTCAATGATGCTCAGTATCTGTTGCGCCCACCAAAATCCTCTGCCTGTCATGGTTATGTTCTTTTCTGTTTAGTTTCCGGTCCCTGTTTGTTCCAGCGATTAATATCTTATTATAGCTGTATCTTATTTAGTTCCTGATTATCCCCTTATACTCCCTGTTCAGTTTCGTCTTTTGTCTGTTAGGTTTTGTGTTCAATGTGGCTGTTATTCTCCTGATTTTGACATTTTATTAAAGACAATGTATTTTTTAATCATCTCCTTCATCGAGCAAATCTATTTACACAGCCATTTATTACACTGCCTGACTTTTTTCAGAATTTCGAAATATAAACACACAATAGCGAGTTATAAAGTCAGAATTGTGTGTTATAAAGTCTGAATTGTGAGTTATAAAGTCTGAATTGTGAGATACACATTTTGCAATTCTGACTTTTTTATAGAAATTGAGAGTTTAAATCTCGCAATTCTGACTTTATATCACACAATTCTGCCTTTATAACTCAGAATTCTGACTTACTTAGTTATAAAGTCCAATTCTGAGGGGTGGGAATACTTCTTTTTTTCTTAGGTTTACGACTTTATAACTCAAAATTGCGATTTTATATAAAACGAGACACTGACACTGTTTTTCATGTTAAAACAGAAAAGCTGCTTGATTTTAAGCAATCTATTGTATAAAGTGATTTATAAATAAACGTGACATGACTACTGGAGTGCCATAGCTTGTGCAAACATCTCCACGTTAAAATGTTTGCTGTTTTCTCAGTTTGTTGAAAGAACCAAAAAAAACTTCACCTTGAGTATAGGGCCTTAACTCCTCTCTGTGCCTCCACTGACTATACCTTCACAACTGCCTCCCATATTTACAGTGAGACCACAGAACTACCAGTATGTAAACATTTGAAAGTGACTACCATCAGCACAGAATTGCAATCTAAAGTGACATACAAATTGCATTAATTTTTATATGAATGTTCAGACTGAGGTCATATTGCAAAACATTGGACCTGTATCTAATATAGGAACACATATGGAAGTGGCCCAAATCAGAATAGAAGTGAAAAAAAGAGCAAAAAGAAATTGGATTTGGGCCACTTTTGCCTGCAGTCTGATTGTAGCCATGTTTGGCAGTACAGATTGATGTTTTAAATTCAGCTTGTCATTTTAGTTTAAGCACTTATATTTAAGTTTCCTTGATGTTTCCTTTAATCAACTATTCTTTGATTGCCAACTTGCGTGTCATTCTTTATGTTGCTTTTAGTTAATCCTATTGCATCATAATCAAATATCCTTAAAGACAAAATTGAAAGATACTATCAAACATGATTTTTAGTAGAAGATAAAAGTTTAATGAAGTCTGTTTTTTTTTCCTTAATGCATTGTTTAACAATCCTCCTTAAGCTAAAGGAACGAACATAAGAACAGGAGCAGCAACAGTTTTCTTTTTAATTATCTTCAGTGAAGCAGCAGTCCCACTTAGACTTTGTTTTGCAGTTCTCTCTGCGTTTCCTCTGAGGAGTTACATCGCTTATTAGTTATTTTGAGAAACTGCCTGAGTCACTGTCCAGCGTTCTGCATGCCAACTTGCACGCTCATGATCTGCCTCACATCAGCTAATTTATTTCCACCGAAACAACTGTCTTCCTGCTCTATTAACTTTGTTCAAGTAATGAAATAACAGAAATGATATGAAGGCATGGGCATCCTCCTTTCCCTAATACATTTTATATTTTCCATGTAGCATTAACAAAACTAAATCCAAAAGAATATTATATAAATTCTTAAAAGGACAAATCACCCAAAAATGAAAAATTCTGTCATTATTATCTCATCCTCATGTCGTTCCTAAAAACCAAAATGTTGTTTGGTTGGCATTGGCATTCTTTGTGTTCTACAGTAGAAAGACATTCTTATGTGAAAGACACTTTATATTAGGTGGCCTTAACTATATGTACTAACATTTAAATGAATCATTTGATACAATGCACTTTGTGTATACATGTTTTTACTTACATTTTAAAAATGACCTGCATGTACAGTGGGCAAAAAAGTATTTAGTCAGCCCCAATTGTTCAAGTTCTCCCACTTAAAAAGATAAGAGAGGCCTGTATTTTCACCATAGGTACACTTCAACTATGAGAGACAGAATGAGGGGGAAAAAATCCAGAAAAAGATTTAAGATTTTGAACATTATGGTGGAAAATAAGTATTTGGTCAATAACAAAGGTTAATCTCAATGCTTTGTTATATATTTATGTAAGTCTCCACTAGGTTTTTACACATTGTTGCTAGTAGTTCGGCCCATTCCTCCATGCAGATCTCCTCTAGAGCAGTGATGTTTTGGGGCTGTCGCTGGGCAACACAGATTTTCAACTCCTTCCAAAGATTTTCTATGGGGTTGAGATCTTGGAGACTGGCTAGGCCACTCCAGAACCTTGAAATTATGAAGCCACTCCTTTGTTGCCCGGGCGGTGTGTTTGGGATCATTGTCATGCTGAAAGACCCAGCCACGTTTCAGCTTCAATGCCCTTTCTGATGGAAGGAGGTTTTTACTCAAAATCTCACGATACATGGCCCCATTCATTCTTTCCTTTACACGGATCAGTCGTCCTGGTCCCTTTGCAGAAAAACAGCCCCAAAGTATGATGTTTCCACCCTCATGCTTCACAGTAGGTATGGTGTTCTTTGGATGCAACTCAGCATTCTTTCTCCTCCAAACGCGACAAGTTGAGTTTTTACCAAAAAGTTCTATTTTGGTTTCATCTGACCATATGACATTCTCCCAATCCTCTTGTGGATCATCCAAATGCTCTCTAGCAAACTTCAGACGGGCCCGGCCGGACATGTACTGGCTTAAGCAGGGGGACACGTCTGGCACATCAGTATTTGAGTCCCTGGCGGCGTAGTGTGTTACTGATGGTAGCCTTTGTTACTTTGGTGCAATCTCTGCAGGTCATTCACTAGGTCCCCCCCGTGTAGTTCTGGGATTTTTGCTCACCGTTCTTGTGATCATTTTGACCTCACGGGGTGAGATCTTGCGTGGAGCCCCAGATCAAGGGAGATTATCAGTGGTCTTCCATGTCTTCCATTTTCTAATAATTGCTCCCACAGCTGATTTCTTCACACCAAGCTGCTTACCTATTGCAGATCCAGTCTTCCCAGCCTGGTGCAGGTCTACAATTTTGTTTCAGGTGTCCTTTGACAGTTCTTTGGTCATGGCCATAGTGGAGTTTGGAGTCTGACTGTTTGACGTTGTGGACAGGTGTCTTTTATACTGATAACGAGTTCAAGCAGGTGCCATTAATACAGTTAACGAGTGGAGGACAGAGGAGCCTCTTAAAGAAGAAGTTACAGGTCTGTGAGAGCCAGAAATCTTGCTTTTTTGTAGGTGACCAAATACTTATTTTCCACCATAATTTGCAAATAAATTATTTAAAATTCAGACAATGTGATTTTCTGGATTTGTTTTCTCATTCGGTCTCTCATAGTTGAAGTGTACCTATGATGAAAATTACAGGCCTCTCTCATCTTTTTACTTGCAAGAACTAAATACTTTTTTGCCCCACTGTAATTACATTAATTTCTGTAGTTACATTTATAATTACACTGTTGACACTTCCCTTACACCTAACCCTTCTCTTAAACTTACCCATACCGCCACACCTGTCCCTCACTTTACCTGTATCCCACCTCAATATCAGCAGAAGTGTTTTGCAATACAATATGAACACAATAAGTACATTGTACTTATTTTTGATGTAAATACATAGTAGTTGATATAAAGTGGGACCAGACATTCAAACAGATTTGGAACAACATGAGTAAATGATTACAATTTCATTTTAGGGTGAACTATCCCTTTAAAAAAATATACCTATTCATTGTAATACTTACCTTCATGATTACACACACGTACAATTTGTTGTTTGCTGTGTTTTGATTATACTCTAATAAAGGTAATTATGAATATGTATTATAAGTATATGTATTAGCATGCCAATGGCTAGGTGACAATGTTATGGAGAAGAGAGAACATTTGGTAACGCTTTAGATTACGGCCCGGAAAGTACCACGTAATTAAAGTGAATTTACAGGGTAATTTTCGGTAATTATAGTGTAACTATAAAGTAAGTAGGTGTAGGTATAAGGGAACAATATGTAATATTGGGAGAATAAAGGGGTAACTAGCCCGGAAAGTACTGCGTAATGAAATCGTATTTACAGGGTAATTTTCGGTAATTATAGTGTAACTATAAAGTAAGTAGGTGTAGGTATAAGGGAACAATATGTAATATTGTGAGAATAAAGGGGTAACTAGCCCAGAAAGTACTGCGTAATGAAATCGAATTTACAGGGTAATTTTTTTGTAATTATACTGTAATGTTGTATGTGTTTAGGCAAAAACATGTCAAGTTTGGGGAATAAAGGGGTAACAACATGGAAAATTACAAATAAGTATACTGTAAGTATTTTATAACTAAGGGCTAAGTATTCTAATATTACATGATACTTATGGCATACTATACCTAACAACATGGAAAATTACAAATAACTATACTGTAAGTATTGCATAATTGTATAAGTATTGACACTTCCAGATGAGAACACAAAAACATTTTTAAATATTACTTTTATATTTGTTTATTATTTTGAAGCTGCTTTCAAACAATATGTATATATCTATAGTTTAAAGCACTATTTAAATATGTTTTAACTTGACATGATGGAGATATTGCATGCTAAACAATCATTTGGGAGCAATTTAGAAAGCACATCCACTACATAACTTTTTTTGTAATAATAAGTGTCATATAAAAGTTTTTTTTTAGTAAGGTCGTAAGATTCATAAGGTTTTTGCTATGATTTGATTTAGAATCAAGGTTACTTACCTGAGTGTTACAGATAATTGGTCTGCTATTCTGTTTGAAAGGCATTGGAGTCGGTGAAATGTAGTGGAAAATAAGCTTACCTCTTTTCAGCTGATCCCAGAAAATAAAATATTCATATAACATGATAAAACACACTTGCATTTTACTACTTATATACAGTAGCCTATAATTTATATGATTTGATATACATGTTTCAAGGCAAGTAAGACTAAATTAATTAATTACTGGCAAAGATACCCTCTTGTTACACGTAGTTACAGGGTAACTACATCATCTGCGGGCTGTAAATTAAAGTGGTGCTTGTTACCCCCTTGTTACACGTAGTTACAGGGTAACTACATCATCATCATTTAAAAATGTTTTTGTGTTCTCATCTGGAAGTGTCAATACTTATACAATTATGCAATAATTACAGTATAGTTATTTGTAATTTTCCATGTTGTTAGGTATAGTATGCCATAAGTATCATGTAATATTAGAATAGTTAGCCCTTAGTTATAAAATACTTACAGTATACTTATTTGTAATTTTCCATGTTGTTACCCCTTTATTCCCCAAACTTGACATGTTTTTTTCTAAACACATACAACATTACAGTATAATTACAAAAAAATGACCCTGTAAATTCGATTTCATTACGCAGTACTTTCTGGGCTAGTTACCCCTTTATTCTCACAATATTACATATTGTTCCCTTATACCTACACCTACTTACTTTATAGTTACACTATAATTACAAAATAATTACCCTGTAAATACGATTTCATCACGCAGTACTTTCCGGGCTAGTTACCCCTTTATTCTCACAATATTACATATTGTTCCCTTATACCTACACCTACTTACTTTATAGTTACACTATAATTACCGAAAATTACCCTGTAAATTCACTTTAATTACGTGGTACTTTCCGGGCCGTAATCTAATGCTTTAACGAACATTTTAATTCAATAAAAAGTAAAGTGCATTACTTAAACAAAAGTAACCCAAATATTAATTTTGGATTGTTGCATTAAAAAGGTAATAATGATTACATAATACATGCTATTATTTTCATGCTAAACTGTGGCTGTAATGAACTGCACAATTATCAGAGATGATACAAACAGTCTTTAATATAATGATCCAAAAACGGGTATACACAGGAGAATATCGCAAGGATAAAATACACAACCACTTAACAAAAGACAACACGGAACAATGAACAGACAGAACTCAGGGTATAAATACACAGGGGTAAATGAGGAAACTAAATGAGTAACATGTTAACTTAATTAAGTGACTAACAGCCACACACTAGGAAACTGGGTCAACATACAAATGGCAGCGAACAGAACAGAACTGAACCAAGACACAGAGAAACTAAACAGACTAAAACATAACTCTTAGACTTCTAACTAAGTGATGTTTTTGAAAAACAAATGCAGAATGTCTCCTGTGATGGGTAGGTTTAGGGGGCAGGGGGCAGTGTAGGATAAATCTGGTTTGTACAGTATAAATGCATTACGCCTATGGAATGTCCCCCACAGAAACATGGAAACACAACATGTGTGTGTGTGTGTGTGTGTGTGTGTGTGTGTGTGTGTGTGTGTGTGTGTTAATGCACATTTTGAGATTTTTAAGATTCTTCCAACATAGCCTTTGACATTTATACGGAAAACTCTAGCCATAGTCATTTGTGCGCTACAGGTATGCTATGGAGGTTGCTGCACCAGCGAACGGGCATAGCAGCCGTTTAAGCCCCCATATGAGCTATTTCATCAGTTCTTCTGCGTCTCCTCTCAGCATTTATTAAAACAATGTCCAACAACACAAATAACTAAAACCAGTGTGTGTGTGTGTGTGTGTGTGTGTGTGTGTGAGCAGTGATCTACCTTTTCTTTAGTCGACATTCAGTAAAGAGCATAGAAAATGTGAAACATTTTGAATGAAGGCCCAGTATCACTTTTTTTCAATAGCGAATATTCGAATAGCGGTCAAATCCAACAGATCATCGCCAAAACATGACATGGACCACTTTGTTGCAGGGGCATTTCTTCCACTTCTTAATACTTTTTTTAAATACATTTAATATTATAACATCATCGTTATAATTTTCCTGAACATATGTACATATGTACACAACAATATCTTTCAGGGGTGTATGAGATGGGGGATCCCAGAAATGAGGAATCCGGTTTGTTATGGCACAGATTAAGCCCTGGTTACCCCCAAAATTGGCTATTTATTTATTTACTTAGTTCAGAGCTACTAAAATGTTGGTCCTCTGTTGGATGGTGTTAGACATTTTAGATGTACAGTTTGGTCATCTGCTTTACTTTATCCGCAGGCGAAATTCTGTTTGGGACTCTGTTTGAGTCAGATGGGTAGAATAACAGATATTCAATTCAATGTCAGACATTTAAAAGACATCTTATAAATCACTAAGTGATGTTTTTGAAAAAGTAAAAATGCAAGATGTCTCCTGTGATGGGTGAGTTTAGGGGCAGAGGCAGTGCGGGGATGCATCCCCAGTTTTGTACAGTATAAAATGCATTACGCTATGAATGTCCCTAAAACATGGAAACACAACATGTGTGTGTGTGTGTGTGTGTGTGTGTGTGTGTGTGTGTGTGTGTGTGTGTGTGTGTGTGTGTGTGTGTGTGTGTGTGTGTGTGTGTGTGTGTGTGTGTGTGTGTGTGTGTGTGTGTGTGTGTGTGTGTGTGTGTGTGTGTGTGTGTGTGTGTGTGTGTGAGCGAGTGTGAGTATGTGGGGGGAGGCAGGCTTAGCCTACATTATAGGGACCAAATGTCCCCAAAAACATGGAAGAACAGGGAAATAATGTCTCAATAAAAAATGTAAAATTCAAAAAGGTTTATGTGACGGATAGGTTTCATTATAGAAAATGTATTTAGCACTCATGTCAATGAAACGTCCCCACTATAGAAAGTCATGTGTATTTTAAGCTGGTTTATGTGACCTATTGGTGTCTGTAAAGTCACAATTTGCATAAGAAGGTATGGTTTCATTGCTTGTCATGATTTATCAAGGGGTGATTTGTGTTTTTAGATACACATTATCTAATGCTGCTTCTAGATGTGTGTTTGTTGGTGCAGGGAGAGTCAGTAGCCACAAATATCTGGGCCACCTTCAGTAGTGAGTTATCTTGAACAGGGCAGAGCAGAAGATTATGGCTATAATTTATATAACACAGGAGGGCAGTTCTATCCCAGCAATGGATTTCATAAGACACTTACACATCCATCTAAATAAGAGACTCTGAGCCAAGTGTGTTATAAAGATCTGTGAGATTTATGAAACGAAAAGTGCACGTATTAAAAAACAGCACTGAGTCACATACATGTGCTCTGCAATGAGAATATTTTTCAGACATTAGGAAAATCACCCAGCTTTTCTCTCATTTAATTGCAGTCGTTCGCTGTAAACTGCATTTGCATAATCATCTCATTCCATACATGTGGAGCGCAAATACTGACCTCATGAGGAAGAGGAGCGGCATCGTGGATTTAAACAAGGAGAGATTCTGACATGTGACCAGGAATGAGATCAGTGTGTCAGCTTCACACCCCTCAAACGGTGCCTGGCCAAAGATGTCAAACAACATCAGAGCACTGAGCTGCAATTCCCTCTGCCAGCTTCAAATTTCTGGTGCCCGAGCCTCCTGTGCACATTTTGCCTGTGGTATATCTGCAGTTAGACTTGGGGGTTTTTCACAGCCTGCTGGTGTTTTTCAGGGGTGTAGGAATTATCTGAAAATTGGGAAGGAAACATGCATATTATTAACTTGGCTCGTGAATATTAATTAGGTGATTAAATTATTTGCTTGAAGTGCACATACTTTAAGTTGTCACTAGCTAGGATTAGCACTTATTGATTGTGTTTTCGTTCATTCAGTCGAATGCTGATACAGCCAGTTGGCAAAGGCTTCTGCTTGAGCTTAAAGCTGTTGTTTAACGCCGCAGGCTACTTTTTTTTTTCTTTACACTGCGGCCAAGCAAAACAAAGCTCTTTAAATATGATGATTGTTGCCAAAAAAAACTCTTAAATGTTCTTCAAGAATGGGGGAAATATTCTTTATTTTGAAATGCATTCAAATATGAATACTTAAAATATATATATATATGAATTAGTTTAATTTCTAACAATTTAAATAAGCAATAAGTAATTATTATTTAAAAAGTATCTAATAATATAGTTACCAGTGTTCATTTTAGTATTATTATTAGTATTTATTATTACTTTGAAATAGCTTTAATTTTTTTTTTTTTTTTTAATTTTAGTTTAAGTTTTAGTCATTTTATTACGTGCATTTTATTAGTTTTTGTTTTTTATATATTTATTTCTATTTAGCTTTATTTTCATTTCAGTTTTAGTTTTAATAATGTTAGTACATTTATTTTCAGTTAGCGGCCGAGGCAACATTTCTTATGTTCCTATAAGTTTTTCATCTAGTTCATATTTTTTCCATGTAAAGTAAGATGGTTCACATTTACTGTGTGCAGCATTTTGCAGTGTTTCAATAATAAAGCTGTTATTAAAATCACAATATGGAGACATTACTAATCAAAGACATCACTTAGTATTGAGTCATCCACTTTATTTTCTGAAATAAATGTACTTCAGTATGCCTCCACATTTGATTCTCATTACTTGGTGTTGTAAATATGGCATTCTGTATTTGTCAGAATATGTATAGTGTATTAAAGGGTAATTAGCCAATATGAATTATGAAGCTGTATAAACAGCAAACACAACACATCAGCATCTTCATCAGACCAGTTTAGCATTAACTCAAAACACTTCGGCAAGTCCTGTTGTGAATCATTTTTATGGTGTAGCCTGGTCACACTGCATATTGATTTACCAGCATCATTACATTATAATACTGCTGTGTACTAAAACATTCAGCTAATAAATTTCCCATCCTACAGTAGGTGCTCACATAGCTTTCTGTACACAGCTAGCTATTTGTAAACACATTTCATGCAATGAGAGAACATGGAAATGAAATATAGACATAAGTAAGAGTCTCTGATTTTTAAATCAATCTTAATAGAGTGCAACAAGTGCAATCATTTTTCCCATTGGGATTTTAAAATAGCCATAAACCAAGCCAATCAGCTACAAGGTGAGCCACAAGACTACAAACTTTGATTCAGAGCAAAGAAGTGTTCGAAAATCAGACAAAAATACAAAAGTACAAGACTGTGTACTTAACTGTTTTATTTAGGAAAGAACTACACTCCCATGAAGCATTGCGAACAGCATAATTGAATTAAAAACGTTAATACAAACGTTAATTTAGTTAAAAACTACTAATGTTGATTATATAAAAACAATATATTTTACGTTTGTTGCAAAGTATACATATATGCCTCTACAAAAATTTTAATATTTTAAGAGTGTAGGGAGATTACGTAATTTGCAGTGCTTCATGGGAGTGGGCGGAGCAAAGAGCTATTTTGGAGCGTGTTGCTTTTTTCGACTCTCTGATTGGTAATGAAATAGTAAATAGTAGGCTAAATCGTGTGCACGATTTACTAATTTGTTTCCTTCAATTTATAGATCGTGCACACATTTTATTTATTAGTTCACGCGATTTGCTAAACTGTGCACACAATTTACTTTCTTCTTTTTTTTTTTTGCATTTCATGTGTGGGGCTCCATAGTTAATTTTTCACCACGAGTTCCACTGGTAAACATGATTAAGCTGAAATAATGACCGCTTCAGCAGAAGCAAATACCATCGATTAACAACAATGTTGTAGCTCGTAGAAAAGTCTGTCTTTAAAGGTTAAGTTATTGTTCTAAAGAAAATGAATGGAGTTTTACTTCTGGAACCCAACCTTTTCACTCTACAGACCTGTTAGCTACACTGTAAAACAGAATGATTTTGGTTGTATTTTGAAGTGGTAAATAAAGATTGTTGGAAGAAAATACTATTTCTGTCAGGACCACTATCGTCAAAGATGACAATTTGCATATCGTTTGGATTGGTGGTATGGTTCTATTCTGGGCGAGAACTCTCCACAGCCATGCAGCCTTTATGGATAAGCAGTGATAACCACAAAAACGAACCAACATAAATGTATTGCAGATACCATTCATGTTCAGTAATTTAATGTACAACATAAATTAAGAAAAATTAGTTGAAGAGGAATATCAGAAGGCCAATTCCTGACTGGACGAGAGGAGGAACAGAGATGATGGAGGAGGTCGATAAGCTACTGAGTGTGATAAAGCTGCTGATGATACTGAATGGGCCTCATATATAGGGATGCTGTGATAGGCGTTGTATACTAATTGGTACACAGCTGAGAGTCAGCTGATGCGAGCTTGACTGACGTGACGTTGATGTGTTACTTGCTATTTTTTGTAAATATTTTTTAAATGTAGTAGAAATTTCTGAGGAAATCCTACACCAGATATTTTCAGTGTATAGCCATTTCCTATCAAGTTGGATTCACCATGTAGACAGTTAACCCTGCTCTTTACTCCAGCAGAGAGAAAAGATTATGCAGCCTGGCTGCCAGGAACTCAGTTTATGCCTTCTTGTCCTGCAGGTAGACCATTAAGAACTCCCTCAGAGACATTAAACTGATCTCATATGCCTGTCTGAGCTTCATTCAGGCCATGGGATTAGAGACCACCCCTAGAGATCTGGCAGAAACTAAGATGTTTAAAAAATATTCTTGTCACATGGTGTTCTGGCCAGGATTTAGCCAGGGGTGAAATTGTTTTTCCTTTTTTTAACCTTGTAAAATTGGAATTTGTGACCGGAGATATCTCAGTCCAGCCTTTGAAGAATAAAATCAAGTATCCGTTATGCTCTTTCTTTTAAATATATATTTATTCACCCTTTTGACAATATGCCCTTTGAAAGGGTTCACGGGTTCTTGCCTTTATATTTCTGTTTGTTGCAATCTTGACAGCCTTTCATCACGATTGGCTTCGCCTCCCTCACAGCTTAAACAATTAAACCCTGCATTTGTTTTTGTTTATGTGTTTTTATCAGAGCTGCTTTTCCTGATCCACCACACATATCAAACAGCTATTTTCCCTAGAACCCTTTTCACACACTGTGTCTTGTTGTGTACTGCTTAGATATGTTTTTTCAGGTTTTTATTATTATTATTATTGGTTAAAGTGCTCTCATCACCATTAATCCCTGACAATTAATATGCATATATTCATTTAACATACTGGCAACTTTCTAAAAGTGAGATTAATGCGCTCCTGTTGAGTTGTATTGTGATGGTCCTTATCTCGTTTCAGCACATTTCACTAAGAGTTTATAGCTGAGTGGAGACAGAGAGTAGTGTATCAAACAGACTAGACCGACCACTGTAAGCATCAATGTGTGCATGGAGAAGCTACATGCGGGCCAGCATTTGGAATGCAGTTAGGATTTCGAAAATGTTCAGGGCTCCACAGAATGAGATTTTTTTGAATGGGTACACTTGATAAACTCATAATGGATCTCCATTTGAGCATGTGATTTCCATTAGTTTTTCTGAATTATTTAGCAGCGCAAATACAAAATATTCAGTTCCTGAGTAAAATGCTAGCTGATGCTCATAATTCGATAATTATGTTTGTTTACTGACAACTGATAATGACTGATATTAATATTCTAATCAATGTTTTGTCTATATACATTACCATTCAAGTTTTATCAACATTGACATATTTGATATTCCAGAATCACAGGAATAAATTACATTTAAAAATATATAAAATATTAAAACAGTTTATAATTTTATTTTATAATATTTGAACAATATTACTGTTTTTAATTTATTTTTTAACAAATAAATGCAAGACTTGCAGTATTTTTAAAAATATGTGCTGAATGGTCAATTAAAAGTAAAATACTATAAACTAAAATCATTTTAAATATTAGAAGTGAATTTACACCACAACATTGTATGTACAGTGTGAAAATTGTATATACATTTTTTAATTTAATAAATATTTACTTTAACAATGTTCTCAGTATCTCTAAAAACAAGAAAGTTTCAATTTTTGTATTATTAATTTTCAGTAGGCTACATCTATTGTTGTATAATTTGAAACCAATTGTGTGTTTTATTATAGTTCGTTCAAATAAATGGTCATTGGTTTGATGTTTAGCTTTATAATACAAAGACATATTTTAAACATGGCATTTTAAGTGTACTAAAACGTATTGAGGCCATCGTATGAGTGTGAATTTGCATATACGTGTATGTTTCCCCAGGTCTCTCTCTGGCCGTATCGTGGGTGGTGTGTGGTGGTTCTTCACTCTAATCATCATCTCCTCATACACAGCCAACCTAGCTGCTTTTCTCACAGTGGAGAGGATGGTGTCACCCATCGAGAGTGCAGAGGATCTGGCCAAACAGACTGAGATTGCTTATGGGACTCTAGACGCCGGCTCAACCAAAGAGTTCTTTAGGGTGAGAGGTGCAATGGATGAGGGGAAATGTTAACCTAAATATAGTTTTTTTTCACATCAAAATTATTATTCAGCATCATTGAATCAACCTAAATACATTAAGTTACACCAACCAAAATTAAAGTGCTATTTATTATGCAATTTTAAAGGTTCCTAATTTTGTTTTGGAGGTGCCCTACAATAGTTTTACATGTATCTAAGGTCAAAAACACTTCAATTTTCTTATAATATACATTGCACATCACCTCATTCTCATTAAACCCATCATTTCCGAGAGCCTACTCTGCTCTGATGGTCAGATGGCCCAGTCTGTTGGATTGGTCTACCACTTGCAGTGCATGTCTGAAATTAAACATCTATTACCATATCTGAATATATCTATAGGTAATATATAGGTATTCAGATATGGTATATATGGTATGGTATGGTATGGTATGGTATGGTATGGTATGGTATGGTATGGTATGGTATGGTATGGTATGGGATGGGATGGGATGGGATGGGATGGGATGGGATGGGATGGTGTATATATGTATATATGGTTATGCAAATTTGTTACAAACCTATGTAGGTTCCTTTAGGAAGTAAGACTAGAATTACTGACAACTCGTTTCAGGCAGTTATAGCTTTGTAAAGTAACAATTGCACGTTACCACTTTTTACAGTGTGCAAATGCATAATATTTCAATTTCTTTCCTCTTTTAGAGGTCAAAGATTGCGGTCTTTGAGAAGATGTGGTCCTATATGAAATCAGCAGACCCCTCAGTGTTTGTAAAAACCACAGATGAAGGAGTTATACGGGTGAGGAAGTCCAAAGGGAAGTATGCCTATCTGCTGGAGTCTACCATGAACGAGTACATCGAGCAGCGCAAACCCTGTGACACTATGAAGGTCGGAGGGAATCTGGACTCCAAAGGCTACGGCATCGCCACCCCCAAAGGATCGCCTCTCAGGTAAAGCCAGCTGTCCACTGTATGCTAACTGTATTTGACTATTACGAAAATAACATCAGATGGTGGTTCAGTTATAGCGGAGGCTGCATAGAGTACTAAAGGGGTTATGCTCACCTTGGATAACTTTACATCTTAGTTTACTAGAAAAAGAAAAAAGAGAAGAGAAAAAGAGAAACTGGGGGAATTCATTAAAAGAAGTATGCAAATCAGGTCACAGAACAAATATAGCCAAAAATAAATAGATATTTGCATGTTGAAATTCCCAATTTTGCAAGCTAGTTCTGAGTACTAGATTATGTAGGACTCAGCAAACTAATGCAATCTGCTATACTTTACTGTATAGCGTTACTCCATCACCGCAGTCCAGGCACCTAAATCAGCTCTTTAAAATGCCAAGTGTGCTTGAGTCTATATATGCTTTTCTCCATCATTTGATTATTTTTTTGCTGACATGATTGCAGGAAAAAATTGCTGAGTTTTGCAAATAAGACGCATGCATTTATAGCAAAACAACATGTTTGTGCTGCATGAGAATGTCAGTAACTTAATTTAATACTCACGGCACAGCGCAAAAAAAAGCACATTTAGCGCCTGGATTCTAGGTGGTTTGTGAATAAGCTGCATGTTTTTGCCAAATTGGTGTGACTTCAGTGAACTCAACTGGTTTCTCTTTTGAAGGACTTTTAATGATGTTATACATGATCATTTGAACCAAGGGCGAGGGTAGAAGCACTGTGCTAAGCAGCCTCTGCTATAACAGAACATGCTGTTGTGTGGGTGTACATGTGTGTTTGGAGCTGGTCAAAATCCCTCCCATACCTCATGTTGCTTGAAGGGTTTTTCACACACTCCACCAGAAGTGCTTGCATAAGAAACGGCAGGAAAATGACACGCTCTCTTCAGAAGCTCTTTAGGAAACACGCGTGTTCGCCGTCCTTTCATTAAACAGCAGCTCTGCTCGGCAGAGCCCATTGAGACACCGCAGACATTATTCACAACAGACACTTTGAAGCTATAGGTCTAGTGGATGCTAATTTCAGTTTCTCTGCTTCTTTCCGAATTACGAAAGCTCTATCCTCACCGAGTGACTTGTGCATGAAAGAAATTGGGCAATCAGTTGTTATTCTTATGCAAGCCACTTCTAAAGATGAATGTCAACATTAACATGCTTTTTTTATATTCTCTGCTATATAAGGTGAACAGTTGTTATTTCAATTGTATGCCGCCATCATTAACGTCACATTTATTGTGCTTGAATGTACCCATCTGACTAATACACCATGGCCCACATGATATTACATTCATTGCAGTGCAAAGGGCCTCGCAAGGGCAATTTGGAGCTGTTGAAATAACCTCAATAACTCCATCTCTCTCTAATAAGATAAGCTCCTTGGGGAAACGACCTCATAGCAATTGTACAGTCATTTTTTTGGGTCACCTTATAGCAAAGCGAACGGGAGAGGGTGGATGGAGTGGGAGAAAGAGACATCAGATACAAGATGTTAATGACTGACTTCCATCTTGCTACCTAGGGCAGGACTCGAATTAAATTCAATATTTGATAGCCATTAAAGTGACAGCAAGAGTGAAAGAGGCTCGGAAATGAATTCATAAATGTGTTTCTCTGTCTGTCGAGTTACCAGCTGTGCAGTGTATATCTGATTTTGAGAGAGAGCGACTCCCTTACTGACATATGTTTACATGAGCTGATAGATTATATTGGCATCTACTGCATGATTTCAACATGTGAAAGACAATGGGAGATTTTGCTCTCTCTGTTAAAATCGGTAGACATTAAAAACATGCTGAAATTGTTTGTGATTTGCTGAACTAATCATGTGGTGCAGTTGTCGAAATGTAATAATGCTCCTGTGTATCTATACTGAATTTAGCATGTTATGGCTTTATTTACACTGTCAATCAATTGTAATATTTATAGACATCTGTAGACATTGTATTATTTATAGACATATCTCACAATTCTGACTTTATAACTCGTAATTGCGAATTTGCAGAATTATGATATGTAAACTCGCTATTGCAAGAAAAAAAAGTCAGATAAAAAGTTGCAATTACCTTTTTTTTTTTTTATTCAGTGATGGAAACAAGCTTCCATACAGATCAGATATTGTCATCAGATATATATTTTCTTTTACATCTAAATCTTTTTTTTTTATCATGTATTCATTCAAATGAGATTTTAAAGAAGAATCACTTTTCAAATTGACAAATATTTAAAACTGTTCAAGTAATTAATGTTTCAAATGTAGTAAGATGATAAATACATTTTAAATGCAACATTTAAATTGCTTTTTTTTAAAGCTTTTTTGGTGAGTTATAAATCAGTAAAGTCATAAATGAACTGATGCAAACAGTCACATTTGGATGTGAGTTCTGTGCATTATGTATAAATCTACATAAATGCAGCTTGGCTACTGATCAAAGCCTTTAATAGAGATGATTTTTCTCATGTTATGGTCTGCTAGCTGCATCTTGCTTTAATGATCAATGTTAATTGAGCTTTTGAACTTGTTTTACCTTGTACTTCACTTCTTCATATGTTTTATAGTTTAATGTACTGACTGATGGAATAATCAGTTGTTTTGGTGCATTTCAACAGCTGTTCCACATTTTCTTTGTCTTATCTCAAACTGATACCTTAAATCGGTTTGTTTTGCAGTCAATATGCAACAGCCCTAAAGATTGATGTGTGTGCCCTTTTATCTCTATCCATCTGTGCCATTCTCTGATTTAAGTCAATGAAATCATCTCACCCAATGCACTGCCACCTCCTGAAGCAAATGCTCATCAAACTGAATGTAGTTGTTTGTTTCCTCATTCCTGAGACACTCTCTGACTTCTTTCTGTCTGGTCCTTCTGGGATTAGAAAGAATTCCTGGGTTTTATCAAGCCAAAGAATCACTCCCTATACACGCAGAGCTGCAGACGTCATTTGCTCACAGCGCAGATCGGCCAGCCGATTCTGTAGGTTGTGAGGAGATGTATATGTGTGCCTTTGAACTATATGGGGTGCTCAAGACTTGAGGATGAAGGAGAAGATAAAAAGAGAGACACATGCTTCAGATGTGGTTCCTGATATCAGTCATGGGGTCACCAGGGGATTACATTTTTAAGTCTTGTTGTGTAAAATGGTCTTGATACTATAAAACACAAAAAGAGAAGATTAGCAGAATGTCCATGCTGCTCCTTTCCAAACAAAGAAAGTGAATGGTGATCCAGCTCAAAAAAATGACTTATGCGACTCAAAAATTTATGCCGTTGTTCATTTATAATCTTATCTGCTACAGCTCTCAAATCTTATATTTACTATATGTGTATTTTAAAATATGGCGCATTGCATATTTGGTGGAATAAATTATCAGGTCAGTTTTCCAAAATCGTAGTGACTTTGTCACACAACGTTCATTGACTCAATGATATAGATCTGTCATTTACCTAATAACTTACTGCTAATGAATTAGTACACATTAATAATTAATCAGAACAAAATCATGTCGGATTTTTTGCTTTAAATAATGAGCATGGCACCTAAGGGCTAATTCGCTATTTTGTTCTTTGTTGTTTTGCTTTATATATATTCAAATTTTCTTTGCTCACCATTCACTTAAACTGGAAAGTGCAATTTCATTGAAAAGTTCTGTTTGTATTCAACGGAAGACAAAGTTAAGGAAAGTGTTTGGTTTGAGGGTGAGTGTTAACTATTACTTTAAGAATTCATCTAATGTATCTAGTTGTTTTCAATTTACATCATTACAATTCCCCAAAAGGGATGAGTAAAAAGCAGACAACAAAAACCAAGGACATCTTTTTTTCTCCTCCTCTGTCTGAAGAAGTCTTGTTCTTGGCTTTATAAAGCCTGATTTTCACAAAGGCCACTAACAAAAGCATTGCTCTCCATTAAAACACATGTTAACATACTTTATATACAGACTCAGGGCAAAACCACTGCGAATGCCATGCATTTAACATTTCAACCTACATAGAGCAGTGGCTGTTGTGTTCAAACCAGTCTGAGTCTGTACTCCCATCACACTGTCTCTGAAATGGTTTATCTGGGCTGACACTGACCAAAATATTATTTCATTATCGTTTCAAGAAACCCAGTAAACCTGGCAGTGTTAAAACTGAATGAACAAGGCCTGTTGGACAAATTGAAAAACAAATGGTGGTACGACAAAGGAGAGTGTGGCAGCGGAGGAGGTGATTCCAAGGTCAGCCCCAATGTGACAAACCCAACGGGTAAAACCACCACTACCATGGGGGGGTAACCGGCAACTCACGCCGACCAAACACTCTAGACGAAAACAATCAGGTGTAAATTGAGCTTACTACTAGCAAATTTTGTAAAATGAATAGCAAGTAAAGTTTTGATCAAATCATGGCTTATCATGGCAAGTGGTCAATAATAGCCAACCGCATTCAAGGTATTCCAGGCGGAGTGTTTGCGGTCTGCCGGTTACCCAAAGTGATATAATAATGCACATCTCGCAGCAGGGAGCAAGGAAGCATCGCTAGATGGAGTATTAACCCATATCACTTTTACAATGAACATGTTTCTGATATGTGTGCAGTCATTTAAAAAAACACAGAACAGTTGAGTTGATATTGATGGGTATGTGTTTAATATGTGCTGAATAACATAAAATAACATGGATAATGTTATTTATGTTATTTCCCTGGTTGAAGAATCCCAGTTAACCTAGCGGTGTTGAAACTCAGTGAGCAAGCCGTCTTAGACAAACTGAAAAACAAATGGTGGTACGATAAGGGGGAGTGTGGAAGCAAGGACTCCGGAAGAAAGGTCAGTTCACACATTTGGTCCTGCTCTGTTCCCCTCAGTTTAGACTTTCCAGAACCCTTTCAGGAGGTTCAGTAAGGAATCTGGACATGGGTGGCTCTTACTCTCTCTCCAGAGTTGTATTCCTTCATTTGGGCTGGCAAAGGACAAATTTAAAGGCTTTAGAATTTATACGTGATTTAAACTGAAACTGCTGGTATTTTGAGTGATGAGCATACTTTTAAAACAATTCAGACTTGAATATCCGTACACTACTTTCAGATTTAAAATGGCAATGCTAGTACTGAAGGATACAACATTGTGTCCTCTTTCTTTTGCATGTGACTGGTGTTCAGTTACCAGTTTGGTAGTAGAAACAGCACCCTGAAGTGTGATCCACTACCAATCAAAAGTTTGGTGTTGGAAAGAATGAAATATGTTTTTGAAAGTAGTATCTCACAAAGGATGCATTTATTTGTTCAAAAATAATAAAAACTGTCAAGATGTATTAATGGGTTAGTTCAACCAAAAATGAAAATTCTGTCATTATTTACTCACCCTCATGTCGTTCCAAACCCGCTAGACCTTCGTTCATCTTTGGAACACAAATAAAGATAATTTTGATTGAATCCGAGAGCTCTCTGACTCCTCCATAGACAGCTATTTAATTAACACTTTCACGGCCCAGAAAGGTGACATCATTAAAATAGACCATGTGACTCAAGTGGTTCAAACGTAATTTTATGAAGTGACGAGAATACTTTTTGTGTGCAAAAAAAATGACCAAAAATAACGACTTTATTCAACAATTTCTTCTAGTCTGTGTCAGACTCTTACGCTGCTGATGCAGTGTAAACAGTGCTGCGCTTCCTAGTTCTACGGCGGAACGACTCGTGCACATCCATCATGGTGCTCACGGCGTCGGCCAATGGTAATCTGGCGTTCTGGAAGCACTGCAATGTTTACACTACTGCACTGTTTGTTTGTTTGTTTTTTGCACACAAAAAGTATTCTCGTTGCTTCATAAAATTAAGGTTGAACCACTAGAGTCACATGGATGATTTTAACAATGTCTTTACTACCTTTCTGGCCCTTGAAAGTGTTAATTAAATTGCTGTCTATGGAGGGGTCAAAGAACTCTCCGATATCCTTTAAAAAAATCTTTGTGTTTGTGTATTGAAAATGAATGAAGGTTTGGTTTGGAGCGACATGCGGGTGGGTGGGTGAGTAATTAATTACATAATTTTTATTTTGGGGTGAACTAACTCTTTGAGTGCAGTATGTTAGTGTACTATTCCAAACATTTCCAACCATTTTTTTTCCTCAAGTGAGCAAATGTATTTAAAAATCATACTATATAATATGATTTTCATATTATTAATTAAAGTGTAAGTATGGTAATAGTATGTCTAGCTCCAGCAGTCGTGAGGTGAAAAGGCCATTATTATAGACCAGATGACTCACTGTATGATACGCTCACTTTGTTTAAAATAGTCTGGTGGTGAATGGAGCCCTGGAGAGAGACTGGTCATATTGATCTGATCATCCGTAAGAGTCAAGCCCTCCTTGTGGTTCTCAGCCTCTGTGTTCTCCCTTCTGTCTGCCCTTGGAGTGTGCATGTATTTGGATGCAAACCCAGTGGACAGCTGTCTGTGCTGTCATAGGCCCCGGCCGCCACACACCCCCACATCACCAAACCCACCTGCATGGCACACACAGACGACATCATACTTCCCTTATATCCCTTTCATAGAGAACTGGTTCCACACCAATTAAGCTCCTATTATTGTATCCTGTTATTGTCCTCATAAAGGAAATATCACCTTTGAACAACTACAAATCCCAATCTCCTTAGATTCATGGCCTGAGCTGCATGGGTGCCATCCACTAATATTAACATTTGCAGCTGTGATACATGATAAATGATAGATTGTAATTTAGTGGAGATGCTAACTAGCAGGTTAAATAAGTATTAAATTAGTTAAAGGTTAACACAGACTGCCTGTGTTAGTGCATGAATGCATGTTCCAAAGTCCTAAATGACAATTTGTGCCATATTTTAGGATGTATGTTTTATAGATTTTAAGACGTTTATTAAACAGTTTTTTATTGTTATTAGTATTAGTTATGTTGTTTATATCTTATTAATATGAATTGTATTAACATTTATTTAATAATTTACTAGTTAATATTTAATTTACTATATTATTTGTATTAGTTACTAATATAATTGGATATACTATACAATACATAAATTCAGCTGTCAAAATAGAAGCTAAATATATTAATCAATATATTAATGATAGGTTATGTCTGAGCATGAAACCTTTTAAGCAAACTTCATGCTGCAGTATTTTTTGGCACTTACAACATTGTTCAAGACAGTTCTTATTTTAGCTTTTATATTCAATGTATGTGTTTATATGTTTGGATGAATGCATAAAAGTGTATATGTAATGCACAGGAATGCTTGTATTGTCTTTGTCCATATGAATTTGTCAACGTTGTATACAGAAACTCTCATCTAAGACGCTGTTCCTTCTCCTGTAGGACAAGACCAGTGCTCTTAGCCTCAGCAATGTGGCTGGGGTCTTCTACATTCTGATCGGCGGTCTGGGTCTGGCCATGCTGGTGGCCCTGGTGGAGTTCTGCTACAAGTCCAGAACAGAGTCCCACAGAATGAAGGTGTCTGCGCGGGCCGCTCAGGCCTTTCACTGCACCGCCTTAGACAGCAGCTACACTGAGCTGCAGAGTTACGGCCTGTACGGTGCCGACACTGTTAAGATATAAAGCACTCTGGGGTAGGAACCTCAAGTATCGCGGAGAACTAGGCCACATCCTGCCCACATAGCAGCCTAAGCTGCCCCCCATCTAACCGTCACCAGAATCAAAGCTTCTGCTGCCCACTTTCAATATCATCCCTTTTTTCCTCCACCTTTTCTTTTTCTGTCTCTTTTACACTGTTATTTTAATACTAGGGCTGTCAAAAATGTTTTAGTAAAATAAAATTATGAAAAAAATAATAATTCTAAATAAAATTGCTATCAAAATTGATTGCATATAATATCAATAGTTGCTGGGAAGTATCCCTGTTTTATTTTATTTTTTAAATAGTTAACTTTTTATTATTATGTTTAATTTGAGTTTCTTATCATTTATATTTATTTGTTAGTGTATGTAAACATGCAGACAACATCTTGACAGCCCTATTTACAGTGTTTTTGGATTGCTTAAGCACGATTTTCAAAACAGGGCCCGTGTTTTCAAAACAATACACACAATTAGCACAACCACACACCCAATTAGCAAAACACTACAGATCCTTTGCACAATTTAACACTCTTGTAAAAACTATACACTTCTGTTTCAAAACCACACTTTGTTACCATATGAAACACACACGTTTCACATTAACATACTCTGTTTGCACAAGTTACACTCTGCCGTGATAAACCTAAAACACTTTTAGCACTTCTACTTCCCTATGATTAGAGTAGGCTACCATCAACAAAGTACAAATATAATGTAAAGTCACCAAACACCACACAAGACCAATGTTGCAGACTGAAGAAACTAATTTATTTGTCAACACGGCCAAAATGTTGACATGGAGATCCAGAATACTGTAACAAAATGTCACTTCACATATTGTACTGTAAGTTCAAGGAACAAAAAAAAATATACATCGTCTCTTCGCCTAGCTGGATCTGGCCAGAGAATTTCATCAACATCGCAGGCAATGTTGTCATTGGCAAGACACCTTGGAAAGAAACGTCTTGAATGACGAATCCATCCTTGCATTGCTGCAACCTCCATCTGGTCACAGGCCTCCTCCATGGCTTGGATGAGGGGTACCTCAGCCTGGAGACGGAGATCATATACCTTCCACCGCCATGCCGAGAAAAACTCTTCTATAGGGTTGAGGAATGGAGAATATGGTGGAAGATATAGGATAGTGAAATGTGGATGTTGCTGAAACCAGTTCTGAACCAGAGCAGAGCGGTGGAAAGACACATTGTCCCAGACAACAATGTATTGCATATGATCAATTTGATTAGCTGCTGTTATGTTGTGCAATTGGTCCAAGAATGTAAGTATGAGTGCTGTGTTGTAAGGGCCCATATGGGCATGGCGGTGGAGGACCCCATTCTGTGTAATGGCTGCACAGAGTGTTATATTACCCCCACGTTGCCCGGGGACATTGACTATAGCCCTTTGGCCAATGATGTTTCTTCCCCGGCTTCGTGTTCTCGCCAGGTTAAAACCAGCCTCATCTACGTAAATGAACTCATGCAGGACCATCCATTCGTAAAACTCTCTGAAGAACAGTGTCAGGCAAAATTGTATAGTTCAGTGTAGATCTAGTATACATAGTACAGTACAGTAAAAGAATATGAGACAGTATGCAAGATCACACTGCTATAGTGAATACATACCTCTGCATAATCATGCCGCAGTCGCTTCACCCTTTCGGAATTGCGCTCGAAAGGCACTCGATAAATTTGCTTAATTTGAAAATGTTTTTTTTTTAGGATGCGTGCCAGTGTTGATGTTGAGACCTGATGGATATCGTTGAAAGTGGCATGGTTATTGACAATGTTAGCTTGGAGCTGCTTGAGTGTTATAGCATTGTTGGCCAAAACCATGTTTACAATCTCCCTCTCTTGCTGTTCTGTGAACATAGGAGGCCTTCCCCCTTGTCGCTCCTGACCCTCAATCCTATATATAAAAACAAATCCATACAATAGTACAGTAATTTTACAGGAAAAGGTAACAGAAGTGCTGATAGTGCATAGAATACAGTACTGTAAGCAGTTACTGAAACCGTGCAGATGTTTGTGATATGATGATATTTTTACAGTACCTATTTTCCAGTCGAAATGTTCTTATCACACTTGCCACTGTGTATCGGCTTAGATTTGGCTGTACTCGCAGTCCAGCCTCTCTCAGCGTCAGTCCGTGGTTGACAACGTGATCAACCAGTGTTGCACGGATCTCATTTGTGAGATTCGGTCCTCTTTGAGCACCTTCTTGTCTTCCTCTTCCTCTACCTCTACCTCTGCCTCCAGCATGGCCTCCATCTCTTCCTCTGTTGATTGCTCCTCTGTTGATTCCTCCTCTTCCTCCTCCTCTTCCTCCTCCTCTTCCTCTTCCTCCTCCTCCTCCTCCTCCTCTTCCTCCTCCTCCTCCTCCTCCTCCTCCTCCTCCTCCTCCTCCTCCTCCTCCTCCTCCTCCTCCTCCTCCTCCTCCTCCTCCTCCTCCTCCTCCTCCTCCTCCTCCTCCTCCTCCTCCCTCCTCCTCCTCCTCCTCCTCCTCCTCCTCCTCCTCCTCCTCCTCCTCCTCCTCTTCTTACTCTTTCTCTGACTCTTTCCATTGTGCTTGTAGACTGAGGAACTCACCTGCTGCTTTTTATAGTGCTTATACACCTGATTGGTGTGTCGACAATTAAGCGAACAAGTGTTTGCACACCTGATGACTGTTTTGAACCAATTGGTTGGACGGTGCAGTAATTTGACAGTCAGAGCTTTGGTAGTGCAAAGAAGTGACTTCATGTTAGATTTCTGTGTGTAATGTATGTTAAGTGTGTTTAGTGTTTTGCAAATCACTGTGTGTAGAGTTTTGCAACAAGTGTGAGGTTGACAATGTGCTTATAGTTGTGCAAATATGGGCTGATGTTTTGCTTCTTGAGTGTAAGGTTTTGCTAATAGTGTACTACTTTTAATTTTAGTGTGTAAGCAATCCAAAAAAACTGTAATATGTCTAATCTAATCTCTCTCTATTCCTTTTTCTATCTCTCTCTATTTCCTGCTCCCCCAGTTTCTCGTTGGCTGCTAGCCTCTCTGTCCATAGACTAGAGCTTTGTTTATACGCATCGTGTCTCTGTTCATTCATGAAACAGAGCAAGTGTTTCCCGGAGACACTGCAGGGCTCTGTTTTCCACCATGACTCCAAAAATAGTCCGTTTAGATTTATGATTTTGCATCATTCAGCTTGTGCGCTGCTTCATGCATTAAGACCCAAATCAGATCTTACCTAATGTTCTTTTGATAATGCATAGTTGATTAAAAGTATCTATCAGGTAATAATTTATTTTATTCAGGCCAGACTGACAAATCAAAGAAGCACTATTGCAAAAAAATATAAATATACTGTATATGCCGTTGAATATATAGATACCTCAGTGTGATTTTTGAAATAACTATCTTTATGACAGGCAATTACCCAAAGTAGGATTTGTAGCAAGTTTAGCTGGGTATTACACACTCGTGTAATACTATAATAGCACAGATTAATATAGATTTGCTTTGTTAATTCAATTGACAGGAGTCACATTTCACAGCTGTCCATTTTTCATACTAGGCGAGCAGGAATCTGAGTCATTATGGGCAAACTAATTAGTCCGCATCAGGCGTATAGCTTCATCCCCAAACGCGTTGAAGTGTAGGGCAATGAAATCACTCCTAGATTGGAAAAATGCGATTTAAAGGGACACATCATTAGCCTTGGTTTCAGGCCCACTGGCTGCGACTACAATAGCGGGTTGCTCTTCACAACAGCAGCAATAAAACGATGACATTTCTCACTTCCCCACCACCGTAGCAAATTAAGCTTGTGTTACACGCCTATCAGGACTGTTTATTGTCTACTCATATGTCAGAGATGCTTTACAGTGTCAGCTTTGGTTTTGAGGGCTTAAATACGGTGGTCCTGGGGGGCACAATGCAACGACATCAGCAAAGCAATTAAAAGTGGAACACAACTGCATTAGCCCACAACACAGCATGGAATTGCAACACAGGCTCATGGGAAAAGCGTGCCTGTGGTGACATTTATGCAAAACTACATTACATTGCTGCTTGCACGTTTTGCAACACTTTCAAAGTGAAATGTCCAGTGAGCGGCACTAAAAGTGCATTCAGTTTTACTCCAAACAGATGAATGGGAATCTGGCAATGTTTTATTACGGTACTAAAAGGTTAATGCGTTTGAAAATAACGTAGCACCTACAGTAAACTCTGCAAGAAATTGCATTTGCTGAAGCAACCATACCATTTTATCTAAATGTGTTTGAGCTCTTTTATTTTTTCACGGGACTTGTACCCGAGTGCTCCGCATCGCAAGTGCAATGCTGTACCAGGTGAGCAAATGAGCAAGTTTACTACATCAGAAAAGCCATATGGAGCTGGTTATGTGATGCAAACATAAAATTGTATTTGTTTACAAATCATGCACTATGGTAAAAGTGGTTAAATGTCATAATGTGCAAGAAAACAATGTCTTTATTAATCGATAAACTGCCACTGTAATCATATGTTTAAAAAGGAATTCAAGTTGTTGTTTTACTGACACTAGTGTTTATATTAACTGCAGTGAATTATATGTATAGGTATGAGTTTTGTAAAAGAAATTATGTAGAGGCACATTTTTTCAATAAGCCTATAGTATGTTGTGGAATTGGTAGGGTTTCAAATGGGATCGAGAGCTACTATTGTTATTTAGTATAGTAATATGGCAAATATTGGATTATTTTCTGAATTGCATCATTATCAAAAAAGTTTCATTAGTGTTTCATCTGTTTGCTTTGCTAAAGGCGTGACGCGCCCTCCAAGCCACTGATCAATTAAGTCAGGAAACCCAAAAGATGGAAATCTGCAGATTAGTTCAGCTCACAAATGTTGTCTCACTAATGATCCAGTCATCACATGACAAAACATTTTATGTGCATACTCCATTAGGCAGATGCTTAAATCATATTTTACTGTCTCTACTAAAATTGAGCATCTTTTAAACATTTCCATTTTCCTGTCTAACGCTGTTGTGTCTCCATCCCAGCAATCCATCAACGACGCCATGCGCTGCTCCACGCTGACCAGGATGAGTGGGAATGGTAGCGGCGGGGAGAACGGGCGGATCGTCACACATGACTTCCCCAAAGCTGTGCAGACGCTGCCGTGCATGAGCCACGCGGCCAGCATGGGCCTGGGAGCCTCTGGCATGTGACCATCTTGACGGAGCGGCACGCGTCACATGTAACGCACGGACCTCCCGTTCACCTGCCGTCTGCCCCTATGTCTGTCTGCCTGCCCGCAACAGACGCGTCGTACTGCCAAAATGCACTCGAAGACTCTTCTCAGTGAATAGCCACCAATAAAACTCTTTTCTAAAGAAAGACGAAACATTTTAAAAAGGAAGAAAAAAATGTGCTGCAATAACAAGCCTGTGGGACTCTTTTGGGGGAAAAAAAGTGTTCGTTTATTTCATGAATTCAGAAAACAAAAAAGAGAAGTCACGTGTCCGATTCGACACTCGCGCTGTGCCAATATTATAAACCTGTTTACTTCTGTCTGAGTGTGCAATATTTTAGTTCATATCAGTGTTTGGCAATGTTGTCTCTAACTTGATTTTCTTTAAAAGGATTAGCTCACAAAGATGTTTTTTTGTTTTGTTGCACAAACACGTTCTACGATATGACAAATACAGCATTTCTGTAAGTTCCTTTTCCTTAAACTTACTAGAAAAGAGTTAGAGTAAACTGAGCAAGACCATACTCATTTATATGGATCCAGTGCCCCGTAACCAACTTTGCTTATTTCTCTCCGTCACTCAGCATACTGAAGAAACATATCAGCTCATTTAGCGACCTGTCGATAGTGTAAATACTCGGATGTAAATCTGAAACTGAGTGAGGGATACATTTGATTTGTTGTCGATTGGTAGAGCATAGCTGAAATGAACTTGTTGATAATCTTGCTCTGTGATTTCCCACCTCATGGACCTTGCATAGCTGCTACGCCTCGTTTCAGGCACCATACCTCATCGGAGACCTGGGAGCGAGCCGCCACATGTTTAGATTGCCACTTCATTGGGAGCTCTACCAGGAAGGAGGAAAATTTGACCTCAGTTATGGGCAAATGTGCTTTAATGAGCTACTTTGTCCCCAACACAAACCACCGGATCTCATTAAAGCGAAGCCATTGAGTATACATTATGAATTATTCTTGAATGGTGGTGCTGTAACAAAAAGGGACTTATGATGATACTCCGTTAATGATTCGTTCATATACTTGGCCTGCATGGAATATCCAGAGATATCTGCCAAATCCAAATGCCCATCATTCAGTTTTTTTTACACATCCCCTGTCAAATTTGGCTAATTTGATAATGCTAAGATTGTAACACTCTCGGTTTAATACATTTGAAATCCATTAAAACATTTCAGTGTAGAAATTGTAAAAAATAAAATAAATAACCTTTTGGCCTCTTCATGTGACATGGCCTAAAGTGATTGTTCATGCAAAAATGATAATTATCATCATTTACTCACCCTCATGTCATTCTAAATGACACAATTTGTTTCTGTGGATCACAGACACGCACAAAAGTACTTTGAAAAAAGTACTTTTGACACCTTCATCCCTGTAGCCCTCACTTTCTGTGTTCATTAAAAATCCCAGGATGTCCTTAAAAAAAAAGAGTAAGCCAAATTTGCCCATTGGCCTCTGTCCATCATCATGGCTTCCTAATCATTCCCATATACTGATTGGCTTTATTACTCTCCACCAATAAGATGGTGTGTGACTGCCATTGCATCATCCAGGTGGATTCTGCACATTGGTGGTGGTTGATTCCCCCCTTCCATGTGAAGCGTCATATAAATGTAACAAATTATTACTTTGGACCCCATTGACTTCCATTGTATGGATAAAAACATTGATATTCACAGAAGGAATTCATGCAGGTTTGGTACTAAAATGAGGGTGAATAGATTTAATTTTATGTGTAAACTATCATTTTAAGTTTTCTGTTAATAGAACAAACTAAGAAAACAAATCAGATCAGCTAGGCCTACACGATCTAAACATAGGATGTTCTGTTCTATACACACACTGTGCAACAAGGCTCCTCGTGAGATGATGTTTGTGGACCTATCATTGATTGGCTTCTGGGGCCAAGCTGACCTTTCAGAGCTCTTGGCTTCGTCGTTGCAGGCTTTCCGAACGTGGCTTCCAGCTCAACATAAACAGCTCTACCTATTCAGCCTTCCCCTGCACACTGCCATTGTACCGTGAAACATGACACACTGTGTGGCCATCGAAACTCTTATATTTCTCTGGCTTTTTCTTTCCCTTTCTTGACGTGTTTTATTAGGCACAGAACACTGCGGTCCTTTATGGCCTCGATTGAGAGCAGTATTTTATAAGCAGGAAAGATTTGTAAAGTTCAAGTGAGACATTTACCATTTATACCGCTGTGAGATTTGGAAGGGTTGATTGAACTAGTGTTTGCTGACGCATATTCTAACGACGGATATTCTCACAGATAAGGTTGAAGATTTTGATTAGTTAAGAGAGAAATCTGGTCTTTGAGAGTCTTTGTGTTTCTGCTATAACAATGTTGATACTTCCTATTTTTGAGGTATTTTATTTTAATGCAAAATGTATTGTTCATGCTCACATCTTTACTTTTCCTTAAACTTTAGCCTTTTATTTGGGATCTTATCGTTTTATTTTGTTTTGTTTTTTATCGTAAAGGAGAGGTGTGGTTAAAAATGTACTGGAAAATACATTCAATCAATAAAGAATAAAACTTTTATAATCACAATCATCAAGAGCTGGGTCGTTGCTTTTCAACAATGGGAAATAAGTTAAATGTTCGCCCTATTTTTTGTCAAAATTTATTTTTTAATGTATTCAATTTAGAAAATTGAATGTTATTTTATTTGAATAATGATTGCGTAAAATCAGGATGATTATTCTTTCATTACTTGATAAGTGGCCATCTCTGAAAGATTGGTGTTTAATGTATTTCTCACTGTAGATCTTTAGAGCTTGACTCACTGTAGAGTGTTTAATTACCTACAGGTGCATGCCACACACAATCATTGATGTTTAACTAGTTGGCACATGTTGCCTCAAACCCATTCGTTTTAGGAATTATTAATTCTTTAATCTTTGTCAATTTGAGATCCCCTGCAGAAATAACGGAAGGACTTAATTGGGATGCCTCATGGCTCTAATTATGGAGATGTTAACAAAATATGGAACAAAGAAACAGGTGTTTGTTCCCAAATTTTTAGTTTGGTCTGATGCCATACATCGCATTTTAAGTCTCATCAAGGCATCTTACAGAAATCTAAACCGTTTTACAACTGCATTATCACTGCAGCCAATATTATTCACAAACATCTATGTGTTTAAACCTCAATGATCACCCATGCCTGTTTCAGTTCCTTCAGGATAAATCCTCAACCTCACTTGAAGATGCAGTCAGTATTTTTTTTCGTTAAGAGTTGTGCCCCGGAGACTCATTTGTGAAATTATGTCAAGATGATTTGTAGTGTAATTCCACACATGATAGGCAGGCCTCTGTTGTGACTGAGTTTTTTTGCATATCAGATTTACAATCAGTTCTGCTCTATTTCAAAGTAGGACAGTTTAGTCTGAATGCTGGCATACTGTGCAAAGTGTCAGATGTGGCATTTTCAGCATAGTCCTGTTATCCTCTGTGATACAGGAGAAAATGAGTCGTTTGTTCACGGAAAGCTGCAGTCGGGCAATGAAATCTGGGTTTGTCTCTTATTTCCCCAGAGGTGGGTGACACAAGTTAACCTCCTTAACTTCCTTGATCCTCCAGAACATCATTACTTTCTAAAGTTAAGGTTTTTCTCTAGGCAATGGAGACAAAAAAAAAGAATGTAAAAGAAGAATATAATCATTGTGTTATATATATAAATTTGGCCTCAATGTGTTTGTGTTTGTTTGTGTGCGTGTGCGTGTGCGTGTGTGTGCGTGCGTGTGTGTGTGCGTGTGTGTGTGTGTGTGTGCGTGTGCGTGCATGCGTGCGTGCGTGTGTGCGTGTGTGTGTTCATGTTGCCGGCAGGTATAGCTGTGTTTGCTATTCTTTGCAACACACCATGTAAAATGTAAGAATAAACATAAAACAATATAAGAAATAATGAAACTGCATGTTGTCAGGGTTATGTCTCGTTTTATGTTTATGAGTTTATGAGTTTGACTGTGTTGGTTTCCTTTGTCTGTGTTCTTTAGTTACTATGGTTACTCTTGGGTTAAGTAATGTTTGCACCTGATGTTCATTTAGTTCATTGGTTTGTTTTTAGCTCTGTGTTCATTTCACTTCTTTATCCGCTGTCGTCACGTTTAGCTTAGTTGAGTTTGTTCCTGCCGAGTGATCTTTCGAGTTCCTGTGTTAATAAAGTCTGGCAGCTGCATTTAGATCCTTTTCATTCATCTTTATTTACAACGAGCTGTGACACGTGTAATGATAGCCATGTTTGAAAAAACTGTGGTTTGCAGAACGATCTTGCTACAACAGTTCAATGAACACAAAGTTATTTTAAGTAACTGACATTTGAGAAACAATATTGTCGGTTACTTTATTTGTTTTTGCTCTGTCAATAGTTCCATACAAAGCCACCGAATAATAATCAAGTCCTTAAGCGACACACATTAGTGGGGTTATTGAATTAATCCGTTTTTGAAAGAATTTCTTAAAGTATTAGTTCACTTCAAAATCTCATCCAAGATGTTCATGTCTTTCTTTCTTCAGTCTTTCTTCAGTCTTCTTTCCAATGTGATGACTTCATACACAGTGAAGAACGACAACATTGAAGTCGTGCATTTGAGGTTAAAAAGTATATAAATGTTTTTTTTCTTTTTAGAAAATGAAAGATGGTTTCGCTAGTTAAGACCCTATTCCTCGGCTGGGATCGTGGAGAGCCTCTGAAGCCATTCGAAGCCCTTTGAAACTGCATTGATTTGGGCCTTCAACCGTTGGTTGAAATTTTACATTTACATTTAGTCATTTAGCAGACGCTTTTATCCAAAGCGACTTACAAATGAGAGTAATAGAAGCAACCAAGACCAGTCAAGGGCAACAATATGCAAGCGCTGTAACAAGTCTCACGAAACACAAAACACATAGGACAGTTTTTTTGTTTGTTTTTTTAAATAACAAACAGAAAAACGAATAGAGTGATAAGTGCTATTCTTTATTGGTCAAGTGCTGCTGAAAAAGTAGTGTCTTGAGATGTTTTTTGAAAATGGCTACAGACTCGGCTGCTCGAACTGAGACAGGCAGGTCATTCCACCAGGTGGGAACGGTCCAAGAAAAGGTCCTAGAGAGGGATTTCATGCCTCTTTGAGATGGCACCACTAGGCGTCGTTCACTTGCAGAACGGAAGCTTCTGGAGGGTGTGTAAGTCTGAGCGAGCGAGTTTGGTGCAGAGCCTGCGGTTGCTTTGTAGGCGAGCACCAGAGCCTTGAATTTGATTCACGCGGCTATCGGGAGCCAGTGAAGACTGATGAAGAGAGGCGTGACGTGTGCTCTCTTCGGCTCGTTGAAGACCACTCTCGCCGCTGCATTCTGGGATTTTGGGAAATTCTGGGAAATTTAAATGCATTATGTAAATCCTGGAATGTTTTCATCAGAAAAATGTAATTTATTTTCGACTAAAAGCCATGAACATCTTGGATGAGATGGAGGTGAGTAAATTATCAGGAAATTTTCATTTTGAAGTGAAATAATCCTTTAAAGGTGCAGTCTGTAATATTGACAGCTAGTGGTTGAAATGGGAACTGCAAACTCAAAATATTGGAAAGCTGTTTCTCAGTCTGTCCGTGCATGTTTTTATAGTCCTGTATCTCCACCCTGAGGGCAGTGGAACAAACCGTCTATGACCTGGGTGCAATGACCTACGGCAATGTTTCTGGCCTTCTTCTGGAGGTGTTCTGCATACATCAAGACCAGGGCCCGTATTCATAAAGAATCTTAATGCAAAGAGTAGCTCCTAGTGACAAAATTCTAAGAAAATTATTTGAATGTGGGCGTTTACTCTTAAATTAACTAAAATATCCTATTAAAGAAAAAAAGTAATTCAGAAAGCATTTTAACCCTTAAAAGAGGTCTTAAGATCAAATTTGTTAGGAGCACAGACAAGGACTTTTAAGAGGCTTAAGAGTTTCTTTAGCAGCGGAGAAAATGACAAAGAGGGAGAAGAAATGTGTTGCAGACAATGGATGACAGTGACTTAAGACGCTATAGATTAGATTGTGCAATGATCATGTTTGTTGCATTAAACCCAACTTCCAAACCACCAATTAAATAGACATGCCAGCAATCAGTGTAATTGGAAAGAGTGGAACGATGTTTATAATTCTAAGCCAATCAAATACCTTATTGGAAATTAACAGCATGGTAAATAATAAAAGGATTTATATACATTTATATATATAATGTGTGTGTGTGTGTGTGTGTGTGTGTGTGTGTGTGTGTGTGTGTGTGTGTGTGTGTGTGTGTGTGTGTGTGTGTGTGTGTGTGTGTGTGTGTGTGTGTGTGTGTGTGTGTGTGTGTGTGTGTGTGTGTGTGTGTGTGTGTGTGTGTGTGTGTGTGTGTGTGTGTGTGTGAGAGAGAGAGAGAGAGAGAGAGAGAGAGAGAACGGTAAAATAGGACAATTTAAGCTTGTAATTTCAAAGTGGAGGCTTAGAACAGACCCTATGCTTAAAAGCGCTCCTTTTTCCCCTTTTTGGACAACCAACCAATCACAGTCTTCAAAAGACTGTGTCATACGTAGCAACGGGGTCAGACCCGCCTCTTCACTAAGATAAAAGTTTTTGTATTTTCCTTGCTCAGACTTGCTCAGACTTGCTCAGATCGGTCCCGAATAGCTCTTAAGCTAAGACTCCTACGTGCTTTCTTTTAAGCTAAATTAGGAGTTTTCTGAGAGGACTCTTAGAATCTTTATGAATACGGGCCCTGATCTAGAAGTGGATTCCCCACAATCCTCTGCACTGTTTTAACCACCCGGGCCAAAGACATTTAGATAAAGATATAATAAGATAGATCGATAAAATCATTCTTGTTTTGCTCCTGAATGAATCAGTGTATTTGAAGAAATCGGTTGAGTGAATGATTCAGTGGTTTACAGATAAAGACAGTCTTGTTTTATTCCTGAATTAAACAGTTTATTTGAACAAATACGTTCAATACATGTTTTAATATCTCACCCAGCACCTGTCACTGAAAAGTCCCGCAGCTAATACACGGACAGTCCATTTCTCTTGTCTGTGGAATTGTCAAACACGGACAAGTGAAGTGACACAAACAGTGAAAAGTCACTCTTGGAATGCTGCTCAGCCAATCAGATTGAAGGAACGGAACTGACTGATACAAATATTCCTAATCTGGGCCCATGCATACTGCAATAACTTCTTTGACATCATCATCTCATCAAAAAAGACTTATCCAGTATAAAAGAAAACCTCAATTTTAAGGCAGTCTAAAATAGCAGTATGCTTCCCGATAGCCTAAGCTGTTTGATTGCTCACACTGTGACGGTGGCATTGTAATGTGTGTGATTGTGTGGGCATGAACAGCATACATAATGAAGACGCGGTGTGGGTGTGTGAGACGCCATGAGAGGATCCATGACACCTGCCACTGTGCCTCAATCCCACGCTCTTTCTTTTCCTTTCTTTGCTATTTTCTCATACACTCCTCCCTGTGAATTGTATTATTTATTTCCCATCAATCCATCGCTCTTCTTTTTGGCTGCACAATCCAGTCATAGCCACTTTTTATCTGAGCAGATGGTCTCAGACCATCCGGCATCACATCCAGATTTTCAATAAAATACAGACACAAACATGCATGGATGTATTACCCGCAGTGATGTACTATGAAAAATACAAGCAAAGGATATCTTAAGTGACATGCCGTCTTCTGCCTATAAGCTTCTCGACTTCGAGATTGATATTAATCGTGAATAGTAAAGGGGGCAGAATATTTGATCTGGGACTGATCTGACACTACCATAGCATCATCGAGAGACAGAATGGCTCAGGGCAACACGGTACATGGTGGATGGATAAACGTGGTCTGAGGAACGAAACATACATAAAACATGACAGAAGTCATCTCTCTTTAGATTGTATCATACTCAATGTTTTTTTCCATGCAATTACATGGGTTAGAAGCTTTCGGGTTTTTTTTTTTAAAGCAAGCGCACTGTAAAATTTGAAGTCGAAGGCTTTGTGTGAGGAAATACACAAACTTTTAAGTCACTGATAATGTTCCTCTCCAGTAAGCCATTAGCTGACTGGATTGTTGAGTCTGTGAGAACTCGAGATTCTGTTAAGTCTGTATTGTCTATGGAAGCCCATTTCTAAATTAAGGTGCTTACTAGACAAAATGATTACATAATAAGTCATAATTGTGACAAAGATTTGAAATTATGACATACTGAAGATGTTTGCCATAATTAGGACCTTTTTTTACTTTTTATGTTATATTTTTTAATGTCATGTACAATTTTGACTCTCATAATGATGTTGATTCATAATTTTGACGGGTACCATAATTATGATTTACTGAAGCATTTTTTTTTTCTGTGGTGAAATGGGCTTTTATAATCATTACAAGGCTTGTACTGTAATAAAGACCGATTTTATTGTGATTTTGAAACTTTGACACTTCATAGCATTGTGCAAGTGACATATCAGTCAATAAACATAGACAATAAACATTCAGATTTTAGTTTTTCAAAGAAAGTGTTTCTTTGTTTTATTTCTCCACATCTTTTTAGATAACTGGGGCCGTATTCACAAAACATTTTATCTTAGCACTAAGAGTTATCCTAAAAAGCAGTAAAAGGTTTCTCTCACAAAGCTTCTGAGACCATAAAGAAGTCTTAAGCTAAGAGTAAGGGCGGGGTTGACCTTGTTGCTATGGATGATGTCATCACGCTTATACTTACTAAGCCCGCAGTGATTGGATTATGGGGGAGGAGTCTCAGTCAGTCATAGAAATATTGTAGAACGTATCATGTTGCCATATTCAAATAAATATTTTTAAATAAAAATGTTGCCATATTCAAATAAAGATTTTTAAAAAAAGAATGTGTGCCATATTCACACATTCTGTGAATATGTTCTCATGCAATATGAGGAGAAACAAAGATTTTTCTAAAACTTCAATGTTATGCAAAAGGCACAAAAATAACTAATATAGTGTAAAAACTACCAAAATCTAAATATCATAAGATTTATGAGTAATTTACAGCACAAGAAAAAGTCTTATTAAGAAAAGTTTCTGTCAAAAATGTAGTTGAATTTAAAGGACCTATGAAAAAAAAAAAAAAAACACTGTTGAAAAGCAAACCGGAATTTGAAGCTGCTGGAGTCTCAAGAACCTCTCCATGCAGGCTGGCAGTTGTGCATAAAGTTTCATTCCAGCCACCTCTAACCAAAGCTCACACAGAGAAATGTTTACAGTGGGTTTAACAAACACTTTCTTTGAAAAACTAATATGAATGATTATTGTACTGAAATCCTACTGATATGTCACTTGCATAATAATTTGCAAAATGATGTATTTCCGTTTATTGTAGTCCAGTTTTAATTTTTGGGGGGGACTATCGCTTTAATTAAAATCTGAAACACTGTTTTTATTTTTCTATGATGAGGGGTTTCTGTAATAGGTCTGATTTGTTTTTATTTGTTTGTTATAAGGGGGCAGACATGAGTGGGAGTGATGGAATGATAGACCAAAAGAGAGAGCGGGCATGCTTACGTACACATGTGAAAGAAGAGAACATGAGGGAGAGAGAAAAGAGCATTGTATTTGTGTGTTGGCTCATCAGCTGCTCCCACTGTTCTACGGTCTGTGCAGAGAGCGGAGGCCTGTTAATCACGCGCGCTCATCAGTGCAGTGACAAAGATAGATCCCCTGCCTCCTCTCCTGCACCGCCACGGGTGATGCGCACAAATCGCGCTAATGCGCTCATGATTTCACTTCTCTCTTACAAAGGCACCCTCCACTGTTTCATCCCAGCCACATTAATGCACAGCCTTTGATCTCATCCAAATCTCCTCTCTGAGAGGGAAAACACTCAGCTCTATATGCGGTGAATCAAAAGTTAAAATGAAGGCTCACCCCGCTCGGTCTACCTTGGGTGAATCGGACAGTTGTGTTGTTGGGCGTAGGCCTAAATGTAGAAAGTTGCCAGTGTAAGATGGATGGTGAAGTTAAATGAGTAACGCAGAAAGTAGAGAGATGTATGGTGGTGCACATGGAGCGAGACGGGATGATGGATGAACGGATTACAGAGTCACACTGGAGCCTTGCTTGTCACTGTTGAGAGGGGAGCAGGAACAGCCAAGCAGGACAGTCCCAGTTGACCTCCAGTCTGTTACAAGCCCGACTATAGGGACATCACATGGAAAGAACAGCAGGATATGCCTGCCACTTTTGTTTATTATGATTGTCACAGCTAGAGTTTGTTTGAGGCACTTATGTTGAGGTACAATTTTAAAGAGATGATCCACCCAAAAATGACAACCGTTGCTAACATAAAACTGCTACATACAAATTGTGCTGTTTTCTGTGGTCCACTGTCCAGCAGAGTTCAGCTCCAGTCCCAATTAAACACACCTGAACCAGCTAATCAAGGTCACAGTGGGCAAACTAGAAAGTTCCAGGCAGGTTTGTTGTTCAAATCTAAAATCTGCAGGACAGTGGCCCTACAGGAACAAGTTTGGACACCTCTGTTGCAATGTTTAATGAACCGCAAGCTTGAATTTATTTTTTAGTACAATGACCACATCTCAAAATTCAATTGATATCCGATGGACAGAACCAAATCCCTGCCCTATATATTTTTTTCCTTTTTCGATAATACGTTACACTTCGATGTGTCACAATCTGGAAGAAAAGCCACTTTCATAGCAATTTTAAAAGGGGACCTATTGTGCAAAATCCATTTTAATAAGGTGATTGAACACAGATGTGTGTCCGCAGTGTGTGAGAACAACCAGCCTATAATGGCAAAACTCCACTCATTCATTTTTAATATCATTCCCATGCATCAAAAGCAGTCTCTTCAAACATGCTGAATCTGATTCCCCCCTACAGTGACATCATTGTAGGGAGAAGCCCCGCCTACTTGCTGTAGCAGCTGGAGTTGTAAAATTCCTGCAATGTACAAGTGTTGTGTTTTGGGAAAGTACCAATGCACATAATAGTCTCCATATACTCCTGCCATCTTATTGCGTCATTGAGGACATTGTGGTTAAATTTCAAACCTTCAGAAGTAGGAATTATGAAATTTCTCCTCTTTCACCAGGAGACCAAAGCTGTGTCGTTATTTTTATCCCGCCATACTCATCATCTGCATAATTCATAAACGCGCATTTATTATGCACAGTACAGTCAAATGACAGATGATTGAACATATAAGGCTGATCTCCGCTTCTTACAGTTTCTATCACTTCAGTGTATGAGATTGTCCTGTTTTGTTGTTGCCAGTAAACCGGAGCATGAAGCTCTTGAAGCTCCGCCCTCTTCTTAAAAGGGGGCCAGGAGCACCACCTCATTTGCATTTAAAGGGACACACACAAAAATGGCCCATTTTCGCTCACCCCCCAAAAATGCCAATTTTAACATGCTATAAAAAAATGATCTGTAGGGTATTTTGAGCTAAAACTTCACACACACACACACACACACACACACACACACACACACACACACACACACTGGCAACATCAGAGACATTAAATCTTTTAAAAGGGGCATAATAGGTCTCTTTAAAATTCAGTAAAATTGCTGGCTTATCTATTACGTCAAATGTGATATTCACACACACACAAAGGCTTTTGTGTCTTTTACTGCCATTAAGATCTATCACATGCCTTCAGAAGACTTATAGAATAAAGTGCATATCCTGTATGGTCCACTTTTAATGTTGATTTGTGTAGTTTTACAGTTGGTCACTATGAACTGTCATTGTATGGCATAGCTCCTCCGCTCCTGTCCAGGAGAGGCAGTGTCCTGCAGACTTTAGTACTAAACCCACCCACTTTAACCCACCTTTAAAGTAATTCTGAACATACTGAGCTTGTTTGGTTGTGAAGTTAGAGAACCTTGTTGTTTAGCAAGAGTGTAACAATTCTTTAAAAATATCTCCTTTTATATTCCACAGAAACAAATAACATCTTAGAGGTTTGTAAAAACATGAGGGTGAGTAAATAATGACATTATTTTTCATTTTCTAGTGAACTACAGAGTTCATACAGAGTTCTAACCATCAGTGTGTATGTATGTATGTATGTATGTATGTATGTATGTATGTATGTATGTATGTATGTATGTATGTATGTATGTATGTATGTATGTATGTATGTATGTATGTATGTATACAAGATCACTTGTGTAAGGTTTCATAATTAGTATCTTGAGAGCAATGTAAATGCAGTGCCGTTGTATCTCATATGAAATTTCCTGGTAGCATCTTGTATTGTCAAACCGTACATTACTTCTTACAAACAGAAAGCACCACTTGTGCTTTGAGTGTAATGTGAATGTATAATATATGCAGCCCATTTTCATTTCAGTAAACAGCATCTCTAACCTTGAATAATGGATTCAGCGCTTGCAAGAATGATCGGTGAACCTTGATCTGAGTCCATTGAAGTTTAATATCATTCTGAATATCAGAATGCTTTAAGGCAGAGAAACATAATCCTTTTTCACTGAAGGTTGGGCTTGTCACCAAGATGTGCTTCAAAACACTTCCAAATGATCTGAGATGAATTTTTGTGGTTCTGCAGAAATGAACAATGAAAACCATGGCTGATTAATCATTTCAATTGATTTATTGGATTCAAAAACATTTTGTCATTGGGTGTAAATAGACTGTGGTCCAATGACTCACAGCTGGAGTCCTAAAAAAGAATCCATTAGCAATCTCTCTGGGAATCTTTTTCTAAACAAGCTCTAAGGTTTTGAGGAGCACATCTAAGACAGCAGAACAAGCTTTTCCACTTCTTGATCCCTGAAAATCACTTAAAAGCATAAGCTTTCAAAAGATGAAACATGAGCAATGAGAAGCGAGTACATGTTCAGTGAGGTCACTGCCATTGGCTGCTCTTGAACTACACAGACTCGCTCATGGGATCAGTATCTCAGTCGACATGTTCAGACCTGCTTTTCTGAACTGGCATTAGTGCACCTGTCCTATGAAGGTGTGATCGCCGTCAGCAAATGGTAAAGGGAAAAATAAATCAATTGGAAACAGACAGCACTTACCTTTTGTCAATTTACCTGAAAAGTAAAGAGTTCCTGTTAGATTGCAGTGTTGTATTACTTTTGTTCAACTCAGCACGATGCCATTTAAGAGTGACATTTCTTTCTTTCGAATGTAAGAAGCAGGTTTCCTCTGAATGGGTTTATTTCCAATACACTTCCACAATGTATGTCGCATGGGAAGTGGTGTATTGCCCAATAAATAGGACATATTTGCGAATATAAGTGTCATGTAATGTGCAGTCTTTTATATTTCTGAGACAGCATTCTACAAAAGGCACACTAAATCAGCTCATAAAGGTGAATTAAATACGGGCTACACGTCTAAACTGATAATCTTGTCTCACAGTTGTGACATTTAAGTTTATTTCCTTTGCAGGCACAGTTTTCATTTTCCTGCCTCAGTCTATGGCCTGGTGGGTCTTTAACAAGAGAACAAATTCTATATTCACGAGCATCCACTGGACCATTGCACTGGAATGCAAATAGGCTGGCTGCAGAGAGGGGAAAGTGTGCTGGGCTGCCACTTCCTATTGTGGATTTTTTAAAGACGTGGCAGTTTTGATGATTATTCTAATCCCACCAAGGGCCTCTTAGTCTGAACTTTCCTTATCTCTCACTCTCAGTCATTCTCTCATTAAAAGGCAATCACAGGCCACCAACTCTAACAAACCAGCCAGTTTCCTTTTGAAATGGGGGTAAAATGAACATTTCTGGAGGCCGCTGTTTTTCCTTTTCAGGATGAGAAAACCACTAGTTGTTCATGCAAATAAATGTATATTTAGCTATTGGCATACTATATGTATATTGTTTCTAGATTTTAAAGAGTATAAAAGTCACATACGGTAAGCATTAAAAGTCAATGAAGCGCAAGTCCTTATAGAAGGCAGGTATAAAACTCTGGCTAACCTCGACTGGCATCAAAGATTTTTGGCTGAACTTATCCTCAAAAACACATACTAACAAACAGAAAATCTTACCTGAAAGAGGGAACTCTATATCTACATCGGAGCTGCTGTGTTTCTAAGGATGCATGTTTGGATCTGGTCTGTATCCTCCTCTTTCAAATTCCCTAACTGAAGGGTTAAAAAGCCCTGATTGAAAATAAGGGTGAGAGAGAAAAAATGATAACAATAATAATGTGTCTCAGATCAGTCACTATGTGATGCGGTATGCAGAATTTTCTTATTGTGCCTTTATTGTTATAGTAAAATAACAGGTCACATCTGTGATCATTGCAAGTTTGTTAGTGAGGTCATTCCACCTTAATATCATTAAAATAATTGATTCAACTAACCCTGTAATGATTATGAATTGTGTACTGAGATTAATTCTCATACAAATAAATTAACCATTTGACATTTTATTTTTGTTTTGTTCATGTGACCGTGTGAGCCGTGTAATTTTTTACTCAGAATTGTATATAATAAAAATAGACTCATTTACTTCAATGCTGTGAAAATGAATAATATTTATATAATTAGTTTATAGTTAATTTATAATATAATATTATGTTATTGCAGTATTATTTCCTTAATTGGATGGCAAACATTACATTTAAGCTCCACAATTATTGCCATTATCTCAAATAATTGTGATTAGATCGAATAACCACAACAAGATTAATCAATATGTCTATATTGTCTGTAATAGGGATTAAATATTGGAATAGTTTAATGTAGTAAATAAGACAATGTTTACAGTTTTAAAAGATAATCTTAAGAATTTGGGTATTTATCTTTTGTTGTATGTGTATTTGAGTATGTGTCTTTGTGTGTACCTGCCTAAAGTCTGAGGTTGTAATTTAGCAATGTTGCTATAATCCGGCTTGCTTATAATTTGTATTTTACTTATGTTCATAACACTATGGTACGGTGTTGCCTCCAGGCAACATAGTCTATTTTAGTTTATTTTTAATCAAATGAAACACCAATGTGGTCAAACCCATCTCAGGGAGATCAAATACTAAACTCAAATACTAATCAATGAAAATTGGGTCACATGACCCACAGCCACAGGAGTCCATTTTGTGTCGTTTCAGCACTTGTGCTGAAGGTTACATGGTTCCATATTTTCTTCAATGAAAAGTGAATTTTTCACTGATTTGCATCTAGTTAATCACCCAGAAAAATATGAGTCACCTTCACTGAGTAGAGATGTATTTTCAAAAACTTTACATTATATATCATCAAATGTTTTAGTGTAAATAACAAACAACTGTGTGTTGCCTCAAGGCAACATTGTACCATAATGGAATCACATAAGGCCATAACAGACACAGGTTGGATACAAATAGTATATTTGTAAGGAAAAGAGCTAGAATTCTCTATATATTTTCATTTTTGCATGATTTTGTAATGCACTTATAAGAATAGTAATTCACATAACTGCACATATGATCTGCACATTTCCGATAGCACTTGGAGATATAAAACACAACTCCCAGTTGATGATGGTGAGGATGAGGATGAGGTGTTGTACTGTGATGAGTAAGATGAGGGTCATAGTGAGGGTGAGTACGGATATGGAGATGAAGATGGATATGACATCTTGATGTAATGGTTTGGTAATAAATTTGTTCCACGATGGTACCATGTTGCCTGAGAGCAACAGCTGAATTGACTTTTTACTAAATATGAAATGTGTTTGTTCAGGTGTCTGGTTAAAGAAAGAAAGAAATTAATACATGAATGTCAAATGCTTTAATTTGTCCGTTGTGGTACAATGTTGCCTTGAGGCAACCGACTTATAAAAAATAAATAAATTAAAAAAACATGAAAAGTTAATGCTATTGTTACAGTGTCTAATTTTAAGCAGGAGAAAAAAATATATATATTTTGTTTTCCTTATTGAAATCATATTGTGTACAATAGTTGTATTATCCTTATCAAATAAACAAACACACCATCAATAACCTATTGCCTATATGCAACAAGTGTCTTAAATTAGAATGGATGTATTTCCCTCACTTCCTTAATAGCTAATTTTTGTCCTTTAAAGGTGCACTATGTAGGATTTTTGCAGTAAAATATCCAAAAACCACCAGGCCATGAGGCCAGTGTTATATATTTTGTTCAGTTGACTACTTACAGTGCAATATCCCAAATTTTTTCAACTATTAGTAAATCATGAGAAAATTGCTATTTTAACCAAGGAACCCGGACGTGTGATGGAGTCGCCTGTCAATGGCGTCATATCTGCGTTACCCTCAGTTTCCGGTTTTATTTGGCAGAAACACTTTACTCTCACTGCAGCGTGAACAAGTGTCACAGCAACCACAGAGCGAATGCACAGATATTTACAGATAGAACGCACATAATGTCATAATTTTAAACACAAATTTATCTAATTTGATAAACAGAGCTGCGTTACCTCATACTCATGACCGGAAAAGCGGAAATGGCGCCGGCAACTGTGTCCCGCCATAATAAAAGTCCCACTGTTCGCGAGCCGTGTGTTGCGTAACAATCGCTCCGGCTGCCTTGCTCAGCTCCCTCAACACTCAGTCCTGCTCTGCTTCATACTACAGTAACGTTAATAACCGCATCCATGAATATGATTTATGCCCGAGTCCTATCCTGATTATTTTCCACCGGCTGTGAGGTGAAGACAACATGTCCCAAAATTCGGCGCTCAAACTTGGCGTCATCAAACTACGCCTTTGTTTTGAAGAGGCGACCTCTAGCGGATGGAAACATTTAAAGATCTAAAACCTTCCAAATGAGTTCCAGTTAACCCCCATGGTTTTTATCAAAGGCCCTGTTTTATCTGTATCTTTTGTCCAATTTCAAACACTTCAGTCCGGATTTCTTTGAGGATATAGTCTATGGGCAGGTAAATGTATGTTCTTTTTCTGATCTTCCAATCTAAATGGACAAATTAAGCTCGTGCAACACACCCGGAGACAACGGGAAAACATACGGTGAGCATCAGCTATCTTTATTTCTCTGACAAAGTTTAATGCTGCCTTCACGACACGTGTTATTGGAATTATAGTAAATACTAGTTTCCTAGGTTAAAATAGCACATGAACACCCTATAATCAAATAATGTTGATACCCAAATTGCCCGAGATGGGCTTGCCATAAACTTTAAACATGGTGGTGAGAACTTCTGCTGTGACAGGTATGATTTATTCGTTTTTTCCCCAAAACGAGCTAGATCAGCTTGTCTTGTCATTAATTAAGTGCATTAAGTATATATACACGAGTAATCATTTGAAGTGTATTGTATGTTTTATACACACCGCAAATAGCCTGCATTTGACCAAAATCATTCTGGCATCGTAAATTTGTTGTTGTCAATTCATGATGTGACAACATATAAATTTGGCTTTAATGAGATTTTCACAATTATTGACATGATTGTCCTCCATGATTCCTGTTCATTCCGACAACAAAGCACTTGAATGCAACAAGCTTGTAATCACGACTTCAGAAGTGGGAATTATCAAATTTCTGATAGCACGTGAAGGCAGCATAAATCATAGATATACCTAGATGCCTCATTAGCGACTATGGGCCACTGTACATTAGCCGTCCGCCATTTTCGAACGGTCAAAGCCGTTCATTGTGAACATTCAAAAGAACCGTGAAGCCTGTTATTAACTAACAAACGTGTTTGTGTAGGTCCAAACATTATAATCGTTAAACTAACAATACAGGAAGAACGCGTTAGCTAACACTACATCAAAAAGTAGCCTAAACGTAGTTAAAACCCTGTAATATTGAGTTAAAACACATAGGCTATAAAAAACATACCAACACATTCTCACCTGTAAAATGTTATCCCATTTCTTCTGGAATTTAAATCGCGCCTGGTTGTACAGAGGCTGCGCACTTTGTTTTTGTTTTTTAATGCAAGTGATGATTGACAGAATCTGAAGTGTTGACCGTTCTAACATGGCAGCGCGTATACATTCCTGGAGCGGTCGAATGAGGCATCTATGTATATATGTCTATGGCATAAATCCCGTCTGGGTAGCGCACGTCCCATAATGTTTCCGTATTAGGTAAGTACGCAAAGATTAGGCGGTCTATTGTGGTTGTTCGAGAGCATTCTACCACATGAGCATTTACGTCAGCAATCTGATCAAATTTTCGATTACCGCTGAAAGTGGTCAAAAGTGGACACCACTGATCTATATAATGACATTTATATAGATCAGTGGTGGACACACTCAAAACATTTTAGACCCCATTTACACCTGTATTTAGCATTGTCCACTTGTGTTTTGATCTACCAAAATGCATCTTAATACCATAAACAGGGCCAAAGACATTAATCAGTTTGATGAAATGGAAATCAGTTTGTTTGTTTGTTAAAAAGCAATTACCAAGAAAGCTATCCAATATGTTATTCTTTCTTCTTACTTTAAGACATGGACAGTCAGGCAGGAGAATGATGAATGGGATCAAGAAATGGCACAAACTGTACACAAATTCAGTGTAACAAAAACCAAAGAAAGCAGACATCTTTCTCTGCAGGGCTTTTCACACTTGAAATAGGCTAGTTGACCCTGGGTCATTCTAGTAAACGTAATCCTGTATTGTCTTGCTTCACATGTCACTCATACTTTACTTTGGGTCACCAATTAATCCTGGGTATTCTTAAACTGACGTTTCACACTGTACATTCCTAAACACTCCATGGGTTAATTTCCTTATTTACATATTTGCAGTGATAAATATCAGTGTCACTGATTAACCCCGCAAAAGCAGTGCTAATCCTACTCTGGAGCAGGGTTTCATAGCCCCGCTAACATGTGTGAAACGTTCATTTACCCACATTGTTTAGAAAGAGGATAACCCTTGGTTAGACGCAGTGTGAAAAGCCCTTATCAGTGCAGCTCTGCATGACCAGAATCTCAGCTACCACACTACCCCAAAAGGTAAATGAGTCAATTACACGATTTCCAAGAGACTAATCTAGGAGCCACAGACTGTATAAATAACCATCTGTGTCAATCCCATCTGATTTTACAACAGTTGCCTCTGTCACAGCATAGTTTTTGCATCTTTTGGTTTGATGAAACCCCTCTTAACCTGCTTTGGCTTAGCACTCAGATATACTGTAGCTTGAAGCTGTTTTTCTACCACATACACTCTTAATAATTTGTCATAATATGGAGTACCATCCAGGGACAGGCTTTTGCAGTTTTATAGTTCCACTGAAGAGTAACATAAAGCTAGGCTCTTCCCTAACTTTCAAGATCAATGATTAATGCACTGAGTGGCACAAAGCCAAATGCTGCAAAAAGAGGGGGGAATTTATGTAAATAATATGCATTAAAATAGAGCACCAGCCAAACTCAGAGCAAGCGGCTGTCACTCGGTTTGATTCACAAATCTATAAGTCCCCTTTGTTACCAAATTACATCCGCAATCTGTTAGTGCTGCAGGGCTAGAGGCCGCCTTTTCAGATCTGTGACTCCCGAAACAGCTGTCCACAGCGGTGGATCCACATTTTAACACTTGCAAGCAGCCAATGGGGTTTATTTTCAATATTACGCAGCATGGGATGTAAAGTATCTGGAAGACACAGCACCCTGAGGCTTTGCAGTTGAGAAAAACAAGCTAAAAAACACCCAACACTCTTACACAATATGCTTATACGTTTGCATTTGAACATGCATGTGAACTTTGAAATAAAACATATGTTCTGCTGTATTAAAGAGTCTCGGTTCATTTGCACTGGATGATAGGCACATTTCTTCAGATGTCTTAGGATATGCATTATTTATGGATCTGTTCACACAGAGAAGCCTCATATGGTTGGCTGCCATGTCCCAGTTGTGCTCCCAGAATTCTCTTCTCATCGTCTTTAGAAGGAGATAAACCTCCTCGGTGTAATGCAGAGGACCTGTGAGATGATACGGCTCCGTCCTCAAACAAGAACAAGATTATGTGCTCCACGACTGCATCATGGCGGCAGTGAGACTAGTTGAACGTGTCATATTTTGAGTCTGTGTAATCAGACTGTGACAATATTTTACAAGCACTGTCGATTTTGTGTTTTTCATGTGATATCAGAAAGGATTAATTTGTCTATTCACATCTCATATATTTTATATGCTGCCCTTTTTTTGTTATTGTGTGTTTTGTTTGTTTACATTTCAGCTATAGCTTTTCCGATGTCGGTGCAAACAAAGCAAACGAGTTTGACTGATGAGAATAATCTAATTATAGAATAATGTCTGTGTATTACACTGAAAGCCATTGGCTGCTGAAGGTCTGTCACCATGACAATGCTCAGTCAAAAGAATATTGGGAACTCATTGGGGTGCTGATGAGAATAGACGAGCATGTTTTCATCAGTCAGAGCAAAAAGGCCACTCAGGCTTGCAGCCAAATGAGTGTTCATCAGCCTCTGTGCTGATCCACTGCCAGGTGTGTTCCCCAGTCTGGGTTACCATTTGAAACTATTTGTGTGTACAATATGACTGTCTATAATTTTTTTTTAAAAAGCTTCAAAATTTAAAATGGATTTTATGCAAGGAGTCTTTATCCATAATATACATCAGTTCTGATGGTTTGCTAGGGGCGCCAAAAGACATTTGACCAAATCAGCATATTAGAATGATTTCTGAAGGATCATGTGACATTGAAGACTGGAGTAATGATCACAGCAATAAATTACATTTTAAAATGTATTAAAATGGAAAAGTTATTTTATAGTAATATTATTATAGTTAATTATAGTATCACTGTTTTTATTGTATTTTTTAATCTAATAAATGGCACCTTGGAAAGCAGTAAGAAATCTTACCGATCACAAACTTTTTAACACACAGATCAGGTTCTCTTCATCACAGCACCTGTTAGTGGGTGGGATATATTAGGCAGCAAGTGAACATTTTGTTCTCAAAGTTGATGTGTTAGAAGCAGGAAAAATTGGCAAGCATAAGGATGTGAGTGAGTTTGACATGGGCTAAATTGTGATAGCTAGACGACTGGGTCAGAGCATCTCCAAAACTGTAGCTCTTGTGGGGTGTTCCGGGTCTGCAGTGGTCAATATCTATCAAAAGTGGTCCAAGGAAGGAACAGAGGTGAACCAGCGACAGGGTCATGGGCGGCCAAGGCTCACTGATGCACTTGGGGAGCGAAGGCTGACCCGTGTGTTCCGATCAAACAGACGAGCTACTGAAGCTCAAATTGTTAATGCTGGTTCTTATAGAAAGGTGACAGAATACACAGTGCATCGCAGTTTGTTGCGTATGGGGCTGCATAGCAGCAGACCAGTCAGGGTGCCCATGCTGACTCCTGTTGAAAGTGCGAACAGTGGGCACTTGAGCATCAGAACTGGACCACGGACCAATGGAAGAAGGTGGCCTGGTCTGATGAATCACGTTTTCTTTTACATCATGTGGATGGCTGGGTGTGTGTGCGTTGTTTACCTGGGAAACACATGGCACCAGGATGCACTATGGGAAGAAGGCAAGCCGGCAGAGGCAGTGTGATGCTTTAGGCAAAGTTCTGCTGGGAAACCTTGAGTCCTGCCATCCATGTGGATGTTACTTTGACACGTACCACCTACCTAAGCATTGTTGCAGACCATGTACATCCTTTCAAGGAAACGGTATTCCCTGGTACCTGTGGCCTCTTTCAGCAGGATAATGCCCTGCCACAAAGCAAAAATGGTTCTGGAATGGTTTGAGGATCACAACAACGAGTTTGAGGTGTTGACTTGGCATTTACATTCCAATAATAATAATATAACATTTTATATAACATAGCAAATTCTAAAACACTTAGGAAAAAGTGCTGGACTAACATATCTCTACTGCACTGTTCAACCAAAAATGTTCAAAATACGTTCCATATAACATCTTGTTTCTTAAATTAAATTTTTCTGTTGAATATAATTCTTCATAGCACTGTCGCTGTCAATTTTTTTTCAAGTAATCTGGTACAACCTTACATCTAGCAGAAACTTATTCAATATCATTCTGTGTTTGGTTGCAGTAACCCTATATGAGGAATATAAAGAAAGCTCCAAAAATATGTAATAATGACTTCAACTCGCAGTAAGCAGAAGCTGGTTTTCTATAGGGAGGATTTTTATGACAGTCACTATTTCTTCGGTTGCCTGCTGATTTCAGGTCTCTTTTCTTAAGAGATTTCTATGCTGGAGAAAGCCAAGAGACTGCTGATTTGTGCAGGTTTGTGGAGAATGAAAGCTGAACACGAACGGCATTCTTATCAGCCACGTTCATTCGAATACCTGTCAAAATGAATAGGTCTCCTGTTTGACCCTACATAAAGACAGGGAAGGAATATGCTCTCTTGTATTCTTAAAGGTTCCTCTTAAATGCATTAGGTATTGTGCTACCCTAGCAGGTAATGCAGTAGACCTTCTCAGGTAGACACCATTACTGTGTTACAGCTTTATTTATGTGGATCAGGATCATGGATCATGTCTTGCATGAAATTATGTCGGCTGTTTGGCGTGACCAGTGCAGTGCTGTGTATCTAAACCTGATCTGTGAATAAATCTTTTGCCTGCCTTTTTTTATTTTTTAGTTTCAACTGCCTGTTTTTCATTCCAAATGTTTATTAGGGCCTGAACACCGATGGTGTAAGGACCCTTTTGGAATTGCTTCTTCATCCCGAAATGAATCGCATTTTGAAGGCTAATGCTGGAACATGCTCGAAAACTCATGAAACTTCGCACACGTGTGCGAAAATGTAAATCTGATATGGGTTTCAGAATTAGGAGTGGCAAAATGTCTCGATAGCGCCGCCTACAAAATTTCAATTAAGCCCCGTTCGCGCTATGTTTCACGTACAAGTATGAAATTCAGTTGACATGTAACAGCCCAAGGCGTTGCCGAACTGAATTGTGGGTTCCGTCGCGTCGCGTCGCTTCACTCACGTTGCAAGCAGAAGAAGTTGAAGATTCCTCAACTTTTCAAGCGCCAACGCAGGTGTCATCCAATCAGATCGCCCTATGCAAATACCCTAGAGCAGGCGCTAGCCAATTGCGTTCATGCAACCCTAGAGCAGACGTGTGATTGGCTGTTGTCACTATAACAACCGCATCAGCGCCAAGCTTCAGCCACGCCCTCCGTCAAGCGTGAACGCCGTAGCCTCGTGTGAATACAGCGTAATGAACACCTCCTAGAGCTATTATCAGATAAACATCATATTTGGTCAGTTTAATCTAAAGGCCTTTGCAACTTGTTAAACTGTTAAACTGCTAAGATCTTGAGTTTTTCAGCTAAAGGATGTGTGTGTGGCGGCCTGACAAAATTCGATGTTTCACCATGAAACAGGAAGTTGTTGTAACTCGGGCATACATTGTCCAACCTGCCCCAAACGTCACGTTTCATTAGAGTCCTGACCTGAAGACATCTACATGTCAGTATTCAGTTACAGTCATAGCGCCACCTGTGGGCAACAGGAAATGGAATGTTTTACTCTGTGATTAACCAATTGGTGCTCGGTGCTCCTTACACCATCGGTGTTCGGTTTTACATTTAATCAGAAAAACATCATATTTGGTCAGTCTAATCTTAAGGCCTTATTGATGTAAAATCTTGAGTTTTCCCTGAAAGGCGTGTCTGTGGCGGCCTGACAAAGTATAATGTTTCGCCATGAAACAGGAAGCTGTTGCAAGTCAGGCATACAATATTCGATCTGCCCCAAACTTCACATTTTATTAGAGTCCTGGCCTAAAGACATCTACACGCCAATATTCAATTAGTCGCAGCACCATCTGCTGGCAACAGGAATACTATAATTCACTCCCTGAAACATTAAAATATCCATGAAGTACCAAAGAAGATAGAAACACATTAATTCATGCAACACTTGGCTAAGTGCTAAAGTATGTGATGAACGCCACGGAACAAGAAGTTACTGTAACTCAAGCATACAATGTCCAATCTGTCCAAAACTACACATATTTATTATTTGATAATAGACATCTACATGCCAATATTCAGTTACAGTCATAGCGCCACCATCTGGTAGCAGGAAGTGTGGAAAGTACAATTGACTGACGTAGTCCTCATATTTTTATATACAGGTCCTTCTCAAAAAATTTGCATATTGTGATAAAAGTTCATTATTTTCCATAATGTTATGATAAAAATTAAACTTTCATATATTTTAGATTCATTGCACACCAACTGAAATATTTCAGGTCTTTTATTGTTTTAATACTGATGATTTTGGCATACAGCTCATGAAAACCCAAAATTCCTATCTCAAAAAATTAGCATATCATGAAAAGGTTCTCTAAACGAGCTATTAACCTAATCATCTGAATCAACTAATTAACTCTAAACACCTGCAAAAGATTCCTGAGGCTTTTAAAAACTCCCAGCCTGGTTCATTACTCAAAACCGCAATCATGGGTAAGACTGCCGACCTGACTGCTGTCCAGAAGGCCATCATTGACACCCTCAAGCGAGAGGGTAAGACACAGAAAGACATTTCTGAATGAATAGGCTGTTCCCAGAGTGCTGTATCAAGGCACCTCAGTGGGAAGGAAAAAGTGTGGCAAAAAACGCTGCACACCGAGAAGAGGTGACCGGACCCTGAGGAAGATTGTGGAGAAGGACCGATTCCAGACCTTGGGGGACCTGCGGAAGCAGTGGACTGAGTCTGGAGTAGAAACATCCAGAGCCACCTTGTGCAGGAAATGGGCTACAGGTGCCGCATTCCCTAGGTCAAGCCACTTTTGAACCAGAAACAGCGGCAGAAGCGCCTGACCTGTGCTACAGAGAAGCAGCACTGGACTGTCACTCAAATTTTGCATGTCATTTGGAAATCAAGGTGCCAGAGTCTGGAGGAAGACTGGGGAGAAGGAAATGCCAAAATGCCTGAAGTCCAGTGTCAAGTACCCACAGTCAGTGATGGTCTGGGGTGCCATGTCAGCTGCTGGTGTTGGTCCACTGTGTTTTATCAAGGGCAGGGTCAGCTATCAGGAGATTTTGAAGCACTTCATGCTTCCATCTGCTGAAAAGCTTTATGGAGATGAAGACTTTATAGAGATGAAGATTGGACTCTTCAGACTCAGGCCAGCTTGAGGACATTCAAAAGGAGCAAACGCAATTAATGACAGCCACGATGTAAGTTGATGTGTTGACTTCATTTATTCACGTTTTAATATGTTCTTGTTTTTGATGGATGCTGAGGCTTTTTATGTCAGGTAGAATCTGCAACCTTTGGCCAATGTGTTTTCCACCAACTGGCACTAGGGTGTCAAAATACTATTGGGTAAACGGGCGGAAAACGGTATCACACAGACCAAAACATTCCGACACAGAACGCACATTTCAAAGTAGAATAACTGGCTTGTAGGCAAGTGCTTTTACACTATCTCCACCTAACAATGCCTGGTTGGGCCAAACAAGATTTTAAAAAGACGTGCATATTTCAGTGTCTCCAGTGGCGTAGTCAGTAAAGTGTAAGGCTCAATTATCTAGGTTTTGACGTGATCGACCCAGGTTCGAAATCCGCCTTTGGGATCACAAAGGCGTGGTTTGGTTCTCACCTCTTCCTGATGTCCTTTGTCCATCATGGAGACCAGCACAGCACAGATCGAAGAGCAGCAGTTGTCCTTAACAGACAGGTCACAGTTTATAGTGTGGCAACAATTCAAAGTCCAGTCCCTTGGGTAAAGGAGGCCAACCATTAGAAATCTGTACAAAGTTTGGTTAGAGCAGGACAAGAAGCTGTATACCACATCATAACTGAATTACATGAGACCTGCATACAACCTTGCTACACAAAGTCCAGCACCGCTGAGCCGGTCAATGCCTGATGAGCTGTATGTAGAGTGAAACAGCGGCCCCACAGATACACCACCTTTCAATGTCGATACAAACGGCGGCCCCACAGATACACCACCTCTCAGCACCTTCCCAACCATGTGTCCTTGTCTAACACACCCATTTCAGGTCTTGGAGTTTCTACTACTGAGCTGATGATATGAATCAGGTGTGTTTGATTAAGGAGACATGCAAAACATGTGCTGAATCCAAAATCGATCCCCCTAAACCCTCAATCACGATTCCCTACTTTAGTCCACTAATACAGTTCACTTGAAGGAGTGAATGAAAACGAGTGAGCGAATCCTGATAGCCGCTGAGGGTACATCGCCTGAACACTTATTGTAGTGCAATGTGGGTTAGAATGATAACACCCACTATGGTTTCGGACACCACTATAAATGTCTGTCCCCTCAAATAGCCTCTTTTCACCAGTTGAATCCATTTGGATCTTGTAGGCATGCGTGCACTGGAGCAACAACTATGGCAAAATCAGGAATAAACTTACTGTACCACGACATAAGTCCAAGTAAAAAAAATTGCAAAGTTGATAATTGTCTTTATTTAGCTGCAAGACAGCAGCTTCTAGTCATTATAAGTCGTCAAAGTGTTTTGTCATGCATGGACATTTCACGGCTGTGGATGATAATGTTTCAACCCCCAATCCGTAAGGAATACATCTAAAATGGAACATTCTGAGTAATAAAGGACGTGAGGTCACGACTGTCCCCATGCAGCGGCTCTTGGTAGTAAGCTTGGTAGGGAAAACAGAACACTTTAGAGCAGAGAGTAGTTCATCAATGTGTGGCAATGGAAAAGTGTCCACAATTTATTTGCGTTATCTAGCTCTCTGAGGTCAACACACATTCTAATTTTACCTGACTTTTTCTGTAACACCAATTGGTGACACCTATGCAGAGCTATTGATGCGTTCTATCACCTCAGCTGCTTGCAAGTGATTTCATTCCTCTGTAGCTCTGCGAACAGACAGTGACAGACGGCAAAGTTTTTGGCACACAGGTGTGATGGTTTCATGCAGCTTTATGTGGTATATAAAAATTTTAGCACATCCAAACTCAGCTGACTCAGCAACAGTGCACTGAACAACTGGCAGATGAGAAGCAGGCACTGTAAGGGCATTAGGAGGCCGGTCTTGATTGTTTTCAATCCTCACATGCTGAGCAGACATACGGTCCCTCCCCATTAGTGGTGTCCCTTTGTCCACAATGAAGGATGTAGCAGGAACTGAGTGGTCAAATGTTTGCTGACAAATATGCATAAGTGCTGTAAGGCAGGATAGACCCACTGTCAACCACCAAATCCACCACACAATCCACTGTGAGTCAGATGTAGTCACTGTGCTTGTGATGCTGATAGTACAAGCTAAAGCAGTTCAGTACAGTAACTTCTGGTAATTCAATTTCATGGACCGCATGCATATTTGATTACGCTGATCGCCACAGTTTAGCATAATGTCCCAATCTTTTTACTCGTCGTGCATGTTGCCGGTGCAGCCTGGCAGTTTGCAGCGTTAGCTAAATCCATGGTCACACTACATTTTGAGCATTTTCTCCAGACATGGCTATGATATGACGGTCGTGATATGACATCACTCTCTGAAGCCTTTTTAATAAACATGAATTAAACATATATAGACTGTTAAACTAATACACTCAATGTAAAAAAAAATAATAATAATTTTTTATTCCATAAAATACTTCACTTTACTGCAAAATGATTGCTCTTTTAATCCAGCCAAGAGTTCACGCCGTGACTTATCAATCTTCTACTGATCACAAGTCGCCAGTGATGTGAATTCGCAGCTCAGTTCACCAAGCTTGAACTTTGGAACACAGCTGCTATGTTAGCTTTTGGCAAGAAGTAGGCTTTCAATTAAGCTGCAACCTTCCGGTCTCACTCATGAATCCAACACAAAACAAAAGTGACTTAAACTGCAATTCTGGCCACTAGACAGGCTATAAAAAGGAAGTCAATCCCATAGACCACCATGTTAAAACTTTAAAGCAGAAAAATATAAATTTACAGCCTGGTACAAAAAGTGGTTTTAGTCTATATAGTACATTTTCCCCTTTATGACAATGGAGGGGTGTGAATTATTTTTATAACTCATCCGTTTAAATTGTAATAAGCATTAAAGTTCTGCATAATTGTGAGTGACAGGTGGATTGCAACTAATGTTTGTCTGCTCCACCCACATCCCGCCTCTTTGCCCATTTTCGGTTATCCTGGAATGATGCATGGTGACGCACTGCCAAGATGGCGAAGGTCGGCTCCGTCCACTTTGGGCTTCAAAAATGCTCTTCAGAAACCTATGGGTGACTTCACCATTGTTTTATATAGTCTATGCTTTCTATGCATCCTCTGCACCCTTTTTTGTCATACCTGTGTTAGGCAATGAGTAGAAAATCTGTGGCAGTGAAGCACTACAGCACTCTGTTTTTGTCTGGCCAAGCATCCCCTGTAGCATCAATAACTCATAGGCAATTTTTAAAAATCCACAGCCATGTGCTGAATAGCATAACAGGCTGGAAACAAACTCTGGCAAGGCATGTTAGCAACAGTCATCCTCATGACCAACGAAAGCAACAAAAAAAGCCGGTATCTGTCAAAAGTTTTAAAACAATGAAGCACACAAGACAGGAGAAGCGAACTTCATCCATCTTCTTTACTCATTTACTTCTGTTCTCACACACATTAAATCAGAATACAACAACAGTTCAGACTTCCTTTTCAAAATAGGAGTCACAACACAATTCACATAATATTAAAGAGTTCACAAAAAAAAAAATGTTTTATTAAAAAATACTCACTCGCATGTTGTTCCAAAGTTGTAAAACTTTTGTTCATCTTCAGAACACAAATTATCTTTTTAATGACAGCTTTCTGATAGACTTTCTGTCCATCATTGACAGCCTGTTCAACTACCACTTAAAAGACATCACAAAAGTAATCCATGTGAGTCCAGTGGTTTAACCTCAATTTTATGGAGCGATGCAAATGCTTGTTTTGCGCAAACAAAAAAAAACTTCATTTACAAAATATTAATCTTCAACGTGAGTTAACGAGAGCACCATAACGCATGCATGTTGTGCTGATGTGAGAGCAGACGTCAAATATATGTTATTTAATTGCAAGCGGCAACCTCCTCCAGTTTCTCTTGAAGACAATACGGAAGTGAATTTAACTGCAATTCATCGACTGGCCACTAGGGACAGGCTCCAGAAGGGAGCAGAATCTCATTGAGCCCCGTGTTAAAATGCCCAACTTTACAGCAGAAAAAAAAAACATGTACAGCCTGCAGCGGCCAGCTCATCCCGAGTTTACGCTTCAAAACTGCTCTTCAGAATCCTATGGGTGACGTCACGGACACCACAACCACATCCATATTTGTTTACAGTCTATATTTAATTGTGAGTCTGGTAATTTTTTTGAGATTTCAGGATTCCACATTCAAATAGATAGGACTTGGTCTTGGATGCCCGAAATAGCTGCCAGGGGTGTTAATATGGCAGCCAAGTGAACAAAACAGGCTCAAAATTAATAAACACTCTCTAAAACAGCTAAACTTGTTACAATTGAAACATTTGCAAAAAGGCCTAAACAGTGGCGTATGAGCTGTGTTTTGTGATGTTTGAGTGTGGCGTGCGGAAGGACTGTTTGCAAGGTTGCTTTATTTTTTAAATTCCACTAGTGCTAGTGTCGCAGAAACGAAATACTGTAAACACTAAGCTCTGTGCGATCAAGTGTGAGCGGCTTCAACGTGAAAAAAAAAATGAAAATAAAACAAAGCAGGAGAGAGATCAAACCCAAGATCCTGGGGCTTATTGCACAAAACTAGGATAAGGGATTCAGCCGGGATATCTTGGTGATCCTGGCTCAGTTTATTTGCTAATATACAGTTATCTTTCGTTATCGTTATTGGTGTAAGTGTGCCTTCAGGGTAAGTTTACACGACAGCGGTGTACTAAATTTTCCATACAGATGACAAGATCATCAAGATATCCCGGCTTAATCCCTTATCCTAGTTTTGTGCAATAGGCCCCTGATAACTATATCACGAAGAGAAATCACAATGTCTGAGTCCTGTATACAACCTGCCATTGCTAATACAGTAAATGTGACTTATGTACATTTAAGAAAACCACTTGCTCACAAATATTACATGCAAATGCCATGCCACAGCGGGCAGACTAAAAACCTTCCCATAGCTTACCTTGTATGGCTGATGTCTGCTCTAAACAAATCGGAGTTGGCTGGGTTTTGAATTGAAGATGTTGATTATAGCATCATATTCTGTTAGGTCACTTTCAAGCGACAAAAATGTTATGGTTATTTCTTAAATGTGTCATAAATGGCAGTTTAGCCATTTTTAATAACAAAAAAATGCGCTTAGTTGGAATCGAATACGTATATTGCCGTGAAGAAAAACATAACATTACTACTGACATGATGTAACAGAAGAGACTTAGAGAATTAGCATATTTGTATTAATATTAAAATAGAGTTCTAATGCGTGACAAAATAAATAACATCTAAAATAATTATTGAAGGATTGTTAAACATTAGAAAATAGTATTATTTAAAAAATATATATATTTCCCTGGATCTGACAGGATGGGCAAACTGTCAATCTGGGTGGGCCCAAAAGTAGGCCTAAAAAACTGTTGCGTAGGATGAAGCCTCTTATATTTTTTAGCTTTTCTCTGATTCGAGAAGAGATTTGAAGCATCAAGAGTGTCGAAAACAGTGCCATCTTGTGGCAGAAAAAAATGTATAGCAGCCATAAACCTGTGTACTCCGTTGTTTTATCCATTAAAGGTAGGGTAGGCCATTTCGAAGAGGCTAGCAATAGCAAGCATATGATCACACCCTCCCTTCAGAGCGCTCTCTGAAGCCTCTTCTTCAAAACACAACACAGCAGATTCTGTAAAGTGTCATGAGATGAGACAATGTTAAAATACCTCATGTCTCAAAGCTCATAACATTATAATAATGATTGTAAAAAGCTTAGAGCTCCTTTGTACAACCTGACTGCTGCAGATTCATTTCGCCATTGATAGTGTTGACATAGAAATGCATAAATCCGAGTCTGAGGGTGTGAACAGCTCCTAGTAAGTCATGGGTTGCCATCTCATAATTACGGTTACAACATGCAGTGAAAGCAGCATAAGCTTGTTGTTTTGGTTCATGAGGAACTGCAAGGCCGCTGTTGTGCTCAGTGACTGTTTTTACTATAGACATTAATTAATCAAGCCCCCTGTGATGATATGAGCTCTCCCCCTGGAATGCAATTTCAACCTGAAGGCGATCTAAACCGAACACAATTTTTTTTTACTGCAAGACCTTTTGAAAATTATAAAAGCCTCTCCTTTTTTGGGCTTGAAAGAGGTAGTTGTGTAGGCTGTCAATGGAAGGAAAGAAATCTGTCAGATTTCATTAAAAAGATCATTTGTGTTCCGAAGATGAACAAAGGTCTTTTAGGGTCTTTCAAAGGTCTTTTACCCTTTAAATAGAATGTGCTTTTGCTATGATTTTATTGTTTTGTTTTCAAATGTATTAGCTCTTCACAGAGAGGTTAGAGATTACTGTAGCTCATCTTGCCACCTCAGCGAGGGGACAAAGCCAGCTGCCTCTCATGGTAATCTCCGCCTCTACAGAGGGAGACGCGCAGCCTGCGTTTGTTACCAAACGCACCCTGAGACTAAAGTACCCAGGCTCTGATATGTTTACCTTTACTCTTTTGCACACTGCATTTGAAGCTTTATCACTGTATTGACACAGGGGGATTAGGTTAGTGTGAAACAAGGCTTCTTTATCAATCCAAGCTCTGCCACCCCTTAGACGCTCCATAATCCCTACAAAGAGAACCAAGAGAGGGAGACAAACAGACATATTTGGTATCGTCTCATGTATTCACCATTTATCTTTCTGAAGTATTTGCATTTGACACTGCGGCTCGAAGGCTGTAAACAAACAAAATAGTCTGTGCGTGCAGTTGAAAAGTTTATTTTCAATTAACTAGCTACTTAAAAGTTTTATTTTGCCTCATACCTATTATGTGCTGGTTTCCATGACAACACGGGGTATTTGTTTGACAGGCATGACGTGCCTGCATCATCTCTTCAACACTCTCCGTCTCTTGACTGGCTGTGTGAAAATTACATTGATTTCATCCCAAATTAATTGCCATCATTTTGACACACCACCTCAGCTGTCTACTCAACACATCATGGGGATTTCATCAGCACACACAAGTGTCCTTTGCAGGTTACCCTTAAAGGGATAGTTCAGCCAAAAAACTTAATTTCGTACTTCTGCTGAACACAAAAGATATTTTGAATAATATGGGTAACTAAATAGTACTATGGAAGTCAATGGGGCCCATAAACTAATGATGCACAAAGATTAAATCATTTTTATAATAAAAACTGCAATATTCCATTAAAGGATTGTCAAGTTTGAACACACACATTTCACAGAGCAGGTTCTTTGTAATGACTTATTAACTACAAAAAAAACAAAAAAAAATGGATGTCATCTCTTCTCAAACAGCCAAAGGCATGCAGGGGAGTTGCAGTCGGGTTATGATGGATCAATTTAGCTTACTGTACTGCTCTCCTGTGTTTGTAATGGGCTTTGATGTTCACATTGAGCTACATCAGAAGGAGGTTCTCAGATACCGAGCTCTGTGATTGTGCAGGAATGTCTCTTAAAAGTCTTAACCTTATAAGTCGCTTTAACGTTTTAGCATTTACATACTGTAGATGGGGTCAAGCGACATTTAGTGGGAAATCTGCGTGACCAACTTAAAGGAGCTATGTAAGAATTCTCATGTAGGCTATTAATGGCTTTTTATTGCCAATGTGTGAACAGCTTGTTACAAAACGAGACCTTACCCCACTTCCTAGGTCTATTAAAGCATGTAGAGTAGACTGATTTTTATGTGAAGGATCAGGGACGTTTTTGCCCCATTCAATGACACATTGATTAAATGAATGTTTATACAAAGTGCTGAAAGAGCTATTCTCTGCACCATAATCTGTCATGCAGAGACCATGAATTACGCTAATTCAAACTAGTCTCACATAGTCAGATTTATATATAAAATATAGGTTACTTTATAATCTACTTTATACAGAAGATATTTTGAAAAATATGGGTAACCAAACAGTTAATGGGCGCCATTGACTTCTATAATGGGGGGGTCACTATCAACTGTTTGGTTACCAACATTCTTTTTAACCAACTTTGAAATGAATACACAATTTTCATTTTGGGGTAAACTATCCCTTTAACTGCTGTTTTGCTCTCATTTTGTTGTGTGTTTACTTTGTTATTGAGAGGAAAGTGTGCAGCACATATATTCATATAAATATGGAAAGTGTCGCGATGTTTGTTCAAAGTATATCGCTGCAACGGTATTTCCAACTTTTTGGAAAACAAACTCTGTGTGAGCATATCAGAGCCTTGAATCATGTTCAGTGTGCACGAGTGTGAGCACGAGCAAGTTGCTGGCTAACGGTTAACGGCCAACGGTGTCGCTAATAGTTTCTAAATTGTGAAATCTTTGAGGGGAAATCTTTCGCCCTCACCTTTCTTTTACTGTCTATGGCCCTCACAGATCGTGTGAATTCTTATTCGCTAAACAATAGTAAACGTGACCGCACCTGTCAATACAGTGTTTGTATTGAAATATATTAGCTATATTCTACCGATGATTCATTTATTTTTATTTGTTTTTATTTTATTCTTATATAGCATAATTGAATACAAACCGAGTAGCCAAAGTGCTTCACAATCACAAACAACATAAATACATAAATACTATGTACCGGTAGATAAAACCAAGATAAAAAATTCATGAAACAACCTTGTTGTGTCGAAACTGTTATTACAAATAATGAACACTAGGGGGAGGTGTGACGAAAGGAGGAATAATGGCAGATACACATGGAGAGTTCGGTCTGGATTAAAGAAATATGATAATCCAAGGAATTCTTGTGCCATCGTAATTTTTATTGTTTTGAAATGTTAAGTGACAGCACAACACACCTTAAAAAAAAAGACTGTTACAGTCGAAACCCCTTCATACCAGTTCTTGCATAGCGTTTAACATATGATTTTACCCAAAATTTGAAAGTATTTGGCTGATATAATGGGGGAGATCATTCCAAAGTTTTGGACCCACTTGTGAGAAAGCTCTGTCACCCTTAATGTTTGTATTTTTACTAACACATAGAAGATGGTAATTCTCAGATCTCAAGGACAGGAGGAGTAAATTGTCCTAGATGTTAAAGGTACACTATGCAACTTTTCCGTCCGCTAGAGCCTGTTCAAAACAAAGCTGTAGTTTGATAATGTGAAGTTTGAGCTCAGAATCTTGGAACATGTGGTCTTCACCTCACAGCCGGAGGGGAAGAATCGGGATAGGGCAGAAATCATGTTCATGAATGGGATTATTAATATTAACGTGACTGTAGTATGAAGCAGAGCAGGGCCGAGTGTTGAGGGAGCGGAGCAAGGGCGCCGGAGCGATTGTTACGCAACACACGGCTCGTGAGCAGCGGGACTTTTATTATGGCGGGACACAGTCGCCGGCGCAATCTCCGCTTTTCCGGTCATGACTATGATGTAACGCAACTCTGTTTATTATATTAGATACATTTTAGAGTGTTTAAAATGATGTTATGATGTTACTCTGTGCGTTCGCTCTGCGGCTGCTGTGACACTTGTTCACACTCCAGTTAGAGTAAAGCTTTTCTGCAAAATAAAACCGGATACGAGGGTAACGCAAATATGACGCAATTGACAGGAGACTCCCTCACATGCTATGCTCACACGTCCCGGTTCATTGGTAAAAATAGCGATTTTCTCACAATTTACAAATAGTCGGAAACATTTGGGATATTGTAAGAACAAAATATATAACACTGGTTTTTGGATATTTGACTGCAAAAATCCTACATAGTGCACCTTTAAGTTTTGTAGGGACACATTTAGAGAGCATTTTTTTATGATTACTATGATGTAGTGGTTTTCAATTTGCATAACAGTGACTGTAAAATACGTATTTTAGTTATAGGAGAGGCATATTTTGTGATTTGATATTTGGGATATTGTCATTGGGCTACTTTTTCTTTTTTTTTTTTTGATGCTGTTAATTACAGATATTACTACATCCAGTGCATGGGGTCCAAATTAGTTAAACTGTAAAAAAATTCAGGCCTCTCCAATTAAAAATTTTCTAGTGACTGGTCACATCTAAAATTTTTAGTTGGCCAAATTGAATTTCTGTGAATTAAATTGTATCAATTCACAGAAATTCAAAAAAAAAAAAAGTTGTGTATGTTAATACTATATAATAAACCTAAAGTAATATTTGTATTAACTAACATTAACAAAGATTAATAAACACTGTAACAAATGTATTGCTCAGTGGAGCCCATTGACTTCTATTCTGGAAAAACATAAACTAAGTCAGTGGGGTCCATCAACTGTTTGGTTACCAACATTCTTCCAAATATCTTACTTTGTGTTTAGCAGAAGAAATAAATTCATACATGTTTGGAACAACTTGAGGGTGAGTAAATGATAACAGAATTTACATTTTTGGGTGAACTGTCCCTTTAATGCATTAACTTACTGCCGTTAACAAGGGAGACCTTGATGTCAAGCGTTACCATGTTTTGTCCATACATACAAAATAACATTAGACCCTACAGACCTTCATTGACAGACACACACAAAAAAACCTTAAAACTACAGATAAAATATGCTAGATTGGAAAGCGGAAAAAACGAACATATTTACTTTTTCAAGGTGAGAAATAGAAGACGCTGACAGATGCTAATACAACAGACATGCTGGTGCCAATCATGTGATTGTATGTCGCCATCTAGTGGATGCTTTTTCTAGTGATTAGGTTTGATTTTAATGTTATTACTATTATTATTATTATTTATTTGCTGTTGCAATTTCCAATGCCAAAAAAAGCAATGATATTTTGATGAATGGTTTTAATATTACATTTATTGTATAATGCGTATCGTATAACACCTTAAGAGTTATACAACAAATCTCTCAAAAGAAAAATCTGTGATACAAGCCCCTAGTTTACACCAGGGATTACAAATTATAAAATACTCTGGCAAAGGCTGCTTTAATTCCAAAAACATCAATATATGACAATAAAAGAATTAGTGACAAAAAAGAAAGAAAGAAAACAGAAACACTACGCATCAGAGTCCAGTGATCATTTAAAAACAAACAAGCAATCATTATTTGCCATTGACTGGAAAATATTTGCTTCTCAAGCAGTTTCTTTACAAAACAAAGGATATAATCTTGATTATTGAGTTTGGTTATATAGATTAGTCAAATCAAAGTATATCTTTATAGCTCATCCCCCAACTGATTTGAGGGCGATATGAGCGACCTTCTCCTTGTTTTGGAGACTATTAGTGAAGAATAAAGTCACTCCACATGTGCACATGCACTATCCCAAAGCAACACCACAGACTCTGCCATTTTCACATACACTAATAAACAGAAGGGTTCAAATTTGACATTGTCAGACTTGTTAGCACATGTTACTGAGACATACAGAGGAAGCAACAGTTCTGAAAACATTTGTAAGTGATTTTCAAGTCCTTAATCCTGAGGATGGAACATCAAGAGTGCATCTTAAATCAGCAACATTTCTATTTAAATTACTAAAGCAAATAAAAATAATAACATTCTGATTTCAATCCCTTTCATAAATGTGTCTCTCTGGGTTACTGTGGTCTCATAAGAGACATAACTGAGGCCTTATTCAATCTCAGCTTTTTGTATAGAAGAGCCCTAAAAATCTTTCCTCCAAAAGTTTCCAGATTTACATTTTTCAAACAAGACACTGTTTCTGTCTAAAATCAGTATATCTCTAGACATACTGCATTCAAAACAGGGTCGAAAGCAAAGCACCCACCTGTTAGTAACTGGTTTTCAATATGGCAAACTGACAGTAAATTTCAGAGCAATGCACAAAAGATCAAATCTGAAAAATGTTTTTAAAAATAATAATAAATTAACAGTGCAGGTGGGTGCATTTTAACCCTTGTTGGACTTATTCCAGCTATTAGGAGCTATAAACATATAAGAAACAAAACAATGGCACAATCACCTGTGTGTGTGTGTGTGTGTGTGTGTGTGTGTGTGTGTGTGTGTGTGTGTGTGTGTGTGTGTGTGTGTGTGTGTGTGTGTGTGTGTGTGTGTGTGTGTGTGTGTGTGTGTGTGTGTGTGTGTGTGTGTGTGTGTGTGTGTGTGTGTGTGTGTGTGTGTACATGACTGTTATATCACATGTAAAATTGCAGTTTTAACATTCCTCTGAATGTGGCACTAAAACAAAAGACAGAAAAAATAGGAAACATTAATCTAGCAGTCCTCCAACCAAATATATGAAACCAGATAAAGGCCCAACACAAGGCACAAGCACACATAAATAATCCATTAAGATTGACACAAAAGGTTTGGAGAGCCGTAGTGATCAACCAGATGGCTAAAACCTTCACAACACCTCCCACAACGGCCCTGGTGCCCATGAAAGGCCTGAAACTGCTGTTTGGTTGAGAATATTTCAAAGGTTCAGGGCTGGTAAGATTTTTAATGTTTTTAATTTTTATAGTCTTACCAAGGCTGCATGTATTTGATTTCAAATATAGTAAAACAGTAATATTGTGAAATATCATTCAAATATCTGTTTTCCTAATTGATTATATTTCCAGATGTCATTTATTCCTGTGATGGCAAAGCAGAATTTTCAGGATCATTACTCTCGTCTTCAGTATCACTGATCTGCTGCTCAAGAAATATTTATTCTTTTTCATGATAATAATAAAATATGTTGAAAACATTTGTCTGTTCAATATTTTTGTTTTTGTTGTTATAGGTTAATACTAGAACATTCAAAAGAACAGCATTTTTTAAAAACAAATGTTTTGTAAAATTATAAAATGTCTTTAATGTTTGATGTTTTGATCAATTTTAAGCATTTTTACAAAATAAAAGTATTTATTTATTTAAAAAACTGCTAGAATTCCTTTCTTTACTCATCTCTACTGTTATGCCAGCAAGCTTGAAACAGATTTAATATTACAACTAGCAGGTTTCATTCATGGAAAAAAAGGAAATGTATTCTGTCATTAGTACTGCAATATTAATGTAACACCTCATCAGTTACTGAGGATAATATTATTTCTGATTCTACTAAAACGTACGGCCGGAATTGTGAGCTTTTGAGGCTGTAGTCATAAGCGTTTCATTCATGCATAATCAATGAGCTCCTATTTAGTCATCAGACACATGGGCCAACTGTTTCCCACTCGGCCACAAATGTGAGCTACTCATTGAAAAAAATCCTGGCCAGGGCCCAGTACTACTGGAAACATCTCAAATGTATGTCAACAATACTAGCTGCAACATTTGGCATCCACTCTGATGATGTTTAATGAAGCGAACAGCATGAACCAATAAACAGCTGTTGTGTGTAGAATAAGTCCTTAATTCTTTGGTGCTTGACTAAGTAGGAATTCTTTTAATGACTAATTCAATAATTGTACAGCCACCAGAACAAGTCATCTTATTTCTAACCAACCCATATCATAGCTGTCCGATGTATAATCCAAGCACAAGATCTTGTGTGGATTATGATCAGAAAAAAGAAGTGACAACGTTTTGGCAGAGAGCAAACAAATCTCTCTCAGATGAATCAAAATATACAGTTTTTCTTCCGTGGTGCATGCATGTGATGAGATCAGCAGTATGGGCATATGATGTGTCTCTGTCCTAGCTCTGAGAGAAGTATTCTAGTACAATGCGTAGATGACCCAGTCTGTCTTTCAGGGAAGTCAAAGACAGAACGGTGGTCTGATAGGCTGGATCTAACTGCAGCACTGACAGCAGCCACCAGCACCAGGCCGGACCGTTGGCAGACGCCTGCAACGCACAAAACACATTCATTCTAGTTAGGACGTTACTATTAAAATTCAAGATTGGTGGTTTTGCTAATAAACACAATATTCCGTGTGCTCCGACCTGAATGTCGTCCTCTTTCTCTGGCATGATGCCGTACTGCCGGCTGATCTGCTCCTGAATGCGGCTGTTCAGACGGTGGTACCACTCCCTCGCCTGCTGATACACGCTTTCATGGAGAAGCTGCAGTAATTCAAGCTCGCCGCCTTCAACCTAAACAAAAACAAGTTGTACTGTCATACTGATGATAAATGCTTGTGAAATCATAATGTATCAAAATGAGTTTGAATTTATCGACTAACAGGCAGTTAATCACAAGCTCCTCTTCCTAATGTTTGCTGAATAAACATTCAATTAACGCTAATTAACATTAAGTATTTACTAGACATTAAATTTGCAGTGCTAACAAAAGGTTTCCTATTTACTTCCATTATAAGCAATCTATCAGACAAACAGGCTAGGCTTGTGATAGTGGTAATAACCCTCCTCATGAATCTTTAATGCATACTTTTCATTTAATGTTCGATCATGACACCTTCTTTAGGTGGTTGAGACTAGGGGTGCCGTGGGAATCACAGGGCACCTCACGATACAATACATGGCTCACTCACGATACCGATAATATCACGATACAGCAATTCTTCGATAATTAATACATTGCAACACAATGTTTGTGGTTTTACCCGTGTACTTTAATTGCATACTTTTTATCAATTTTGTTTGTCCCATCAATGGTATAAAAGCCGAAGTGGGTCCAGACTTTGGACTTAAACGTGGATGGGGCATCTATTATTTTATTCACACTGCTGTCTGCCATCCCACTAAACAAACTATTTTTCTTAGGCTTATGTTTACGCTTCCCTCATTGATGTGTTAAGCGCCAGCTTGAGAAGCCATGAAGTAGAAATGCTGGGAGTAGGGAAATCTATTTAGAGTCTTATTTTATTTATTAAAATATCAATATTTGGAGCCAGCATGGCGATTCTCATATCACACAGAGAAGGAAGTTAAGATTTGACTAAACTAACTGAAATCACCATAGTTACTAAATAGATTAGACAGAATTCTATAATTTCTGATGTTTCAGTGATAAGGCCCCAAATGCGCAATTTCATCCACATGATTGTTGTTTAGGGGCCGTTTCCACGACAACTGCGTTTTAGGCAATGCAAGCTTTTGAAAACGTGTTTCAAAGTGCAGGATTTTGAAAACGATACCTTTACGGTCTCGATGTAAACAACAAAACGCAAATCTGTGAAAATGGCGACATCATGCGCAAGCGTCTTACATGTTTACGCATGCGTATTACGTGTTTGCGCAAGTATACAGTATGTCTCTGCAGGTAAGTAATAGGCGTTACCACATCATTGGGTGTGGCCATAAACAGGGAAATTTTTAACTGTGCTACCTGATTTGCCCACTTCACAGTGTGGGCTGTGAGTAGGGTTTAGGGGTGGGGTCGGGTGAAGGTGATAATTTTCATTGCGTGATTTAGAAACCCCCACAAATTTAGAAACGCCCACTCTTGTTTAATTTCTGAATATTTGCCATACAGTCTTTGGGCCAGATTTACTAACAGCTTGTTTTACTAAACCCTCCTTTGGTGTTAAAAAACTACTGTCAGGATTTACTAATGACACGCAGTGAAAAATTAGCGCAGTAAAAAGGCGTGGACAGGGTTATTTTATTGGCTGAATGAATGTATTTCATTTGCATTTGTAGGAGTTTTCTTTTCAGATGCAAAATTTATGAAAGGAGAGTATTTAAATGAATCATGCAAGTTGATTTACTATGGTTTGCGCTAGTCAATTTACTGTTATTTGTAGCATTATTTAACACCCAAAAAATGTCTTAGACAGACGCTAATTTGTGCTGTTCTTGGTAAATTGCACTATGGAAATGATCCGGCTGTGTTCTTCACGTGCTGAACTTTCCACTCACATCTGCACAAAATCGGTGCATTTAAAGGGTTAGTTCACCCAAAAATGAAAATTCTGTCATTAATTACTCACCCACATGTTGTTCTAAACCCATAGGTTTTTCGTTCATCTTTGAAGCACAAATTAAGATCTTTTGCTGAAATCTGAGAGCTTTCTGTCCCTCCATAGACAGTTACGCAACACTTTGACACTTCAAAAAGTTCATAAAGAGATCGTTAAAAACGAATCCATATGAATTAAGCAATTTAGTCCAAATTTTCAGAAGAGACTCGATCACTTAATATGATTTAATTTAACTGATATTACATGAAGCTCAACCGAACCTGCTTGACGTACAAGAACCAACCTCTTGTGGAAGCTCAAATATGCTGCTTGACTCACAAGAACAAGCCTCATTGGTTCATGCGAAAGCTCAAATGTGCTGCGTAACTCAGGAGAATGAACCTCACTGGCTCTTACATGTCAAGCAAACATGCTTGAGCTTCCATGTACCACAGCTGATGTATGAGTTGATGAATGTTTATATGTGAATAAAATTCAATCTGTTTATCGTATAAAGCAATCGTGTCTCTTCAGAAAATTTGGACTAAAATGCTCAATTCATTTGGATTAGTTTAGAATCTCTTTATGAACTTTTTGAAGCGGTGAAGTGTTAGCTGCGTAGCTGCCAATGGAGGGACAAAAAGCTCTCAGATTTCATTAAAAAGATCTTCATTTGTGTTCCGAAGATGAACGCAAGTCTTACGGGTTTGGAACATGAGGGCGAGTAATAAATGGAACAATTTGAATTTTTCATTTTCATTAAAGACGTCTTCCAATGTGCCTTTTTCTTGGACCTAGATCTGAAATTTGAGTTACGGCATTCTGCAACCACTGACCTTATGGTCCTCCAGGTACTCAATATCAGCAGTGTGGTAGCCATCTCTCTGTCCTCTCCTGAGCACTCGGAAACGACTTCCTCCCACTGTATCCACATAGGAGCGACCATCAGGAAGCAAATCCAGATCCAAAATATCCAACATGCAGCCGTAATCAGCAAAGCTGTGACAGGGAATTTTGGTATCAAAACAAGCAAGTTGTGCAGCCTAATATTTTTGTGGAAACTGGTGCATTGTTTTCATGATTCTTCGAAGAATAGAAAATTCAAGAGATTATTATTTATTTAAAACAGAATGATTTTACTGTCACTTTTGATCAATTAATAATTTATTCCTTACAAATAAAAATCTCACTGACCCCAAACTTTTGAATGGTAGTGTGTATAATGTATATATATCTCAGTAAGGGTGCAGAAGCTAGCATGACCTTAAATGATGGATGTTAGCTGCATAATATTTTATTTGTATACCCTTTGCCATGCTCATAGCTGCACATGCCAAACTTTTTGGTGCCAGTCTCCATACATCTGCGCATCATCAGACGGTAGCGAGGCTCAAAGATATGCAGCGGGCAAGGGATGCCAGGGTACGCCACCGTGCACACAAAGATCGGGATGTCCTTGGTCAAACTGGAGATAAAATATGCAAGAATAAATAATTCTGCTTTTGCATAACTTCACACAATATCAAACATCTGGACTGTTAAAGCCTCTCTGAAAAAAATTTAAGACTTCTAGACACCATTTTATACATTTTGCAGATACTGGAGCTCTTCCAGATCTCAGCAGCATGGGAAATTCCCTTAATAGAAACTAATTTGCACTATATAGGCAGGAGCACTGTTTTTCGTTATCAGTGAGAGGGGCACTCACTTTGAGAGCTCTGCCATCTCTGCCTCGTGCACCTGTTTCCTCTCTGCCAGCTGCTGGGGGAAGAGGCGGGACATAACCTCCTGCAGCAGCACTGTGGGGTTGTACTTCCTGTTCTTAAAATACTAGGAATAGGAAGTAATGCAGTGGTGAGACTTGAACTGCTATGTAATATGATTTTCTCGGTTTAATTTGTTCATTTAGTTTTGTTTGGTTATTTACTTTATGAAAACACAATGTGATTGACTTGAATTAGAAGAATCAGGCTACTAGGTCTGATTTAAGACATGTTATTCTGTAGGTGAAACAAAACATTTAATTGTAAACTAAAATAATACAATGCATTTGAGATATAAAGTTAGAATTATATATAATTCTACATGTTCCTGCATGCTTCTAAATACATGTAATTATTGTAACAGTCTGTAGTACCTCCTGCAGTGGTTGTTTGCAGAGTGGACAGCGTAGATTGTGATCCAGACTTCTCTCAATGCAGTTCTTGCAGAAAGTGTGTCCACAGGGTGTTGTCACCGGCTCATAGAATAACCTTTAATCCATTGATCACGACAGTTGAGCACAGATAAGAGGTGGGAAGTTAACAAACGTCTATTTATGCACAACTTAGTGATATATAGTGATATAAGCTCTTTGGGTCTTCTGGAATACTAGATATTTCAAATCCCCGTTAAGACTTCTAGAAATTTTAACCATCCGGTTTTAACCCATTTCATTAAGGAGAGGATCACTTTGCAGTAATAAAACCAATTGATAATACCTTAGATAAGGAATAATTAACACCAGGCTGTTTAATTATAATAAATAATAGTAATGCATTATTCCAAGTACATTATGGTTACCATTCCTCAAAACATTGTTCAATGTTTTATTTCAAGACATTTGTCAGATTTCGTACGCATCTCATTGCAAGCGGTGTCTCAACTAATAGTTGTAAGTTTAACCGCTTTAAGAACAGTGACATAAGTGACAAAACTATTTTACTGATAAAGAAGCAGAGCAAAGCTGACCAGTGTGTGTGTGTGTGTTCATGATTTTCTATCCCTTTGCGAACTTCAACCTGACTGTACACGGACTCATGGGGACTTGTGTCACTGTGTGGACCTGAATTAAGGTCCCCATGAGAAAACAAGCTTATTAATCATACAGAATGAGTTTTTTTGAAAATGTAAAAATCCAGAAAGTGTTCTTTGATGCGTAGGTTTAGTGTAAGGGGATAGAATATGCAGTTTGTACAGTATAAAAACCATTAATTAATCAAGCAATCAACAGCACTGTTGTATACTAACTTACAATTCATTGGTATGACCACAAAACAAGAGTAAAACGGTCATGACATTTACCCTATATTGAATTAAAGTTTAAAGTATTAAAAATATATATTGTGTAAATACATAACATATGTATATTTTCAATTAAGCAAGTGACTCCTGTAATCCAACATTTAAATACTATATCAAAGGAAATGCACGTGTCTGGTAGCAGGACATAAGGCCAGTGAAAAAGGACACACTATAAATCCCCACTGACCTGATGCAGAGAGGGCACTCAAAATCAGTCACTGTCAGAACACTGAGGCAGGACTCTCTGTCCACACTGCAAACACCTAAAGAATCAAACAAAGTTTTATATGATTGCCATTCTGATTTGCTGTCTAATCATGTCTAAACGAGGACAGAATTGTTTGCAAACTGCTTATGAAGTAAACTGAAATAATATTTATATGAATAATAATTATATTTAATAATGCTATAAATGTATAACCCATTATGTTTGCCTGATACTAATGAACAAAGAATCCCCAAAACCCAAATTAATCTTGAATATCAAAACGAATATCATATTATTAATATGACAATTTACTAATGACATATTATTAGATTGTTGTATACTTATGCAATAAATCACGAGAATTATACTTTACTCGAGGAGTGTTATACTCTCTCTCTCTCTCTCTCTCTCTCTCTCATATGTATATATATATATATATATATATATATATATATATATATATATATATATATATATATATATATATATATATATATATATATATATATATATATATATATATATATATATATATATAGAGAGAGAGAGAGAGAGAGAGAGAGAGAGAGAGAGAGAGAGAGAGAGAGAGATTGGCTAATGTGCTATGTTATGAATATAATTAAGTGTCAAACCAGTCTTACACAATTTGCGGACACTAACATACATTATGTATTCTTTAATTAATGCTTAAAAAGTGAAAAAAGACAAAATCGTATGATGCAAAGTATGAAGCAAAGCAACTAAACTTAATTTTTTTCAGCATTTTGGACTGGAACAATCCATTTAAAAACAACACTTTTAAATTATTATTAAATTATATTTAATACAAAAACAATCATAAGATATCTTCACCTCTGTTCTGTTTCTCCTCTCTCTTCATCATCAGTTCCTCATCATCCTCAGCAGTGGGGAGGAAGGACACGGCCTGACACAGGCTCAGGCAGCACTCGCCGCTGGTGCCGTGCTTCACTTTAGTTGCATTCTTGGACAGAACAGGAAAGACCCTGAGATTGAGCATATCGCTCACATCAAATATAACTATTTTTATTGCCATATCAGCATCAGCATCAGCATATAAGTCTATTTTCATGAAGAAGAAAAAAATCTTTAACATTACCATTACAATTACAACTATATCAGATATTTCAGTTTGATATTTGTTGCCCACACTACCAATGTTACACAACAGCATAAGAGCTGGACGCACACCTCACCTGCCCAGCATCACTTTGACCTTCAGCACTGTTGAGCGTGTAGCGCTGACTATCTGTGCACGAGGGGCTTACAGAGCTTGTGATAGGACAGGGATCTTGCAAGTACTCAGACACAACATGCAGAATCCGTGGAACTTCTTCCGGTACAGGCATGCCCTCTGCTTCCAAGATCTGCATCATATAAAACATTCATTCATGTTTTTTAGCAAAAGGTGCTTCATATATGGATGTTTTGGTTCTGAATCGTTTGGTTCTGACTCTCTCTAGAAAAGTGAATTGTTCATCAAACTTCTGGAAACTTTCTGAAAGACCCACCTTCTTAATCTGGTTTTTCGCAGGGGCAAAGTCAGGCTGCTGCTTCAGGCAGCGGTAGAACTGGATGAGGGCTTCAGTCTGTCTACCCATTTCCAGAAGAACATTCCCTTTACGAAAGAACCCCTAAAAACACAGAATTTAAACACAAATTTAGCACAAATAACCCTCAGGAATAAATGTTCTTATCTCCCCCATTTTACATAATAAATATAATCAAACCATAGTTACATAATATGTACACTACATTTTAAAAAATAAGGTCAGGAAGACTTTTTAATGTCTAAAGTCTCTTATGCTCATCAAGATTGCATTTACTTGATCCAAGAAAAATGTAAAAACAGTAATATTTTAAAATATTATTACAATTTAAAATAATCGTTTCCTATTTTAATATATTTTAAAATGTAATGTATTCCTGTGATGGTAAAGCTGAATTTTCAGCCTCATTACTCCAGTCTTCAGAGTCACATGATCCTTCAGAAATCATTCTAATATATCGATTTTCTGTTGTGCTCAACACCATCCCTAAACAGTAATCAAACAAAAGTCTTGCCCCTAGAAAACAAAGATAACGAGTACAGTCAGCAAAGATGGTCCTCACCTCAGTCCAATTGGGTCGCACACAGCACAGGTCATCCAGGTCACGGAGGGCATCAGAAAAACGACGGAGGCCCATGCAGGCCTCAGCCCGCCACACTTTCAGACTCACGTCATCAGGAGCTGTAGATGCATGAAAAGATAGACAGTATGATCCTCTCATTTCAGACGTAGATTTGAGGCTTTTAACTGTTTGGAGTGTTTTAAATGTGCATAAACCTAAATGGACAGCTTTGATCTCTGAACAGCACCACTCTGCATAAACTTTCCTCCCACCTTCAGGAAACATTGTGTTCTAGTGCACATCTAACATCTGTACCACTTAAATGGCATGAGAACTAATAGCACAATGCAAAAAAAGGGAAAAGAAACTGTCTAATGCATAAAGAATGGAGTTCACCTGCTACAAGATAAACAAAGGAAGGGGGGGGATGCGCATTAGAGATTAATCAAATTCAATTACAAAGGGATCTGACAGTGATCGGAAATCCATTGCATAAAGAGGGATAGTAATGCAAGTTGCTTACTTATATATGTGTACACAGACCGATGAAATAACCTGTTACGATACAAAACAAACCAGATTATGTCACAGGATCCCTGGTTACACAAGAGGGAAAGAATATGTGGGGCAGAACGCTGAACATACAGGAAACTGCCTCTAATTGGATTCAAAGAGTTGAAACAATCTCGCTTTTGCCTCGGAGGGTTTATTTTACTGACAGATAATTGCAGTCATTCAGTGGCTGTAAATTGATACGTATAATTCACTAAAAGATACTGTTGCTGTTAATAGTAATGCTATATCTATAAGAGAAGAGCCTTACAATATGATCAAACTGCACTATAGCTCATTATGTCGGGATACAATAATTGCACCGGATTCTCCACAACTACATTCATGCATCTTACAATATGTTCTACAATGTCTCCTTTGTGTATTGTGTACCTAGGGGAACTTGTTATTTCACCAATGTGTGCCTTAGAAATGCTTTTGTGACCTTATTTAACCTTGTTAGTGGCATCAGCCACTCAACATGTTTTAACCTACTTTCACTGGTACTCATTAACCCTTCAGGAGACCTGAGCTTATGAAATCACTGTTGCTTTCAACAAGCACGGCTCTCCGCTCACAAGTGTGTGAGTAGGTGGATCACAAAGACAAAATCTAACAGTCTTCAACTAGCCCACGCTGTGTTAAAATCCTGCAATCTAGGCCAAATATTTCTAGAAACAACAGATTTCAAACTCCTGCTGCATATGGCTTTCATTATCTCAGCCTACCTGTGTTTATCGGCTGATCTGATTCTAAACATGCATTTAGTAAATTAATTGTATCATCTCTGTGATGCACTTTTCACAATGTTGACCAGAACTGACAAGATTCATAGACGATTTTCAGTTCCTTGTACATCTATCCTTATTTAATTAAAATCATTGTATGTCTGAAGGTTTTTAATTGCATTGAATTAATTCCTTTTTCATTAGTGAATATGAGGTTCACAAACTCGTTGGCCTACTTCAGCAGAATGAGGTGTGCTGTCATTGCCCTAATGTCCTATAAAAGGCAAGTGCAGGCTATTATTATGAGTTACAAATATCCTGTACAGCAAGAAAAGGTAATTGTAATATTTGCTTTAATTTGCTGTATACAATCTTGTGAGCTTCCTATCTAGACTGCACAACCTACCTAGGTACCTTCCATGTCACCAAGCACTTAGACACAAATTATGTTATGCGCCAAAATTGCAATTATAGCAAAAAGTTGTGTTGTACTTTTTAACTATACATTCAATAAAAATATTAGATGGAAAAAAAACAAAAAAACATTTAATTAATTCTGTCATATGAACAACCAATAATTAACTCTGGTAAAAATACCGTGCAACAATAAGAGTTTTGGTTTATTTTGAGCCAGCGCTATCTTGTTGGGTAAGGGAATCAGATTAATATAGTAACCTAACTACTAAAAGAACTGGTTTACTCAAATTAACCAGTTTATATGATTCTTTCGGTATTCTGATTCGTTATGTATGTTTTGATTCACAAAAAAGGAGTCGGCTCTTATTAATGATTCGTTCGAATTCCCTAGTCGCGCTGTATGTTTCTCTGTATGTTTTAAACGGAAGTGCCGTAAAGCAAATAAACATAAAAAAAACATTCAGTTGCTGTATTTATTCAAATATAAAAGTGTTTAATAATTTTTTTTAAAAGGAATCGACATCTGCATGTTCAGTGTCATTACCAAAACGGAACACTAAACGTCCCCTGTTGCACAATAAACATCTTGTTGCATAAGGTAATTTGCCTTGTTAACAGAGTTTGTATCCTTACCCATCTCGATCCCTTCGTCCGCAATACGCAGAGCTTCAGTAAACTCGCTCGTTTTCAGCTTCTCCTGAATGTGACACTTCATCTTAGTCTCTTCTGGGCAACATTTCTCAATGACACTGAAGAGTAACACATTGTTTTTGATGTTTTTCGCATCTCTCTGTTTTAATCGTTCTTTGCACGTGGGGCATCGCGAGGGCAGGAAAGCGCCCATGCATCTCCTGCAGTACGAGTGACCGCAGCTCATGGTCACGGGCTCGCACATGAGGAACAGACAGATCGGACACTCCAGCAGATCCATTCTGGACTCTTTCATCCGGTGACAGCGTCCTCCTGAAAGTTGAACAGCTTAAGTTACACAGCTCGATTCTTGAGCATGATTCAAAAGTTAAAAGATACGGGCAGTTAAGCAGCTCTGTCCTATCTCATTTCGTGACCACTGCTTTTATAAGCTTCCAAAGGCCAGTTTCTGCGAAATTAAGCCAGGTGTGCCAAGAGCATGCTTTAGGATTCCATCTCCAACTTACGTTTATATATGACAATAGATCTAATATGTATGATTATCTGTTGTCAATCATATCTCAGTCTTTGTTGTGAGAGTAACGTTTTCCCTTGTTGTGAATGATGATGAATTGGTTCACTCCGCTTCAGACCGATCAGTGTGGCTTTGCTGACACCTCCGGACTCCATCAACGCAGCGCAAGGACCAAATGAAAAGCGACCGATTGATCTCAATTGTCCTGTTTTTTTGTGTTCTCTAGACCAACATCTTTCTCTTGTGTTTAGCCCGCATTATACTGGTTTCTCGTCTGACACCATTACATTACATAAATAAAAAACACGTGACGCGTGGCGGTGCTTCCCATTGGCTCCCCCGCTCCGCGTTCCACCCTGTTGTGAAACAGCGAATGCCGCGTTTCATAACAGGGAATCTCGCGCACTAATTCAATGACAGACGTCTATAAAGCAAATTGTGCTGCTATGGACATAATTGTGATTAATAGTTGTGCTTTAAAAATTGCTTTTTAGCTTTTTTCTTTGTGTATTTCAGCATTTCCTGCACGTAGGAAGATGTTTTGCTTTAGATATTGAAATGCATGCAGTCGCTTCCCGAGATCCTGCATTCTAAGCCCTGATATAACACTATAAACCCCGAGGAACAACACTGTGTTAATATTTCTTACACATATATCTTACAAACTACCTTTGCAAACCCAAGTTACATAAATCTTTGTTTACTTGCTGTATTTGTGTATTCACTGGTTAGTAAAAACTTGAATTTACTAGCCTAAAACATGGAAATAGCATATTAGGATGACACTGCAAATACAGAGGCATTGTAATTACCAACCAAGGATAAAAATATACATTTAGTTAAAATATACATCACTCGTTAGACTAAAGTACACTTACACAAGATTGCATAAGTGCAGTAAAGGTTGTATAAGTTTGCATTTCCCCAACCAATCAGCATCATATAACCATGTGACACTGAGAATGGCTAAATCATATCACATGATATTGTCTGGCTGCAGAGCAGGTCATTACACTCAGCAGTTTGGCATGTTATTTTTTCCTTTATCATTATCATTCCATAAATACATGTCTACATCCAACAACAGTTTATGAAATATGGCTTAAACTACTGTTTGTAGTCGGTTTTATACATGTGAAAACAACACCAGAAGCAGTGAACGAAATGAAAAAGAAGACCAGTAGATTTTTATTATTTTACACATACAGTTCTATTTCAATGACTGTGTGAGCTGACCACTGCGTTAAATAGTAAACGTCTGTATGTCTTTGTGGTCTGCTGAGTCTTTGTAACAAAGTTGAAGAACTGGCATTTCCTGAATAACAATAAAAACACATTGCTTTCCTTCAACAGCTCAAGTCATCTCATCAATAATACTGCACATTGCAGCATCCTTGTCCCACACTTTGTCCTTCTTACAAGGCACATTCTTGTCCGTTTGTGCAACCATGCAACTAACACCCGTCACATCTACATCCATAGGCTCGGTTTTCAGTCTCGTGGCTCCAGCTGACCCCGTGCCACAAGCCTCTTCCACACTGGAACTGTTGGGTTGCGGCAAATCATCTGGAAGCGAAGCAAGACACCCCTGGATCATCTCCACCACCCGGTCCAGATGCTTCTGGAAACGCTCAGCCGTCTCCAGTCTCTGTCTCTTCTGAACCTCCATCATGACCCGAAGTGTCTCCCTGGCCTGGTGAGGACGGTACTCGTTGATGAGGTGATGCATGTGGACGAACAGGAGTTTCAAGTCCTCCATCTTCTCCTCTCGCTTAATGCTGCCTGGGCTTTTGATGAGGATGTCCAGAAGGTCCAGAAAGTTGACAAGGATGGACATATTTAGTTTCTTCAGCTCTCTCTTATGGTCAAACTGCATAGGGTGGAGGCGCTCGATGCCCTGGGTCTCTAATGGTCGAATAATGATGTCATCACATTGAAAATGATTGCCAAACATCATGTAACTGTCTCGAATAGGAGGAGGGGGTTTGGGGGCCAGTCCCTTTCGCACGTTCTCATCCGTGTACTCCTTGATGAACTGCATTGGAGGCGGTGGAAGAGCACTGACCTGCTGTGGCTCCCCCATTTTGTAAATCTAGTCGAGAAAAAGGATAAAACAAACAAATCTTATTTCTTAAATAGGCTAGTAGCAATATTCAATATTGTAATTATTATTTATTAAAACTCTGGCTCTCTCAGGGACGCAATCAACAAACAACACAAACATTATTATAAACAAAATTCGCTTTGACAAATTATTTTCTTTCCTAGATAATTTACTGGCAAAAAAACAAACATATAGAAGGGCTTCGGAAATGCAGTAAAGGGAACAACACATATTTGATCAACAATACTGGTTTAGAAACAGCTAATAGCTTACAAGCTAAATGCTACAGTTCACCGAATAAATGATATAGAGAATGGCAAAGCGGAACTCATTACTGTAGTAATCAACAAAAATACATACCGAAACTCCTGGCTTTATTAAGCAAAAATACTCTCGGCTACGTAAACATAAGCAAAACGATCAAGCTCTCTCGCATGTCTCGATTTTCAATTCCTTCATGTCTAAACATAAATGGATTGCATTGGTACACAGTGCTCTAGCAACGAGGTATTTCATTGGCCAAAAGCAGATTAGGGCGTGTTCAAAGTAAAGCGAATTCAGTGACATCGTAGTTTGACTGTGTAACAATAGGCTACATGAGAAATCGATACAATTAAATAACTAATAATGTTAATGTTCAAAGTGACCCATGACAAGTTTATTCTGTGAGGGTTTTTTCTTTTTTTTTTTCTTCTAATGGGCCGTTTGTGTGATACAACCACCACTGGCAGTGGCATGATGCCACTGAAAACAAATTTTGTGACACAAACTGAGGACACTTTTGAAAATGTATAAATATGTTTAACCCTGAAAGACCCATATATTGGAAGAAAAGAAAAAACTTTTACATGTTGTTGGAGGCCTCTAATGCAGAAATAAATGTGTTTTTACATTTTAGTAAGTTTTTTTAGGGAAATAATATTGAGTAGCAGGATTTCAGTGATCACTGTCTAAACAAATTTAGAGTTCATTTGCGGGGTGCAGGCTACTGCTTATGTAGTCAGAGATGGGCATAAATACATGTATTTAAAATAAAAATACATACAAATTTATTTAAATACAAATACAGTATTTTTTTGAAAATACAGAACATACATGTGAAATTGCCATACAGTGAGTGAAGTAACACTATTAAGGCCTGTTCACACTGAGAACGATCATTTGACCTAGGGTGTACTCACACTGATCTGATCTGTGTTTTGATTGTTGTGATTGCTTCAGGGTGCACGCACAGAAAGATGCCAGTAAGTGTGCAAGTAGGCCTAATGAATTTGAGTCATATTTCACGGCATACTGCACTTTTATACTCTTTTTAATATCAAGCACATCATTATCACTCTCTTTATCACTCATTTATCCATGTTTCTCTATTGCTCTAACATGTCAATAACTCCAGCCCACTAAAACAAAACAAAAAACTGTCAAGACTGACTGCTTCTTGCTCTATCTCAGTGCTAGGTGCTAATGCTTTGTTCCCCTTGCTAGTGCTCCTTTTTCCTTCATGTCAACTAAAGGAAAATCGGAATGGTGTTCCATTTTAACCTTAATCAAGTAAAATCGACCTTGAAACCACCTTATCTTATTATGTCAAATTTAATGTAAATATAAGTTTTCTAGTTGGAAATTGGATATGAATGTCTTTGTCTTATTTACTTGAAACTCAGAGATAATTTTTTTTACCCAGGTTTCTGAGTTGGGTGTGCCATAAACTTTAAGCATGGCGGAGGGGAAAACAGTTGCTGCTGTGACAGTTTTTTTTTCTCCACAAAAGCAAGATCACCTTGTTTTAATGTTAAAGTAGTGCATATTGCATACACAGCAAAACAGCATGTTTTTGACCGAAGATCCAGAATCATCAACAAGCTGACTATATAGATATAGCTCTGTGAATGTTTAAATGTTTGTCAACAAATGGGATACATTTTATTCAAAATAGCATTTTGGGTTTAATAAGATTTTCCCAAGAAACCTGGCGTCCTCCAAGATTCCTATGCTTTTACTAGCTGAAAGTTTGGCAGTGCAGTATAATTTAGTTGTGTAACATTAAAGTATATGAAATTGAAGTGAATGAATGTATGTATTGAATGCCTGAATCATGTCAGGGAGCCATTTAAAATTCACTTTGAGACTACTTAATTGGGTCACTTAAAATGTGTTCATACTATGATGTTGAAGTTACATGAACCAATTATGTTTGTTTAACTCAATTGATTCATCTGTGACTGATGTACACAATTAAATCCTGTAAATCCAACACACTTGTTTTTCAGTGTATTCTTTCCAACAGCAAAGCACTTGAATGCGACAAACTTGTAATCACGACTAATAATTGGAAGTAGGAAATGCCTAATAGCACATGAAGGCAGCGGTATTCCTTATTTCCTCGCAGGAATCCAGAAAATTTGCTCAATCAATTCTAGATGGAATCTTACAGCTGCTGCTCACATGAAAGTGCCATGTCTGAGCTAATTGAAATACAAAAATACTAAGATTAAATGTATTTAAATACAAAATACATAAAAAAGGTACTTAAATACAAAATAGTATTTTGTTTTTCAAATACCTATTTTAAGTATTTTAAATACTGTCCATCCCTGTATAGTCCCATAACAGCCTACACTAATAATCACACAATATTAAAAATTTGGCGTCATTTTATGGAGAATTGTTTTTTTTTTAATAAAAAATATGTATAGATTGTATTTACAAAATCTGATTAACTAAATAAAACCTTTGGCATTTACGTGATTTAGCTATGTTCATAGTAATATTCAGTTATAGTCCCAAAGGCAGTTCTTGTCCTCCGAGAAACAGAGGCGGACATTGCACTTGCTGCAAAGTGTGTTGGTGTAGCCTTTATACCACAGTGTCTGCAGCGTTCTCTCTTTTGTTCATATCTTCTGACACAAACTTTCAGAAATACTCCAGTGGTGTATGAAGGAGGACGGCATCATTAATGATATCCTGACCTGAAAAGTTAGTGTTGGGACTAACAAAATCCTTTATCAGCCAGTGATACCTGTCATGGTTCTGTGCTCTTGAGTGACTTGAGGTTGTTGGCATGATGTTGTTGACATAATCATCAGATGGGTGGTGACTGAGTTGTTTATTTTACTTTTCCAGTTCACGGGCATCTCCACATTAATCCCAATCACTTGTATCAGAATCCATTTAAAAATCATTGTTCTCATTTTGGACGACATCAGTGACATCATACACTTTGTAGATGATACTGTCTGGTGGCATTCTGAAATAGAAGGGAGGACAACAGTGGTTATTTTTCATATTTTTTTCATATTTTCATATCATATTTTCATATTATTCAGTGATACTTTTGCATTTAAATAATTCACACATTCCACAGAATTCACACAATACAGTCTCTACTAGTTTATCATTCTAATAGCATTTATACCCCCCAAAATCCAGAATATTATCACCTGTCCCTCATGCAGCAAGCAGATGTTTGGCCAAGCAAAGCCCAGAAAAGAAAACAGGACCAGTTATGTATGTTTTATAAATGAGAAGATACAGATCGTTTGAAATTTTGCTACACAAATGCTTTCAAAGTCTCAATGAAATAATTTATTCCTTAATACAACTTGAACTTATTTAATAATAATTACAATTTGATTAAAACTCTGTAACAATTAACAAAGACGACATTTAAACCTTGTGAATGATCAACAACATTATGTTTCTATTAGTATTTGAAACATTAACATGAAACAGGTGACAAGTAAAATTCATCCATGTAGTGTGCAAGATGCACAGGCAAATTTAGCTACCCCTTTAGTAAAATGTAAAATTACAAAATTGATTTTGCAAGCTCAAAATGTAAAATGATTAAAGCACTCAACAGTACCTTAACATCTGCAGTCTAGACATATTACTAATCAATTAGTGAACAGTTAGTTTTGTGTCACAATTGCTACAGACTCCTTTTGACTATTGGAGTTGTTACAAAATAAAATTTTCGGTTACACATGCCACAATCCGCAGGCACATGACAGAAGTTTTAGTGGCATTCACTGGCGTATGACATTTGAAAACCAGATGCGGCACTAAACATAGCGATATGTGCCAATAGCTTTGATGTGTATGGTGCCATGCCACTTAATGTTACTGTAATACCACCAAAAATGGGTCAAAGCTCAGAAAAGAGCAACTGTTAAAAGTGATATTTGTAAATTATCCTATTTTCTATTTCTTTTAATGTATTTTCTATTCATTCTTCATTTTCTCCTTTATTGTTGTCTTTTTTATTTTCTTGTTTATAATTATTGTTTTGTAAAAAAGGTTTAATAACTGAAAAAAATAAATAAATAAAATGTTATACACTCATATGTTTGGGTTTTCTAAGGATAGCTGATATTGTTTGTAGGTTGGATTTAATAAGAATAATATACATGTATACATAAAACAACTTCACTATTATGAGAAACAATAATTTTTTATTGTGATAAAAAAAATGGCTTGTGCATCTTTTCCAGGAAATCAAAGAATTAAGCAAATCTTTGCAAAACAGCATCAGATAGAGAGAGAGAAGGGAAAGCAATCATCTATGATTTGTCAATGAAAAAGGAAGACAATATCAAAGACTTAAAAAAGAAGAAAGAACGCTTCTACCAGTAAATATGCTGGAATTTTTATATTTTCTTCACATATTTTCATAACTGTTTTAACCCACAATCAAAAAAACTTAAAACAAATATTTGCATTTCATTTTGTACTTTGTTTTAGCCAGCTGTAGATGCGTACAGTAATTAGGTTACTTTTATATGATTGTCAGTTTCACATGACACAGTTTCCTTATTAATGTTTGTGGTTAGAAAATGTTAAACCGCTGCTTTACCTGTAAAGTCAAGTTTCAAGCTTACATGTCTTTTATGTCTGTTCTCAAAATTATTAACACCCATTTACAACATTTTAAGGTTTCTTATCTTTCCACTGTCATGTTCAAGTGAATCCCTCTGTTTGATGTTCAGGCTTTGTGGGAATCACATATATTACTGTATTACAAGGAAAACAGCTTAATAAACATTCTAAATAATGTCGTCAAGGAGAAACTTGTGTGTGTGTGTGTGTGTGTGTGTGTGTGTGTGTGTGTGTGTGTGTGTGTGTGTGTGTGTGTGTGTGTGTGTGTGTGTGTGTGTGTGTGTGTAGTGTGTGTGTGTGTGTGTGTGTGTGTGTGTGTGTGTGTGTGTGTGTGTGTGTGTGTGAAACTGTGTGTGTGTGTGTGTGTGTGTGTGTGTGTGTGTGTGTGTGTGTGTGTGTGTGTGTGTGTGTGTGTGTGTGTGTGTGTGTGTGTGTGTGTGTGTGTGTGTGTGTGTGTGTGTGTGTGTGTGTGTGTGTGTGTGTGTGTGTGTCTGTGTGTGTGTGTGTGTGTGTGTGTGTGTGTGTGTGCGTGTGTGTGTGTGTGTGTGCGTGTGTGTGTGTGTGTGTGTGCGCATGCATGTGATTGCTTGAGAGTCTGCCTTATGCAGTCTACCTCAGGAAGTGGTTTACCTAATCGACTCCGGAAACCTACGCTTCATACATCGGTATGAGCTTGACAACTAGTGATGGGCACACATCATTCGACATGAGTCAACCTTCCATGTTGTAGTTAAATATCGAATTTCACCATGTACCCGAGGGTCATCTTAAAGGAAACACTGTACAAGAAATCACAACAGAAGAGAAGAACTTCACCGTGCAATTACAAAGAGAGGGTTTTTATACTAAACACAGAGGATCTGACATACTTTGAACATCGTCCTGGGGTATGTATTCACACGTTATTTTAAGTGTCAATATTGGCAAATATAAAAGTTCCTTTTTCACTTTTTTCATAGTAAGTTAAGAAAATGTATGTGATGAACTGACTACAAAGTAACATATCATTACTTTTTATATCGCCTTAGAAAAAGCCAACTCAAAAAGGCTGCATTGAACTGTCTCATATCAAGTGTGTGGAGATAGTACGCAGTGATGTTCCCATTCCCTGTGATTACAAGTACCCTTTCCAGGTGAGAATCAAGTGGATTTTTACTTATAATGTCTTTGTGCCTGTAAATATCGTCAATATTATGCCTATAGTCTTTCTATAAGTGTCTTTCATAGAAATCTTAAATTAATGTTTTGCTTTCAATTTTTGTCTTCAATGCTTAAACGCTTTGTTGTTTGTTTATTAACAGATCGCCCATGACAGCTACTATCTGTATGTGTTTGCTCCAGACAACGAATGCAGGTTAAAATGGGTCAAAGCTCTGAAAGAAGGTGAGCAGCTGTTACAGAAAGTGATCGACAAAAAAAAGAGTTGAAATATTGTAGAGTGAAATATTGTTGTTTAAGTGACACATTTCAATGTACTTTATCTTTTATATTTTATATTATTTCTTCAATTTATGAAGAGACGCAAAATAACAACTTGTTTCTGAAGTACCATCCTGACTTCTGGGGAGAAGGGAAATGGAGATGTTGTCATCAGACAGAGAAGCTGGCGACGGGATGCAGTGAATACTATCCCAATGGAGGTGCAAGCTCATTTACAATTTGAAGTATATAAAATAGCTGCTGGTTTTAAATCAAATCACTTTATTGTCACTCTACCATGTATGAATGCAGTAATTATAATGCGGAGAATGGTGAATCTGAGTCCTTTTTCATAGTGTTGTTTCATTTCATCCCACAGCCAAACCACTTCCCCCAACTCCAGATCCAACGGTTTGTCATGCACTGTTTCTGACTTTCATGCTTTTGTAGGATGGTCGAATTTGGGCCTTAAGAGTTGATGTTATGGCACATTCAAAGACGAAGAGAGTCCGGTTTACTGGAGATGGGATTTTTATTTTCCCCAATTAAGGCCAAAGGCTTAACAAAATCAACATTTGAAGACATAACAAGTAACAAAAAAAAAAAACTGACTGACTGACATGAAAGTTTAAGGCAACTTTCAAAAGTACAATGTACAAAATTGGCTTCTTACTAGCCAGCAAACATGTCACTCAGGTGACCAAGAGTTTTTAAAGACATCTGTTTGCTTAGTCTGCTTACCTGTTTTTTACCTGACTCTCATGTCAGTTTTTTTTTTGTTTTTGTTAGGCCTATGGCATATTTTAGACTTAATTGCCTGGTTTCATAGATGAGGATTATACTCAGACTTAAATGCATATTTGAGCTGTTTTAAAGGAACACTCCACCGTTTTTAGAAATAAGGCTTATTCAACTTCTTTCCTACATTTAGATATGTGGGCAAATGCATTTTGTCTCAGTGCTGCATTGTTTTAGTTTGGCAAGTTCGCCGCTAGCTTAGCTTAGCATAATGAATGGGATCCTATGTTGCCAGTTAACATGTCCCAAATAAAAGTGATCACAAAAAAAAATCCACCTAATTACTTCTTGCGACCTGCGTATTCACAACGAGTACAAATAGCGATGCAGATTAAGACTAAGTGATTTCCTAGGCTGATATTAATTTGGGACTATATTATGGGGAAGCACAGGCAAAGAGATATCACGAAACAAATGAAATCCTCAAACATCCGTCAACATACCGGCGTATGATGTGCATGTGTTGCATGATATCTCTGCGCCATAATATAGTCTCAAATTAATATCTGCCTAGGAAATCACCTAGTCTTAATCTGCATCGCTATTTGTACTCGTTGTGAATACGCAGGCCACAAGAAGTAATTAGGTGGGTTTTTTTTTACTCTGGACATGCTAGCTGGCAACATAGGATCCCATTCATTATGCTAAGCTAAGCTAGCAGCAACCCTGCCAAACTAAAACAATGCAGCACTGAGGCAAAAATGCATTTGCCCACATATCTAAATGTAGGAAAGAAGTTGAATAAGCCTTATTTCTAAAAACGGTGGAGTGTTCTTTTAACTGAAAGCAACTTGCACTACATATCTTAAAATATGTCAGTGCCATTGTTTTGTCTCGCAACTTACATACTTTTATGAAAAAAACAGTTTGTTTCAAGTGTGCTATTATTATACTTCTTTTAAACTAAAAAAAAAAAAAAAAGAATGCATACTTTCAGTCTACTTTATGTACTTCTCAGATATAGCCTAAAATTGCACTAAAGTAGGCCTATACTTGACTTATACTGTCAGAAAGGTATATTTGGCCTATACTTATACTACATTTTTTGATCGGGATATACTTAAAAGAATCCATATTTTCACTGTTATATGGTATGACACATCTTCTAGAACAGAATCTCCGGAACAAAACAGGTGAAGAAGCAACAAAATAATTTTTAAATTTTTTATTTAACCTTTTTTTTAAAACAGTAAACTGTTTGAGAACCACTTCTCATTTACATTTTTTTTTAAATACCTAAATAGGAACTTAGTACTATACTTAAGGTGCCAAAATAATATCCAAATAACTAATTATGATGTTATGTTCACTGAAATAAAACTTACAAGTATACTTGCAGTGTAAATCTAATAAACTGGTAGTTTACTGAGTACTTAATGTACTTTCTTAAACTAAAAACATTTTCTTTAAGTATTTTGGTAGTAAACTATCAGTATACCTTTAAGTTAACTTGTAGTGCGGTACAAACTTATTGTAAAGTAGTTGTGTACTCAAAGTGTTACATTTAAAGTATACTTTTATACACTAAAATGTGGGCTAATTTTGTCCTAAGTAGTAATGAAACATTTACCAGAAAATATACTTGCAATTTACTAAAGTATACTTAATAAAATTAACTTGAAGTATACTTATTTTTCGTAAGAGTACTCCTGGTTTAATCTAAGCCCTGTCTGTAAAACCAGGACAATATGTTTTATTTATCTTTAGGTTTACATTTTTTAATGAGCTTTAAATGTTTGTAATAATTCAAATGTTTCTGTTTTGTTTGCTGTTGAAATGCTTAGTATAATCAGGACAATGTTTGGATGAGGTAAATTGAGCTGTCTGTATTGATCCTCTAGCGACGATCTTCAGATCCAGAGGACAGGATTGTTGTGGCTTTGAGGAATTTCAGCCCTGAAGAAGATACAGACCTGCCTCTACATAAAGATGAAGAGTATTTTATCGTAGACTGTACTGAACCAAACTGGTGGACTGTGAGGGACAAAGACGGGTAAATATCTAAAACTATTTTTGCAGCCTCATGTTAGACTTAGCATAATGCCGTGTAAAATAACACCTCCAATGTGAATTCAGAAGTTTGGCACATTACATAAACATATGTATAAATGAATACATGTTTTACATTTGCCAAATGAGCTCATTAAACAAAATGTCACACCCTTTGCGCTCGCCGTCATGAATATCAGGCACAAAAACCATGAGATAGATAGATAGGATTAACTACTTTGATATTTAGCATGACATAATGACATAAGTCCTTGCAGGAGAACTGTGAGTCATTCGTTTTTTTATAGTAATACCTTATAATGTTGCCATAATACCAAAATACTAATAAAACTGTAAATGTCATCAGCTATAAAAAAAAGGTATGTTACATATAAGTATAATACAAGTATAAAGTGTAAACAATGACAACAAGTCGTTTATAGAGTGCCTTTTATATAAAGCTTATAATAAAGCAAATTTAATAATGAAGCCAACGTCTTGTCAACAAGAACAGAATTGTGAAAAAAAATGTTTTTATCAAGTGGAAGTAACAAGTAATGTAAATGATACCAGTAAAGATTTTTGTGGTCTTTTCTCTCCTTTTACAGAAATGTTGGCTCTGTACCATGCATATATATTGCAGAAAAAATGTCGAACAACATTGAGAAATTTGAGTAAGTTCTGTATGTTACAGAATAAAACATTTTTGATAAAAGGTCTCAAGTTCATAATTAAAGATTAAGCACACTGTAATGCTTTGTGGTTTTATAGGTGGTACAATAAGGACATAACTCGGACAGAGGCGGAGGAGTTACTCATGAGAGAGGTAAGGCAGCCAACAACACTCAAATGTTGTTAATTATATCAGTTAATGTTTCCATGAAGTCAAATAACAGTAAACTTTAACTGTGTGTTAAACACTTAGTCAAAATCTGTCCATCACTTCAGAACATTTTCACAGTTTTTGGGCATTGCAGAAAGTTGGGGTTCTTTGCAAACCTGCAAGAGCAACATCTGCAGACGGTGCAGGCAAAAGTGTGCAGAGTTCAAACAGAAATCTACAGGCTGTTAACCAGAATGTGGCTTTGCCAAGTTTCCTGTCATGACAATCTTATGTGTTATGTTTCAAATATGAGAGGAGATTCATACATTCACCTGAGGGTTGAAACAGTTCATGTCCTAATCATTATTAGTAACTCTGCCACAGAGCATTAGTACAACATATTAATGGACACATTTATCTTTACCAATTTGACCAAAAAATCATGACTTTCTCATTTTTGCCATTAATATTGGTTATTATTTACATGAATATGAATTTATGGTTAACATTATAAGTTTCATTCACAGAATAAGGATGGGGGTTTCATGGTTCGTGACTCTAAACATGCAGGTGTACACACCGTGTCTATATTTTCCAGAGTTTCAGGGTAAACACTTATTTTGCAAAACCACTTGAGATAACCTACCATTTTGTACAAATCTTAAATTGGTGTTCTAATGTTTTTTGATGAATGTCACTCATCTGCAGGTCTAATGGAGAGAAGTATCCCCTAGTTAAGCACTACCAGATCAAAGTACAGAGAGAAGGTGAAAAGGTCATGTATTTCTTAGCTGAGAAATACCTGTTCTCAAGCATCCCTGAGCTCATCCGCTATCACCAACACAATCCAGCAGGTAATTTAAGAAAAAACTTCAGTTGCTCTTATATTAAAAGCCATTCTGTTGAATTGTGTTCACTACATGATAGGCTATTAGCTGCCTCTTGCTGTAAAAGACAATGTTTAAAAAAAAAACGTTTCAAATCTGAAAGTTGCACCACAATGATTTCATAAAGCCTTAGATCTTTAAGTTGAAGGAAACTGCATAAGAACCTTTTCCTTGTTTTTGTGGCAGGTTTAATAACCCGATTGAGGCATTGTGTGTCTAGAAGTGTTCCAAATTCTACAAAGATGAAGGAGTTGTCTTCAGGTAAAATTCCAATAGTAAAGTAAAAAAACTTTTTTTTTTTTTTTTAAATGGTTCATTTTAAAGACACTAATACCTTTTATTCAGCAGGACACATTAAATTGATCAAAATGACAGCAATGACATTTGTAATATTATTATTTCTATTTCAAATAAACACTGTTCCTTTGAACTTTCTATTCGTAAAGGAATCATGAAAAAATGTAGCAAGGTTTCCATACTAAGCAGCACGACTGTTTTCAACTTTGATGATAATAAGAAAAGTTTCTTAAGCAGGTAATCAGCATATGATTTCTGAAGAATCATGTGACACTGAAGACTAGAATGTAATGAAAAGTAATACAAAAAAATCATCAAATTAATAAATCATTATAGAAAACAGTTATTTTACATTATAGTAATAGTTCACAAAATGACTGTTTTACTGTATTTTTGACGAGCATTAGAGACATTTTATACCAACCCCAAGCTTTTGATCTGTAGTGTGCTTGTTTTTATTTATGTTAAACCTTTCTTTTACAGATAAATGGGTGATTCACTCTGATGAACTGATATTAAGTGAGGAACTGGGCAGTGGGCAGTTTGGTTTGGTCTGGAAGGGAAGCTGGCAGGAACGGCAGGTGGCAGTTAAAACTGTCCGTGAGGGTTTCATGTCAGAGGAAGAATTTAAAGAGGAAGCACAAGTAATGATGTAAGTAGCTCATGCTGTGTGTTTCATGACTATATATGAACCCGAAGTACCATGAGAAAATGTCATGAATTGATTGCTCCCTCTTTGTCTGCCTCCACAGGAAACTGTCCCATGATAAGCTGGTCCAGTTGTATGGTGTGGTCACTCAGTGCTCACCCATCTATCTGGTATTTGAATTCATGGAGAATGGCTGCCTAACAGACTACTTGCGTGCCAAAAAAGGCGGTCTTTCCCAGAAGGTCCTGCTGGTGATGTGTGTGGATGTAAGTGAGGGGATGGCCTACCTGGAGAGCTCCAACTTTATCCACAGAGACTTGGTAGGTGTAAACAGGTCTTTAGTGAGTCAATTTCTTGCTTTATGGAGACAAACCTTTGTGCATTTGTTCAAAAATCTTGCTTTTTTTAACAGGCTGCAAGAAACTGTTTGGTTTCTGAAAATAATGTGGTGAAGATAGCAGATTTTGGAATGACAAGGTGAGTAGCACTGCTTCGATATTTCAGAGACCCATGTCACTACTCAGTGTAATGGCACATTCCCAACTGTATTGGCAGGTTTGTCCTAGATGACCAATACACCAGCTCTTATGGGTCCAAATTTCCAGTCAGGTGGTCCTCTCCAGAGGTGATCAAATTCGGGAAGTACAGCAGCAAATCAGATGTGTGGTCATTTGGTGAGTCCATATTGATCCACAATGTTAATCAGAAAAAAATCAGCTGATTTTAAATGAATCACTCAGCTTTATCCACATATTTAGTTTATCTAAATATGCATCGACGTTCCCTTTGCAGGTGTGCTCATGTGGGAGGTGTACAGTGAGGGACGTGTGCCCTATGATAACCGTAGTAATGCTGAGGTAGTGGAGGCCCTAAATGCGAGACAGCGGCTCCTGAGACCCCGTCTCTGTCCACAGGGTGTGTACGAATTAATGCAGTGGAGTTGGAAAGAGGTGAGTGCATCACAAACAGCATCAGAAGCTTTCCAGTATTGCAAATGATCTCAACAAACTATTCTTGAACTATTTCTATATTAATAAAATATAACGTCATGACCCACAAAGGTTGTTTTACTGAGAAATCTGAATAGAGCCCTCTGAGGAAGTTAGTCATTTTCCCATTTTGTTTCTTCACAGTTTAAAATATTTATTATATTGGGTATTTCACACACAATTAATGTAAACCTTCTTATTGTGTTTCTTTCGTTGCTCATGTAATTCGCAGCAGGTGCAATTTCTGTGTTTATTCAGTTATTTGCCTACGAGTCTCGTTACTGTCGTTATTGCCACGGCAACATAAACACAACAATGTTTGTTTAACAGAAACCTGAGGATCGACCCTCGTTTGCTCTGCTCCTGCATGAACTGGCCTGCCTTGATCAAGAACCTTGAGCCTGGTCACACCTTTGCCTTTGAATTAAAGTGACAGTTCACTCAAAAATTAACATTTTGTGATTTGAATCACCCTTCATTTCAAACCTGTAGCCTATACAGTTTTTTTTAGATATAAAAATGCACTATAAAATGACCATAGACAATTGCGAGCTAGCCTATCTTATGGGAGTCCTGAAGCAAAAATTATATATTTGTTTGAGGAAAAGACCAACAGTTTGAACTGTTTTATGAACCGCTGTTATGGAAACAAGCTGCTTCAATTGTTCTTCCTTAGTTTTCAGCAGGTTTGGAACAGCATGAGGGTGAGTAAATAATTTTTGGGTGAATTATCTTTGTAAATGAAAATACTGTATATTGTACAAATCAAATATTGTATTTATTTATATATTTTATTTATTTTACAGAATTGTTTTATTTTCATCATTTATTTCACATTGTGTCACTGAAGGGTATACTTCCTGTGTTTATACTGTATACATGCATGATTTCTGCAAGCATAGTTCTGTCCCTTAGGAGGCACACATGAGCCATGTTTTTTTTTTCATACACCAGTACATACTGTATGTTGCTTATTCGTTTATGGATGTTGCATATACAACAAAACGTCAAATTGGCATCTCCGTACTGATTCTGTCAGTGGTGCTTCCCTGAGTTTGCATAAGGTTTTGTGCACATTAAATCACAATTTCCTAAATTAAGTAAAATTAATACTCAATCTTAGCTGAATTGTTCATGAAATTTGATTATATTAAAACTACTTTAATATTCAAGTCTACAGACTATTTATTATAAGTGGCATACATGTATGAGCACTTGATGCAGACCTTCTGTTCCTGCTGATTGGTCCCCATAGTGTCACTAATTCCTTCACTGGTTACTGTGACAACGACACTGAATAGAAACACTCCAGCATGCCAGTGTTCACTCACTGTATATGCAGCCTGCGGCCATAGGCATCAAATAAATGCTTATTTATTTAATGTGCTAAGAGTGAAACTTTTTTTTAAGTGAAACAGAAATGCATTCATAAAGTTTCCAGTTTCATATTTAAAGACCCAATGAAAAATTTATATTATAAATATCTTAAATATTATTTGGAAATATGAATAATATTATTAAAACAGTTTTATTATCACACTGTTTTTATATACTGATAAATTTATGATTTATTTATTTACTATTTATTTTAATCTATTTTTATTTATTTAATTTTATCTTTATTTACTTATTTATTTTAATCTCTATTTTATTTTATCTTTATGATCATTATAAAAATAAAATCCACAGTGGTTTCTCATCATTTTGACTCATATAGGCTCTGCATTGTCCAAAACAATATTCAAAGGCCCCCTCCATATTCGCAAGATGTTTCTCATGGTCTAGTTCAAAGTTTATTCAGCACCTTTTATACGAATGTTGACCAAAGTGCTTTACAAGCAGCGCAAATTACACACATAGTAAAACAGAACATGAAAAAAATCATAATAATCATAAAATAATAAATAAAAAAATCATAACCTGATACATCACAAAAACTGCAGTCCCTGGCATTTAAGAGATAGCCTATACAAAAGTAAAATCAAGTTACGAGAACGCCTGAGAAAAAAAGGTAGGTTTAGTTGATGTTTTAAAAACGCTTTAGTGGGACTCCCTCATCACAGAGCCTGGGACGAGCTCCCAGTTAAAGTTATTTAAAATTGATTCATGTAAATATGTTTCTGTTAAAGCTACTTCTGCATTTGATGTTGATTTGATATTATAATTACAGGAATTGTGTTCTGATTAAAAAAATTTGCTTTTTATTCCAAATGATTTGCTGTATTGTGTGCTTTATGCCCTCATTAATGTAAAAGATCAATTCCAGAATGCATATATTGCCCATTATTAAAAAATATAAAGTGAATACACCTTATTTCTGTATTATTAGGCTCTTTATAATCCTATAAACTTAACATCATTGTTCATGGCATAATATAAATCGACCACAGTGACAGAGTGCTAAGTGGGTCAGAAGTACAGCAGTCAATACAAATTTATGACCATGCTCATAGGAAATCATCTAAAATTTGCACTAGTCTTGCCGACTTTGTTCATGATCATACTAAAAATAATAGGCCTCCATAAATCGAAGAATTCTAAAAATCGAGGATGTAAACTGATGACTCACACCCGCTCACACCAGAGATGCTGTTTTAAATGGCGTGCCTGTCTCTTTAAGAGCATGCACTTGCAGCCATTTTCTGCTCTTTGTGTGGATTAGCGGATAGAGACCGAACCCAGAGCATCAATTCTACTACACCGAGCAAACGCTATTTCACACTGTTTCTCCCCGCTTTGCACTGACCGCCCGTTAGTTTGGCAGCGGACATGCAATTAGCAGGTAGGTACATGTGATTATTTTAATGTATTACAGAGATGAGAGCTTTCACTCGACGGAGCGCAAGAGATGATGACACCAACCTGCGCTTGTAACGTTATTCCCCGAGCATGATGCTCAGTCATATTTTCACAGCTGTATTTTGTTTTTCCAAGACACCACATATTATGTGCGCGTTTTTAGGCGTTTTACAATAATTTGGTGTAGGTTTATTATGATGGAGGTGCAGATAGCATCTCTCCGCTATATGGGTGGGGTGAGGGGGGTGCGCGCACGTATCTCACACATCTCATATGTGATCTAACGCGCTTTATCTTTATTTGTTTACATTAGTGCACAATTCGATTAGTGGAGTTTTATTCCATCATAAGCACATTTTAGGGTGTTTTAGCCATTCCTTCCGCGAGCTGTCGAGCGTGCTGCTGGTGTCCGGTGACTGGGGGCTGTTGCTAGGATATAGCCAACCGAACCGTTATGTTGTCGCCTTTGATGATTAAGAATTGCGATGTGTGACAAAATGACTGATTCTTGTCTTTTCCTTTAAATCCGTTGATGGAATTTGTTCGTGTTATGTTTAAGGCCACATATTTTGATATTTATGCTGTAAAATAGGGTTTAGTGATTTAGTAATTTATAAGGGATCATTTACAGCCTCCCGGGCAAAATAAACTATGTTGTGTGGTTATGACCAGCATATTGTAGATTATCCTGCTTCCTACGCTGCTAGTTATTAATAATAATAAATAAAATAAAAACACACACTCATACACACATGGGCATGAAATACTGATATGATTTGAAAATATTTTGTTATAATAGTTTTACCCTTCCGCTAAGAAAAAATAGTCCATTACAAGGCGAACACTACAGCAGTTTTATAATAATACTACTTTATATATTAATCAGCTATTCAAGTTAATGTTTCCATGTAGGCTACATATGAAGCTACAATGATCACTTTCTCTCTCATTCAGTTGTTTATCTTTTACCGGTCCGCTGTTTTTCCGAGTGATGGCTTAATTGGCTTTCTTTAAAGATATCAGAGCGTCTATTCATCTATTAAAGTTTTATTTGAATAAAATTAAAACTTTAGGCCATTTTTCTACAGTCTGACTTGGTAACAACCATCTCGAGTCGCAAGAGGGCGCTGCGCTAGACTGCGGGGCGGAGTGATATGAGAGATATAAATGTAGCATCATCATTATATTGGTCAGCTGTCAAATGTACAGATTAGCGTTTGTTGTTTCATTACTATATTTGATCCCTAATCCAGTATTCCCGAGAGAGCTATGTAAAATCAGAAATTATGTCGCGATGAAACGGAAATGGCAAAAAACAAAAACAAAAAACACGTTTTGTATTGTGACATCCGACTCAGTGAAACCGATTAGCGAAAATTAGAAACATTTAGGTTCTATCAATTGGTTGTTTATTGGATGTGAGATGATCTGAATGCGAGCTTGCAGTTGATGGTTCGAAAGGGTAGTAGACAAAATAATTGGACAAGTGTGGCTGGCAGAGCGAAGTCTGGCGTTTCAGTGCAAGGAATTTGATTAAAATTACGAGCTAAAGAACAAAAGAAACATGTTCTGATAATTCATTCACAATAAGATCAATAACATGCATTTAGAAAGTATTTAGTGAATTTATTTAATGCCACCTTTAACGGTGTAACTTTCTGCTACATCCTGTGTTGTGCCTACACACACGTTAAACCACCTCATGTGTATCACTTACACATTGTACATTATGCACATGTGCCTTTTGAAGGGAACAAGGAACCACTAGTTTCCTGAATACTAACGGAAAAAAAAACATTTTAATATATTCAGTGTTAAAATACATGGTGTACAGTACTCATATTGAGTCACTTCTCCTGCTGACAGAAATGATGCATCCACATTTGCCTAATTTATTTTCATCTCAGGAAATTACGAATGAATTATGCAATCATGACCAGTGCAGGCAGAGTATGCAGAGGGGTTGTCTTAGTGTGTCCCTGCTGTACATAAGGGATATTCTTTCAGCCATTTACATGTCCCGCCTGCCTGTCTAGTAATTGTAGCTTAAGGCTTGCAGAAAGGGTGGTGGTGTGAGTGGTGTGACCCAAATGTGACACACTTTCAGTTGTGCTCTTATGTGAACTATGTAATATTTAGTCCCATTATGTGTTAAAACATCCTCTAGGTGACTTAAAATAAAGACAAAAGCATTAAACTTTTGATTTTAAATCATCCCCTCAACAACAGTTTTTTTTTTTTTTTCTTTTTTTTTGAAGAATTATAAATCGTGCGCATGATTTACAATTTTTTTTCTTGCACATCAAGTGCGGGGCTCCGTAGAAACATCATGGGGTCTTTGAATGCTGTTGTGGACAGTGTGGGGCCTTGGAGTCAAAAGATCCACTGGGCTAGATTATGTATGGATTTCAATCCCATCCTTATCTAGTGATAGCCTTTATCACACATTTTTAGCATTTCAGGGTGTGTTCACATTTGGCAGGTTTGGTTCGATTAAAACAAACTGGTGCAATTGCTCTGTTGTGGTTTTGAAATTGATTTGAAATAGTGTGAATGCTGCCACTCTAACCCTGCCTCTTCAGGGGGTCTTGCTCCACTTCCAAACAAACTCTGGCACACTTTGACTGAAACATGAACACAACAAGGTCCAAAGACATCTAAACGAACCAAAAACAGGATGTGATTTCACAAGATGGACCCTAAATAAGGACAGAATGCTCAAGCATACCTGGTTCTTCTTGTCGTAGGAACATTTCCTCTACTGAGGACAATTAAAGAATAAATCAAATCAAGTCAAATCATTGGAGTTATGTTGAACATGACATTTCGGTACAGGCTTAAGAACTGTGGTCTTCTTGCAGTAAATATCCATTTGTGTGTCTGCAACAGAGGAATTCTAGTGCTGTTTTGACTTCGTTACACATTTTATAAGCTCTTATGAGTTCTCAGCTTGTAAAAACACCATCGTATGCATGTATGCACAGTTGCAAAAAATACATCATAAAAGCTGTTTATGCTTTGTATCTTTAGGCTCGGTGTTTTAAAAATGAAGGACTAAATACACTAGGACTAAATGTATAATTTTCCTTTTTGGATTGGACCAAAAGAGCCAAGAGAATTGAACTACAAGTGTGAACACCCTCAGTGAAAAAGGCATGTGGCCCATGAATCTGTCAGTGGTTGTCTGGTTTTGTCATGCTCACATAATGTATAGGAATGTAGACCGTTCATCCCAACCGTACAAAAGGGAATCAGCCATTGTGGGAAAGTTTATTCTAGTATCTCAGCATCCATTCCCACAGGCACAGTCTACCTCTCTCTCTGTCTCTCTCTCCCACTTTTTTACCCCCTTCCTGTCAGATCACTTTTTCCGTTCGGAACGTGGTGGTGTCATGGATGTTTTTTCCAAGAGTCCCTTTTTGAATGACAATGATTCAGCTCTGAGGTTGTTATCAGTCTGAACATGTCTCACGCCACCTCACGTGATCCTTTTCAACAGATTAATATGTGCAGAAACCCCCAGGGCCCAAAGTACAGCCGCTTTTTTATTTTTGTTCTGATGCAGACTATATCTGTGTGTTGAATATGACACAATTAGATACCTGCATGAGGTGTGTATTAAACAATTATTATTATTATTTGTTTTATTCAGACCATTTTCAAATGGATTATTTTAATCTAGTTGTGTGTGATGTGTGTGTTTAATTGTGAGGTGAGTCTCTCAAGCAGAGTATTTATGTGGCGCTGCATATGTAGAGCGTTCCAAATGAGTCATTTATGAGGTTCCATGAGGACTAGTATGCTGCCTATGTAGGCAGAAAGACTATCGAAATCAGGTCTCCACTTATAGTTATACTAAGTATACACCAACAACATTAGTGTCTGTAAAATATGTAGGCTATAAATTGCTTACTACTGTATCTGCTATTTATTTCACTTGATAAATTGTAAATAAATAATAATAAAATTGATTACATCATGTTTTTAAAAAATGTAATAATTGGACATTTTATGTATTGCATTAAAGATCCTTGCGAATACATATGGGTAAAGGCAAATGTGTTGCATATAAGCCAAGCAGGCTAATTGGTTTTCTATATGCTGTGCTAGTACTTAAGCTAACTAAAAAAACAAAACATGAATGGCCATTATAATGTAGTTCAAATGGCATATATCATAAATAATCTGTGGGGTTTTTTGTTTTTTTGTAGGAATTATCAGGCACTAAAGGAATTACCATTATTAGATAATGGGATAGCTTGGGGTCCTAATGAAGACCCGTTTTGTGGCTTTCTTATGACAACAGCTCCAGAACATCGTTTTGGAGCTGAGCTTAATTTTTCTTTCAGGGCAGAACTTGAACAAGCTTTGTAGAATTAGTTCAGCACAATAGCAGCTTTATACTTGTGTAAGAATTGCTTCGGTTGTCTAAATGGAAAATCTTGTAGTTGCATGACATTGTGAGATACATAAATGCTGAAAGGAAACCCCACCCTTTTACAGAAGAAATGGATGAATCAGTATTGTTAAAGTGCTGTAGAGCATATCAGCATGCATTTGTTAGTGATGTATACACCAACAAGAAAAATGGCAAGTGACATATTAACTATGGGCTTTTTATTGGAAGATCCAAGGAAGTTCCTTGTAGCTTGCACCACATACTGACTCTGTAACATGACTTTTATTGATTTGATTTGCCATACATCTCTGGACTAGATTGTGCTTGTTAAGACCAAGGGACGGTTGCATAAACTTAGCCTATATGTCTTAAGAACTTGTTTGACCAACTACCTTTTTATGTAACTGACTTTGGAAAGTTGTTAATAAAAAAATTATATATAAAATGACTAACTTTTTAAGACTAGTCTAAGCTGTTTGTGAAACCGGCCACCGATGTTGCCTCTTCTGTGTACAGAAGTGTTATTTCCACATTGAGCTATTCCATCATGTGATTCGGCTGTGACCTCCAACCATCTGACACCAACTTGGTCTCAGCCCACCAGACCATTTGAGAATGCAGTTTAAAGCTGACGGGTGCAATTTTTGATGTTAAAATACTTTTATCCCAGCTTAATGTGGAGATTTGTAGGTTGATTTCCCCCAAAATCTAAGGCCTTTAAGTCTGCAGACTTTACAATGATTTTTGGTAATTTTGCTTGAATGTTTCTGTTTGCACATTCTTCATTTTGTGTGTTGTTGCTATGAAGTGATTTATCTTATGTTGTTCACACTTCATAAGTTCCACACTTGGTTCCTGTTTGTTTCTGTTAATCATAAGTGAACCCTTTGTACTGTTCCATATAGGTTCCATATTTAATACCACAGTGTCCACATCATATTTCCCTGCTGCTTTGTCAAGCAAAAATCAGCCACTAACTATACTTTATACAGAGGCAGGGTTGCCAACTCACGCATTTGGCCTGAGACTCACGCTTTCAGGGGCCCTGTCCCAAATGGCACACTTCATGTGCACTTTCGGTCTTCAGAACTTACAATGGCCAGTGCGTGCGTGCGGACTCCGAGGAAGGCCATGAGGGTTTAGGGTGCCATTTGGGACAGGGCCAGGCTCTGTCTCACGCTCTCACGCTGGCCAAGTAAATCTCACGCCAAATTACCAAACCTGCTTTTGATATGAAACAAAGTCTAAGCTTTTAAATTTTTTAAGTTTTAATACGAAATTCTAACAATAACTAGCGTTTTGGCGCATTTATAAGTGGCATAACCGTTAAAGCCAGAGCCGTGACATTCGTTCATGGCCCTGTCCCAAATGGCACACTTCATGTGCGCTTTTGGTCATGTGGACTTATAATGGCCACTGCGTGCGCATGTCCATTAAGTCCACGAGACTGCAGAGTGTCCCATTTGTCATTTAAGGTCTCAGAAGGGCGCTCGCGAGTGCCCTCTTTGAGGTCGATATGCGCCCTCGATGCGCACTTCCGCACTGGTGCGGATTACGCAGCGGACTTCTTCCCGGCAGTCAACGCGGCATTCCATCGTGGAAGTGCGGACTCAGAGGAAGACCGTGAGGGTTTATGGTGCCATTTGGGACAGGGCACATCTGGCGGCGGCACGCGCAGTCACGTGGATCATGCCGCTCTCAATAGTTCCAAACAAACCGGCGCTGTCGAAACCTTTGAATAGACAACAGCTTCACTATGCAGGTATTTGCAGCAATTTTTGGTGAACAGCATAGAGTGCATTAATAATTACGTCAACCACATTTACAGTATTGTTTTATTATGGAGAGTGATGGATATTCAACATTGTTGTCATGGGTTAACATTCATGTTATGTTTTTTTTGTTGTTGTTGTATTTAGCCCTCAGGTATTCCTTACTATACATTAACTAATTAAATACATGTTTTATGTTTTAGTTCAATAATATTTATTGAAGATTTTGAGGAGGTCTTTTGGTACTAAATACTATTTGTGTAATAATATAAATTACACACACAAAAAAATATTTGTCCTTTAATAGTTGTATTATTTATATTACAATTAGTGTAATAATAATTAAGGTTAAAATAGATCATTCCAATGCAAAGAGGCAAATTAGAGTCATTTTGTGGCTAGAATTTTTAATTTTTTTTTTTTGTAATGCCATCACCCACTAGGTGAACTTGAAAGATGGCAACCCTGCAGAGGTAGAGGAAAAGGAAATGCCATCGAAACTGACTGCTTTTAGAAAAGTTCCCTTCAAAGATAAATTTATATAACCCCCACTCCCAATTTAATATTTATATTTTTCCTATATTTCAAATAATGTGAACTGTGAGCTTGATGTGCCTGGTACAGTATTTGCTCTGATGGCATGTCTGTGTTCTCTTCTTTGTGTCCGTCTTCAGCGCGTCCCGTCTCTAGCCTGTGTTAGCGCGCTGTTAACAGACTTTGTATATTCAAACACAAATGTATTAGTGGGAAATGATTGCAATCCAGTTTGTGTGCAAATCCAGAATAGAGAGAGGCCAAAATGAAACGCAATATCATTTTATGGCTGGTCGTATCTAATACTGACAATACCAAACCACACTTCCTGAGAATGCAGAGCTCTTGAGATGCAACTCTTTTTTTTCTTTTGCCTTTGACAGATGCAACATTTTACAACTCTTTTATTCAGTACAATATTGTAATGTCTTGAGTTACCTTTATATGTGGGCTTATTATATTATATTATATTATATTATATTATATTATATTATATTATATTATATTATATTATATTATATTAGGGGTAGGCAATATAGACATGATAAACCTGTTGAAATGTATAAATCAGTGGTCGTTTTGGATTATGTCCTCTGTTGATTTTACACTCAGGTATGTGACATTGCATGTGATGTGCCATCACATAAGTTTATCATTTGCATGCATGTTTAAGCCTTGCCAGTTTAAATGTTAAAGCAATTTTAAACCGTTCAAGTGCAATAAGCAGTGCAATAATGATTGTCTTGGATTATTATTTATCCTGTAAACACAATAGGTTAAGTCAACATAAAGACAGGACTTGACAGCGCGAGCATTTCACTCGCATTTGCGACTAAAAATAGATGTATGCAAACTGTACGATGTATTTTGGCGCATGTGTGCGGAATTTTTTTTTTCCTGCGGATCAGTTTATTTAAATGTAAGTTCATAAAAACGCTTCAATACCTTAAATGGTATAATAAACGTCTTTATGATCATTTAAGGCATCTTGTATTCTGGGAATGAAAAAACATAAATTGCAATACTTCCTAAGATTATTAATTAAACATTAAAAGGCTATGATTTCATTAAATAAAGGTGAGGAAAGTGTGACGCTGTTGTGCGTTCGACAGGCTCGCGAGCAGTTCGCAATCAATGAGTAGCGCACATTTATGCCAAGCGATTGCTTATGATCTAATGCTGATCAATTATGGCAATGTTCACTTTATGGTGTTTATGTTATAATGATTTATATGGTTGTAAGAATGCATATTTTATCCCCCTCCTCTGAATTTGAATGAGCATCCAGCAATAAAGACACTTAGACATTTCAAAACAAGAGTCCTGGTGTATTTTGGGCTAGTTTATTAAATAAAAGTCACACAGTGTGTCCAATTTCCACCCCTGTTATTATTTGGTTACAAAAACTATAAAATTTAATTGAAAGCAAACTATTGTATCTTCTGTCTGGGATGCCCTGTCACAGGATAGAAAGACTAAGAACATTATTTGATGCATATTATTAAATATATAGATTTTACTTGCATTAGTGTTTTTATAGTTATCAAAAACTAAAACCATAAAAAAGTAATTGAATAAATGTTAACTGACAAAATAAAATATAAAAAACATAAAAATCTTAAGCAAAAATAGCTTATTATAGTGAAATAAAATTACACATGAATAAGATTTGGGTCATATCACCTATATATTATATATTAGTTTAATTAATTGATGAAATCTGTTTGCAGACCTAATTAATAATGTCTTTTAGAATTTGCTGGCAGCCACAGCTGCACTTGTGTTTTGAGACTAATTGAATTCCACCAGTGAAACCGAATGAAAGACTTTAACGAACTAGAGAGATTTCTTTACAGTCATGAGATTTTTTCCTTTTCAAATGCCAGTGTTGTATAGACTCAAATGCTTAGTGCAGCATCCATATCTGATGATGTTGACGCTCATGGTCTATTTTTGTTTCAGATTGGGCTGTTTTGTGAGTGAACCTGTGTCGCCATGACAACCCACGTGACCCTGGAGGATGCGCTGTCCAATGTGGACCTGCTGGAGGAGCTTCCCCTCCCAGACCAGCAGCCATGCATCGAACCCCCACCATCCTCCATCATGTACCAGGTACAGGCCCTTATGCATTAACCCAATTGCATTTCAATATTTGTAGTAAAATGTAGAGTTCACACTTCACTGTAAACATGTTCTGGCCTTCTGTCTCTTACTAGGCAAACTTTGACACCAACTTTGAGGACAGAAATGCGTTTGTCACTGGTATTGCCCGCTACATTGAACAGGCCACTGTTCACTCCAGCATGGTAAGTAGAAGGACACTTTGTGAAACAGCACATTAGGATGGCTGGTCATGTGACCAGGGCAGCAATAACAAAAGGATGTTGCATTATAACAAAGCTGCTCTTTATGGTTCTTGCTGAAATCTTTATCAGAAGAGCACTGAGAAGCAGAAACAGTCATTCAGTTTATCTAATGTAGGCTTTTCTTTGCCACAGCGATATTTAAATAAGCCCTGAGCAGTGCAGTTTCTGTCCCAAAGATTCACTTACTAAAGAAAATCACCAAGACATTAACATATTTTTAGGTACTGTGATAAATAAATAAAAAATCTACATGTAAACTCTCAGTGTACAATACAGTAGTGATACTTACAATTTATATACATCAACCTTAAAACATCACTTTTCAATCGTGAACCAGCGTTTGTGTTGGCCAATAATAGTTATGTTATTGTTGTATATTAAAATATTCAACCGTTCAAAAGTTTGTGGACAGTAAGATGTTTTTGTTTTGTAAAAGATTTTATTCAGCAAGGGTGGGTTAAATTAAAAATGTATAATGTTACAAAAGATTTCTGTTTCAAATAAGTACTGTCCTTTTGAATTCATCAGCCAATCCAAAGAAAAAAGTATCACAGTTTACACAAAAATATTAAGCGGTACAACTATTTTCAGCATGTTTTGTGCTATATCAAAACTAGCACATCAGTTTCAATTCTGTTTTAGCAGAGAGCTCAGGACAAACACCTTTTCACAAAGCCACCCTTGTCTTGTTTATGCTTGCTGTTTTGTGTCTGTGGGGGTTTGGGGCTTGTGCTGGAGAGAATTGAGATTGAAGCATCTACTCCACCGCTTCCTCACACAGCTCAGTGGCTCGTCGATGTGCTTGGACTGTCAAACGGTAGCACATGTTAGTCTGAGAAATAGAGAAGTCCTCAAGGACTGGAGGTCATGTTTGCTTCAGCGACCTTCTGCTAAAGCTCTAATGAGCGCATAGTTGTAGGTCTGGATGAGTGATCTGGCATCGCTAAACTTAGGAGTGTATATATAGTCTTTTTTAAGTTGAACACTGCAGGCCTATTGAAATCATAGCCTCATACTTACTAATATACAACTTGTTTTTTTGTGGTTTTTATCAGCTGCAAAAGACTTTTATTTTGTCATCATCCGCTCAAAAATACACATTAAACAAGAATCTCCAGAGGTTTCTAGAACACCTCAACATTCTTCGATAGCAGATGCTTGTTGTGGAGTTACATATTACAAACCAGGGAAAAAAATAATACTTTTTTACAATTACTAAACAAATTGACATTGAGATCATTTGAACATGGGAAGAAATGTCTCTTTTACCAAAACACAGAGGCTTGGCCCAAAACAAAAATATTTTATTTAAACCATCACCAAAAAACTTTTCTTTTTTTTAATTGCAATACAATTGAACAAATCGATACATACAAGAAATATAAACAATCTTTCAAACAAAAGGAAATTATGGTTCAATAGTAAACCTGAAGAAATGCTTAATTAAATCTATTGAACAATAATCCTAAAAAATTGAGGAGAGAAGAGAAAAAAGGGCACAAAAATAAAGAAACAAACACAAGGAAGAATATTAAACATGGCACAAATTCTGGATGTTTTCATTGCTTTCTTGTTAACAGAAGTTGAAATTGTATTTAAATACATCTTCAAATCTTGTAACTCCATTCGCATGTTGATTGATTAGTAACTCGACTGGTCCCGAATTTCCAGTGACTACCAAGGGTCCACAAGAGGGTGCTATGGGGAAAAGTTCATAGAAAAAAAATAAATAAAAAAAAACAAGCTAAACAAATCAAAATTTTAAATGTACCTTATTGTGATTTAATCATGCTTCATAAATGCTGTTTGGAAAATTTTAGATTAATCAAAAAAATATTCCTCCCAAAACAAAATTCACAATTCTATATATTTACACGATAACGGTGTTATCGTCTCCATGTAACTTAAAAAATGGCAATTTGTGAAACTGGTGACGACATGCGCATGCGTATTACGTGTTCAGTCTATAGGTGTGTACTGCATAGTGGTTCTTTACAGTGTGACATCGACAACTATTGGCATGGCATGCATAATGCATCGTGTCAACGGATCATTTTGACATTATTGTCGTCTGCAAAACCTTTCAACAACACGTTCGTTGTCGTGTAAGCATTCCCTTAGATGACATGTCTAGTCAGTTTTGCACATGCTTAGTTGTGCAAAGGCCTAATTGTAATACTTGCTGAATTGTGATTGGCAGAAATCCAGGTTACATGATTTATTAATGGAAACTGGAGCATAATTAGGGACTTGGTCTACACTGAATGCACATTGCCACTCTAATCAACTAAACTGTCTAGACTACAAGTGCTCTGATGATTATAATGGAGCAATCTGGTTTTGCCATGTTGGTTTTTCTTTTTCTCCCTCTGTCTATAATTGGGTTACAACCGTTCACACCGTCATTGTTGCATTGTAAGCGCTGGGAATTCTTTCCGGAAATGTAGATCTAGTTATATTACATAGAAATAATGGGGAATACCAACAAGTTATAACATGTATTAACCGCACATTTACACAGAATTCCCAGGAGTTTATATTTGCGGTTCCTATAGCCGATGTACTTTTTCCTCTTTTTCAAACTCTTTTGTTTATTTCTCTCAGAATGAAATGCTGGAGGAGGGGCATGAGTATGCTGTCATGCTGTACACCTGGAGGAGCTGCTCCAGAGCCATTCCACAGGTACACACACACACACACATACACACAGGTTCACTCACAAAACAGCCCAATCTGAAACAAACATCTGATGCGGTTAGCGGTGGTCCAAAGAGAGTGTATTCTCAGTATTCACGCACAGTTTGGCCGACTAGCCCAAATACAGTTTTACTATCTGGTGTATCGCAGTGTGGAAGAGGAACTCATTAACATGCTAGAGTGTAAAAATTTACATATTTATAGATTTATTGAAGTTTATTTCTGCCAAATGCCAGCATTCAAAAGATTGTGTATGTTAAGTCTTGTCTTGCATGAAATGCTCTCCACCTTTTTCTGAGTCTGAACCCCTTTTCATTTATCTAAAAGATATAATTGAAAACGACCAGGTTCAATAACATGACTGCCCTGCACTAACTGCAGGAAAAGGCTCATTATTTATAATCTCACTGCTGAATCCAGCCGTTTTAATGTCGCCCTCTTGTGCCTCTCAGGTGAAGTGCAATGAGCAGCCAAATCGGGTGGAGATCTATGAGAAGACTGTGGAGGTGCTGGAACCCGAGGTCACCAAACTCATGAAGTTCATGTACTTCCAGGTGAGAGAGGATTAAAAATCTTTGAACTAGAAATGTTTTGTTCATCAAACAACAATACTGGCAAGAATTGCTTTTTATTTCTTATGTAGAAGTGTTAACTTTTATTAAGAAATACTTAAAAATGTATTGAGAATCATGACATTTCACTTGTACAATGCTTTAACATTGATATCCCTCCCTCTAGCGCAAGGCCATTGAACGTTTTTGCAGCGAGGTAAAGCGACTGTGTCATGCTGAACGCAGGAAAGACTTTGTGTCCGAGGCCTACCTGCTCACTTTAGGAAAATTCATTAACATGTTTGCTGTACTGGACGAACTGAAGAATATGAAGTGCAGTGTGAAAAATGACCACTCTGCTTACAAAAGGTATTACAGGGTCAGGCTTGCATTAAAGGAGGAGTGATTTTTCATAAAACACACATTTGATGACACTATTTCTACTTTTTAGAGCGGCTCAGTTCCTGAGAAAGATGGCTGACCCACAGTCCATCCAGGAGTCCCAAAACCTCTCTATGTTTTTAGCCAATCACAACAGAATTACACAGGTACGTTTCACTTCAAATATGGTCATATTTAAATTTAAAGCAATAATTCACCCAAAATGTACATTGCTTTTTTTATTCTATATTAACTTATTTGTTTTATATTTCTCATGTCATTCCCAATTTGTATGCTGTACATTTTGAATTATTCAAGTAGTTGTTCAGCTCTTGCAGTTCAATGACAGTTCATTCTGACTGAGGCTTTTAAATACCCAATAAAAGCTAAAAACACATAAGAAAGGCAGCATAAATGTGGTCCATACAGTTTCTGAAGCTATACTTGGGTGTGGAAAATCCTGAAAAGAACGTTTTGGATTTTTGTGAATAACTTTGCCTTCCCCCAAAGCTTCTGTTCACCTCTCATTTGGACATTGACATGCAGTGTTTTGTTTTGTTTTGTTTTGTTTTGTGTGATGTTTGTCCAGTGTCTGCACCAGCAGCTGGAGGTGATCCCAGGTTATGAGGAGCTGCTGGCTGATATTGTCAACATCTGTGTGGATTACTATGAGAACAAGATGTACTTGACCCCCAGTGAGAAACACATGCTGCTAAAGGTAAGCATATCCATTCCTGCTGAAGCCTTCAAGACTCGGTTGAAAGAGAACTTCACAAATTAAGGCACGGCTGTATGTTTCAGGTCATGGGTTTTGGCCTGTACTTGATGGACGGAAATGTCAGCAACATCTATAAGCTGGATGCAAAGAAAAGGATAAACCTCAGCAAAATCGACAAGTTCTTTAAGGTGAAGACAGATTGTCTGGTTCTCATGAAAACTGACTCTTCTTAGAGTTTTTGTTTTGTTGTCATAATCCAGTGATTGTAATGTCTGGTTGGATGCTTCACAGCTCCAGGTCGTGCCCTTGTTTGGAGACATGCAGATCGAGCTGTCACGGTACATAGAAACAAGTGCCCACTATGAAGAGAACAAATCCAAGTGAGTCTACTAATAAAGATGTCCTGCATGCATTAAAAGCATTAGGGTTGCTTTGTGTGATACTAGTTCTCTTTTCAGCATTACTTGACTGGTTATGAAAAGTAAACAGTTTAGCATAAACTTTGGGGTCAGTAAGGTTTTTTTTTTTTAAAGAAATTAATACTTTTACTCCACAAGGACACATTTTTTTAAAAGTGATGATTAAAGATTTTCGTAACACCTTATTTTGAGGTAAGTTACATGTTACTACATGTACTTACTATAGTAATAACAGTAAATTATGCATAATTACAAGTAACTAACCCTAAACCAAACCCTAACCCTTACCGCAGCTCTATATTAAGTACACAGTTAATTAATATTACTTACAGTTAATAATATAGTTATTATTTGAGTAAGTACAATGTGACTACATCACCAGAAAATAAAGTACAACCAAGATTTCTGTTTCAAACAAATGCGGTTCTTTTGTATATTCTGTTCATCAAATCCTGAATTTTCTGTTTCCACAAAACAATTATCATCAATCAACATTGATAAGACATATTTCTTATCAGTATATTAGAATGATTTCTGAAGGAACATGTGACACTGAAGACTGGAGTAAAGAAAATTCAACTTTGACATCTTTGACAAATTACATTTTTAAAATGTATTAAAATATTATTTCAAATTGTAATATTTCACAATATTGGTCAGATCAAATAAATGTAGCCTTGGTGAGCATTCTTTTTCCAAAAATATTCTTATAGACTCCAAGTGTTTAAATGGTAGTGTCTCTCTCTCTCTCTCTCTCTCTCTCTCTCTCTCTCTCAGGTGGACCTGCACTCAGAGCAGCATCAGTCCGCAGTATAACCTGTGCGAGCAGATGGTGCAGATCAGAGAAGACCACATCCGCTTCATCTCTGAGCTGGCACGCTACAGTAACAGTGAGGTGGTGACCGGCTCTGGACTGGACAGTCAGAAGTCTGATGAGGAATACAGGGAACTCTTTGACTTGGCGCTCAGAGGACTGCAGCTTCTGTCCAAATGGAGCACTCATGTCATGGAAGTGGTACGACTGAAACCGTGCAAACAGTTTCCAGCATTTAATTTCTCCATTTGTCATGCATTCCAACCATCTTCTCTTCCTCTAGTACTCTTGGAAACTGGTCCACCCAACCGATAAATTCTGTAATAAGGACTGTCCGGGCACAGCTGAGGAGTATGAACGTGCTACTCGCTACAACTACACCAGCGAGGAGAAGTTTGCCTTGGTGGAGGTCATTGCTATGATCAAGGGTCTTCAGGTTCTGATGGGCCGGATGGAGAGCGTGTTCAACCAGGCCATCAGGCACACCATCTACTCCGCCCTCCAGGACTTTGCACAGGTGACCCTGAGAGAGCCACTAAGACAGGCGGTGCGCAAAAAGAAGAACGTCCTCATTAGGTAAGAAGTTCACCACGTAAAAAGTGATATACTTTTTGCTGCATTACTTATCATCTAGCTTCCCTGTAGTGTTCTTCAGGCTATTCGTAAAACCATCTGTGATTGGGAAGGGGCTAGAGAACCTCCTAATGACCCGTGTCTGAGGGGAGAGAAGGACCCCAAAGGGGGCTTTGATATCAAAGTTCCTCGTCGTGCTGTTGGCCCCTCAAGCACACAGGTCAGTCAAAAAAATTTACAACATAGATGATATTTTGTGATATTTGTAGTGTTTTATTTTCTGTAGAGCAAAGTTTGTTTCTGAGTAAGTGATCCTTCCTGTCTTGCAGCTCTATATGGTGCGCACCATGCTGGAGTCTCTCATCGCTGATAAAAGTGGCTCTAAGAAGACTCTCCGCAGCAGTCTGGATGGCCCCATCGTTCAGGCCATTGAGGACTTCCACAAGCAGTCTTTCTTCTTCACCCACCTTCTGAACTTTAGTGGTGAGACAGCAGTAACATTTTTCTGTTTTGCAAGTCTATCATCTTTACATGCGAAGTGCATATACACGATTTTCACAGCATAAGAGAATAGACTGAGATCATTTTTTTTATTCCTTTCATGGTGCTCGTATTCTCTCCTAATTGGCTGTCAGAAGCCCTTCAGCAGTGCTGTGATCTTTCCCAACTCTGGTTCCGAGAGTTCTTCCTGGAGCTCACCATGGGCCGTCGCATCCAGTTCCCCATCGAGATGTCCATGCCCTGGATCCTCACCGATCACATTCTGGAGACCAAAGAGCCCTCCATGATGGAGTATGTGCCATATACATAGTTCATACTGGATATTAAATTATACTTCAATTTAAAAGTTTGCACAACTTTTTTTTTTTTTACAGTGATAAGAAATGTGTCTTGAGCTACAAATCAGTATATTAGAATGATTTCTGAAGGATCATGTGACCTGAAGGCTAGAGTAATGATGCTGAAAATTCAGCTTTGCCATCACATGAATTAATTACATTTTAAAATATATTAAAATAGAAAAAATATATATATTATTTTTTTTAATTTGTATTATTACACGCTCTTTGAAATGCTTCATTCTGATTGGTCAGTGTGATAATCCAAGAGGAATTATTCCCATATAATGGCTGTCGCAATGCTGCATAATATTGACCCTTTTGCAGTCTTTTTTGCACAACTGCTGGATGTACATTATTATCCTTTACATAATATTGCACAAATTGTTTTTACTGCATTGTTGGTCAACTAAATGAAGCCTAGGTGAGACTTATTTCAAAAACATTGTAAAAATCTTACCAACCCCACACTTTTGAACAGTAGTGTATATGAACATTGACCAATTGTGTCTGTCTAAATGTATAATTGTTTTCTCTCTCCTCTCAGATATGTGTTGTATCCATTGGACCTTTATAATGACAGTGGTTATTATGCCCTCACTAAATTTAAGAAGCAGTTCCTCTATGATGAGATAGAGGCCGAGGTAGAGTGACACAGATTTATCTACCCATTTATTAATATGTCTCTCATTCAGAAATATCTCTTATAGGGTAAATACTAAAGCAATCTCTTTTTCTTTTAAGGTCAACCTGTGTTTTGATCAGTTTGTATACAAGTTAGCTGACCAGATATTTGCCTACTACAAAGCAATGGCTGGAAGGTAACAATATTCCTTTATTTTAAATGTTAGCATGTTTTTCATGCTAGTTAAGGTCAAAGTGAGGACTTTTGTCTGCTAGATGGTTTTTCAATCTTTGAATGGATTGTATGGTTCTTTCTCTTCCTCACAGTGTCCTCCTAGACAAACGCTTCCGTGCGGAGTGTAAGAACTATGGTGTGATCATTCCATACCCGCCCTCGAACCGCTACGAGACTCTGCTCAAACAGAGACATGTGCAGGTGTCACACAATTCTACCATTTGAATGGGCAACTCAAAATTGCTTTTCTATTTTAGTGAATAAATAATTGGTAATAAATGCATTTCAATCTCTGTTGTTGTGATCTTCAAGTATGTGTTGCCGGTTTAATGAATAACAAATTAACTTTCTCTCTGGATCCTTTGTAAAGAGTAATTTACATAACATATTTGTGTGTTTTTTTGTGTGTGTGTGTTTTTTTTATAGCTGCTGGGTCGCTCCATTGACCTGAACAGGTTGATAACCCAGAGGATCTCAGCAGCCATGTACAAATCTCTGGATCAGGCCATCAGCCGCTTTGAGAGCGAGGACCTCACCTCCATAGTGGTGAGAAACTGATGCTCTCAGTTTTTGGTGTTATTCAGAGTGACAAACTTGCAGACAATTTTCTTACCCATTTGGACATCTTAAAGGGACAGTTAAAGAGATGATTCTGTCATCATTTACTCAACCTCAAATTTACTCACCTCAAACCTGTATGAATTTCTTCTGCTGAACACAAAATATATTTTGAAGATTGTCAGTAACCAAATAGTTGATGGGGCCCTATTTACTTCCATAGTATTTAAAAAAAAAAATCATACTATGGAAGTCAATGGGGCCCATCAACTGTTTGGTTACCCATATTCTTTTGTGAAAAATATCTTCTTTTGTGTTCAGCAGAAGAAAGAAATTGACAGGATTGAACTATCTGTTTAACCCTGTAAAGTCTGACATATGAAATGATAGTATGAATTATTATTATTATTTAAAAAATCTTTTAAGAAGAAAAAAGTTTGCATATGTTTTTGTAGAGCATCATATTTGATACATCAGGCTTTTATGGCTCATATATTATGGCTCATATAGTATGGTATATGAGAATATAGCACTCGAGAAGGAAAAATGCTTCAGTTTTATTCAGAGGCCCAAACTGATCAATAATGTGCAATTTGGTGCAGTTGCTGATATTTATATGACCAAAAAGATCTGAAAAGAAAGAAGTTCTGATGTAAATCAATAAGATCTTTATAAAGTTATAGCAGACTACTCGCATAACATGCATATAAATTAGGGATGCACCGATATTACATTTTTGGCCTCATTCATGTAACCAAATCACAAACTGACTGAACGCACAAATATATAATTCTTTGTATTTGAAAGCCGATATAACATTCCTTTTAACAATTGTCTTCTCATTATAATTTTATGTAGCCTATATTACAGATTTTGGTGCACTTACTGTATTTTCCTTTTCAAAGTGATTCCAATCATATTTCAAGCAATTTAAACTCATCATGGTGGACATCTGAAGTGTCTCAGCTGAAGGAAAAAATAGGCTATTTTATCTATCGGCTTGAATATATATTCGCCAAATATTCTTATTGGATCAATAACATTAAAAATGAGCATTTATTGGCCAATACAATATGTTGTTGATATATTGTGCATCCCTAATATAAATATCAGTTGTCTCTCTATATTTCCCAATAATGTTTCAGTAAGATGATATTTAAATGCCTAGTTTTATGATCAAAGCTCTGTAGATTTTATTTTGGTGGCAAAACTTATATAAATCAATGCAGTAGTGATTGAGAGATATACACGCTCAACCTCAAAAGCCTGATGTATCATGTTTGATACTTACATTTAAACAAGATAAAAAAAAAATGTATTTGCTTAATTCCAGTAAGTGTTCATCTTGAAATATTACTTAACAATATAAAAGCTATTCTTAGACTTTCTTTATAAAAAACAGTAAATATTTCACTGCAAAATTACATGAACCATAACCATGTGTGTTTCAGGAGCTTGAATGGCTGATGGAAATCAACCGGTTGACTCATCGTCTGCTCTCTAAGCACATGACTCTGGACAGTTTTGACGCCATGTTCCGTGAGGCCAACCACAACGTGTCTGCTCCGTACGGGCGCATCACACTGCATGTCTTCTGGGAACTCAACTTTGACTTCTTACCAAACTACTGTTACAATGGCTCCACCAACAGGTCAGTGAACAGAAGCTGTAGATGCATATCCCTACTACCGCGGTTCATTATAGATGATAGAAGTGTTGAAAAATGTGTTGAATCTCATGGAACAGGTTTGTGCGGACAGCCATTCCATTCACCCAGGAGCCTCAGAGGGACAAGCCTGCCAATGTCCAGCCTTACTACTTGTATGGCTCCAAGGTCTGTAAGCAACATGATTAGTTTGTGTGAGACTGAACCAAAGACTTGAATGTGTTACATGCAGTGTATTAGAGAACACTAATGTCTATTTCTAAACATCTCACTCTGTTTTTCAGCCTCTGAACATTGCTTACTCCCACATCTACAGTTCCTACAGGAACTTTGTGGGTCCTCCACACTTCAAAACAATCTGCCGTCTTCTTGGTTACCAGGGCATCGCCGTGGTGATGGAGGAGCTGCTCAAGATAGTCAAGAGCTTGGTATTTTGTCTCTCTGCTTGGTGTACATGTATTGTCTCTTCCTCTTAGCCATTCCATTCTCATAAAATCAAAAAAATTAACCACAATTTAGAGAAATCGTTTTTTCACTTGTCCTGTCCATCTATCTTTCAGTTGCAAGGCACCATTCTGCAGTATGTGAAGACACTCATAGAGGTGATGCCTAAAATCTGCCGTCTACCTCGCCATGAGTACGGCTCACCAGGTGAGATGACAATCCAGTTATCCTTTCCAAAGGCTGATTTATACTTCAGCGCTGTTGTCTGTGCTGGCATGCAATTACACATGCAGAGGGAGCTTGCTAACACCTGAGGGAGGGGTTCTGGCAGACCAATCACAGCGCTTGCGGTCTGCGTAGAAGTGACGCATTGTTACATGTTTGGAGAGGTGCACGTCAGGCTACGCCGTAGGCTATGCTCAACGCAGAAGTATAAATTGGTCTTTAGTCAATCTGACTGTAATCAGTCTGATTCAGCTTCCTTTCACCTATATTATGTATAATAATAACTAATTGTTATATTATATTATATGAAAGACAAATACAATAATAATAAACAAAATAAAACTTATTTTGTATGTTCTATAAGCCACTTTGGATAAAAGTGTCTTTCAAATGCATAAATGTAATTATATTAAGCCTGTCAATTTAATGTGTTCATTAAATACAATGAATTAGTGAAAACCTTTTTTAAAACACTTTGTAAAGCATATTGTGTAGCTTAAGATTGAAAGGTTGTAAAGGTAAGCATATGCATGTTAGATCTAGCCAGTAGCCACTGATCTATATAAATGACTGGATTGCTCATGACATCATAAAAAGTGAAGCCACCATCTTACCATATTGGTATTCCCTCACATTCTTTTGAATTAATAGGAAATCATCTGATTTTAATGAGAAAACATTACCTAAACTGTGCATTTTTATAGCTTGAAGTCTCCCTATACATTTTCTTAAAACACAAACATCCTAAACATTTAAATGGTTATTCGTTTAAAGTAGGGAATTTCCCCTGCTTATTAAAAGTTACATTAATCTTTATTACAGAAGCAAATATCAGATCAGCTGACGGAAGAGACACCTCAGCATTTATTTTACACAATATTTCTTCTGAAATCTGAATACAGATTTAACAAAACTAAACATTAACTGAACATTGGTTAAATAAATAATTAGCTCAACAATATATACAAATAACACTTAATTTATATGTAACCTGTCATGCTTATAAAAAGCCATCGAATTTGAGCAGACCTGGGGTTTTTTGTTTTTGATTTTAAAAAGATTTCTGAAGTTGGTCAACTTTTCAAAGATTTCTGAAATTCTGTTGGTCAACAAAGACATCAGGAAATAATATACATGCTTCACAACTTATTCTTATAAACTATGCTGACTGCAAATGGATTTAAAGTCAAAATTCAATTTAGTAATGGGTGATTGTATGTATAGTATTATTTAATGTATATTCAGATCAATTTCTGTGTAATTACGTACATAAAGAATCTATTTTATTAGGTCAGTTTCCTACTACACTCTCGACAGTGTGCATTAGATGCATCCATCTTAGCGATTTCTGTCTCTTATCCTGCCTGAAAAGACCATAAACCCTACAGATAATGTTCGAAGTATCAACTAATGTACATACATTTATCTGAAAAACTATTCATTTGCAACTGATACGCTACAGATCGGGTGATTCTTAGGTCAATGTTTTGGCTGTAAGTCAATGATGCCCTCTGTCGGTAGGGAATCGTAAGATGGCCGCTCGAACACGCCTGCTGGCAGTTTGGAACGCACTGAGCAATCCAGTCATTAATATAGATCAGTGAATCTAGCCTGGATTGTTTTTGATGTAATGTAATATGGAACATTTGTCAGGCATCCTGGAATTCTTCCACCATCAGCTGAAGGACATCATTGAATACGCTGAGCTCAAGACAGATGTGTTTCAGAGTCTGAGGGAGGTGGGCAATGCCATCCTCTTCTGTCTGCTCATCGAGCAAGCTCTGGTGAGACCCCCTCTGAGTTCCTCTTCGCATGACAGTGTAGTTGCTGAGTTTATCTTTAATCACTTACTCCTAATCAATTTATCTAAAATCTCATCATCTCAAGCTGATTTCTAATTTAGCATTAGCCATTCAGACCTGCCAACCTGTATGTATTTTGAGTATCAGGTACTCATTTTGACCTCAAAGTACCCAGGTACGATTTGTGACTCTATGCAAAAGAACACTGACACCTTGTGTTCAATTGTGCACATGCAGTACTTGAGTCCAGCAAGAGGCAGCAGCACATAGCCTGCCGAAAAAACAAAAGGAGGAGTTTGACCAATCATAGGTCTGGGTTCATTTTCAATGGAAATAAACATACTATTGTAATTTTAGTGTGTGCGTGTGCGTGTGTGTATACTTTTTTTTTTTTTTTTTTTACAGAACTATTACAGTAATATTGTTTCATTTTTAGAATTTAATAAAAAAAATGTATTGTGTAGTCATATGGAATAGATCACAAAAAAACAACAGAGCATGTTGCTGAAATTGTCTGGAAAACCACAATTTAAAGCTGATATAAAAAAATAAAATAAAAAAACTTTGCCTCAACAATAAAATTCTATTGTTGTTGTATTTTCATAGTCAATTTATGTGTTGAATAATGCCGTTGAGTGGGGGATGTATATGACTCTGTGCAAAGCAAAGTGTTGCGAAGGCAAGTTTTACACTATTGTGGTACTCAAAATACTTTGCCAAGGTTGGCAGGTCTGGTCTTTCATAAAATGCTTTGTTTTCTTATGAATTTTTATGATATTCTTTATGGAAATACTTTATAATGTTTATCATGAAAGGGTCCTATCAAGGCACAATCCTTGACTTGACTCAGCCTGGCTTTGCTAATCAGCTGCATAAAGAGGCAGATTTAAATGTGTAGTGTGTGTGTGTATGTGGATGTAAATAATTAATGAATTACTGTGTGTATGTTAACGAGTCTGTGTGGGTGGATGACACTGCTGCCATCTGCCCCTAAAAAGCAACTTTATTTCTCATTACACGCTGGCAACAACTACAGGTGGTAAGGAATTAGGCATCATTCATGTAACCAAATCACAAACTGACTGAACGCACACTCTTCCTGGTTTCTATACTTTTTCTTTAGTCACTTTTGTGCCGTGTTCTGCCATGGATTCAAGGATGTTAACGTCACCGAGACGAGAGAATAAAACTCGAAATGTAATACGTTGCAGAGAACGTCTAGCCCTGTTGTGATGTTTGGACTCTACACGTGCCCACACTGGGTTAATATTAAGAGGCTTCTTTAGGATCATTTCCTCCAAAGGAAGTCTTCCTTGCTTTCATGGCAGTCACGACTCCTCTCTGGCTGCCTGTGACGTCACGTGCTGGTGCACATCTGCTTCCATACACTTCTCTTCTCTTCACTTCTTCTGATGCCTGTTTCTCTTGTGTTTCTGTTTGGGTCTCTCTCTGAAGCATAGTGAATGTGTCGGATGATCATTGCACGCTGATCTCTCATTAACGTCGTTTCTGTCAGGGTGCTCTTCTGGTCTTCTATCTCTCTCTTCTTGTTTGGTTGTTGTTCTGTGCTTGTTTTATTATTGTGAATGAAGTGATTTTCGCTCAAATTTGTGTACCTTATAAACTGGTCATTGCCATAAAACCTTTTAATTTAGGGTTTCCAACAACTTCCACAGTAATATTTAATATAATATCTCATAACAAATATATTATCTTCATATTTTTAATGTTTCTGGTATGGAAGCTTGTGTCCACCATGGAATTAAAAAACGTTTTACGAATTCTCGCATTTAATTTTTTCAATTCGCAATTGTGAGTTTCTCACAATTATGATTAAAAAAAGAACTACAAGATAATAAATTGTGAGATATAAACTCACAGTTGCGACTTATGAAGTCCAAATTGCGAGATAAAAAGTTGTTTTTTTATTTATTCCGTGGCAGAAACAAACTTCCATATCCCAATTATATATTTTAATAAATGTTTTGGTAACACTACCTTTACAATAAGGCTTCATTTGATATCATTATAACTACATTAGTTAACATGAAATAACAATACTTCTATAGCATTTATTAATTTTAACTAGTTAATCTCAACAGTTCTTAATACATTCTTAAGATCAAAAATTGTATCTGTTAACATGAATGAATGAATGAATGAATGAATGCACTGTTAACTAACATTAACAAAGTTTAATAAATGCTGTAAGAAGGTATAGCTCATAGTTAGTTCATGTATGTTAGTGCATTAACTAATGTTAACCAATGAGACCTTATTGTTAAGTGTTGATGTGGAGGTATAATGAAACGAATGTAATTCACATATTAATAGTTAGGGATGTGCAAAATTATGTGTTTTAATCTGTATGTTGGTGGATTGGGCATCGGGCATTCACATGACCCATTCTTGTGTTCGAAAACAGCTAGATCAGGGATTGACAATTTATGGCATGCATACCAACATTGGCACATGGAGGAATAATCACTGGTACTTGACAACAGCTAAAGAGTTGTATGTACTTAAATTAAGTCCCTCGAATTTGCATACACACATACATTTTGAGGTGATCATTACGCAGTCATAGCCTGTTTTAAGTTATGTGGTATAAATTTTAGATTTTTACCCAAGCTAGCGCACTGATCTGACAATCCATTCACACGACCTGAGGTAGGGCTTCTGTGATTATCCCCCTATGTGCCATAAGGTTGCCAACCGCTGAGCTAGATGGAGTACAACAGACTGGAATGTTGAACACACTCTCAAGACAGCTTCTTTTTTTTTTAAGATAATGCCTTAAATTGTGTCACTTAAAGGGAACTTTCACCCACAAATGAAAATTATCCCAGGATTTACTCACCCTCAAGCCATCTTAGGTGTGAATTACTATTATTAAAAAATATATCATTGCTCTTCCAAGCTTTATAATGCTAGTGAATGGCAGACTTGATTTTGAAGTCCAAAAAAACGCATCCATCCATCATAAAAGAAATCTATGCGGTTCCAGGGGGTTAATTAATGGGTTTTCTGATGCAATGTATGACGTTGGATGTAGGAGTAGCATATGCTTTGATGCCTTTCATGGTTTAAACAGGGCTGGGCAACAAACTCAAGCTCCTCCATTTCTCTTTAAAACTTCTCGTTTTAGACTTCTAATTCGTGATTTTTGCGCTATCCTCTGCAGTTCCTTGTTCATCAATACGTCATGCGTCAGGTCATTGGTTACTCTTTCACCTTAAATCGATGTGTAGAGACATCTGTCAAAAGCTCGTTATTTTAGTTTCTAAAGTTTTAAATATGGATATTTTTCTTACTTAAATGCATCGCTTTGCTTCAGAAGGCCTGGAGACTATGCATAATAATTGAAATTTTTAAAAAATAAAGTGAATTTATTATACAAGCAGTATTTTGATGGCTGTAGTGGTGATACTTTGAAAGGGATGAATTTAGAATGTAATCCTGTCTGAGAATTTGTCTCTTAATTCATGTGCATTAAACCACTGCGCTAAATCAATTAAAGCTCGAATAAATATGTATTAAACAATAGATGAACTAGATCAGTGGTTTTCAAACCTGTCCTGGAGGACAATCAGCCCTGCATATTTTGTATGTCTCCCTATATCAGACACACCCATTTTACAAAAAGTAAAATAAATATATTGCTTACACTATAAATTATGGAAAAAATACACTGAATAATTCGGACAACAATAAATCTTTTTTTGTTTTGTTTTTTGCGATAGAATATTATATTGTTATGGCCTGTAACATCTTGTGATCCATGACAGTGAGTAACAAAATATTAACATAATTCAAAATATAACCATTTGGAAAAAAAAGAATGAATTTGGACACCAAATGTACCTGTAATTATAGAATTACCCAGTAAAGAAAGCAGCATATCATTCTTCATTATTTTATTTTAAGGTTCTTGTTCTAAACTTTGCATGCTATGGCAGATCCGCTACTTTTCTTCTTCTGTCCTTCCGAGCGAATGTCCTGTAAATGACGCCCTCTGACATCCTGTAGAGCAGTGGTTCTCAACCCTGTCCTGAGGACCCACCACCACTGCACATTTTGTATGTCTCCCTCATCAGACACACCCACTTCAGGTCTTGCAGTCTGTACTAATGAGCTGATGCAGTTGGGTCAGGTGTGTCTGATGAGGAAAACATGCAAAATGTGTAGTGGTGGGGGTCCCCAGGACAGCGTTGAGAACCACTGCTGTAGAGTATAGAAAAGCAGTTGCACTGCGCATGTTGAACTCCTCCATCCGGGCTCATCCATGATTGAGTATACTTTGAAAGCTGTGCGGACACAACTGTGTGAGACTGAGCGGAACGCAGAAAATGTAGTATAGCTGGGCCTTTAGGTGGGATCCTTTATCAATACTATATTTGGTATAATCATATCATTCAGTCTGAGCTTCTCATTCAACATAAATGATACATAAATATCATCATATTTAGGGTCAAAATGTTACATTTTCATACATATTATGACTAACCCATTTTCACACTAATTTGTGTGTGATGTTTGTGTTATTTAAAGCTTGATTTCATTTAACATTGTGAATCATTTCTCATTTGATCCTCATGTTTCCGTACTGTTTGTTTGTCACTCAGTCACAGGAAGAAGTTTGTGACTTACTTCATGCTGCACCATTCCAGAACATCCTCCCAAGGGTCTACATCAAAGGTGAGAAATGATATTCAATAGCACCAAGATTTTTTCCTCTTCAGTGCTATTTGATATATCTGATAAAATGTTGTTTTAATGTTGAACTCTACAGAGGGAGAGCGACTGGAGGTGAGGATGAAGAGGCTGGAAGCAAAGTATGCCCCTCTTCACCTGGTGCCCCTTATTGAGAGACTTGGGACCCCACAGGTGAGGCACTCACTTCAGAGCCATCTCATGACTAGTATTATTTATGCCAGGTGACCCTAAACTTTTGAATGTTAGTGTAGGTTTGTGCATCTGTTTATTGGATTGTTTACGGCATTGTATGTAAATTGGTTGATTTGCTTTCCATTTAAACATTTTGTTTTTAATAACTTTTTTTCAGCAAATTGCAATAGCGCGGGAAGGAGACCTACTGACGAAGGAGCGTCTGTGCTGTGGGCTGTCAATGTTTGAAGTCATCCTGACGCGCATTCGCAGCTTCCTGCAGGACAGCGTGTGGCGAGGCCCTCCCCCCACCAACGGCGTCATGCATGTGGACGAGTGCATGGAGTTCCACCGCCTCTGGAGTGCCATGCAGTTTGTGTACTGCATCCCTGTGGGCACACATGAGTTCACTGCAGAGTATGTCAGCATCCTACAAATAAATGTAGCACGCAAGCATTTGATTTAGGTTTACATCATAAAACTGAAATGTTTGGGGTATTTCTGTCTTTAGGCAGTGTTTCGGTGATGGTCTGAACTGGGCTGGCTGCGCCATCATTGTGCTATTAGGACAGCAACGTCGCTTTGACCTCTTCGATTTCTGCTACCATTTGCTGAAGGTCCAGAGGCAGGATGGCAAAGACGAGATCATTAAGAACGTGGTGGGTGTCTGATGTCATAGACATGAACTATTAAAATGACATAACTCATTTCAGGAAACTGCTAGCACAGCCAAAAATGCTATATATACTAACATTTTTATGTTTGGGGTTTACATTTTTTTTTATATAAATAATAATAAAAATCGTTTATGAACTGTAGTTAATACATTAATAGACTATATACAAATAGTGAGTTGTTTATTTATTGTCACTGTAATTAACAAAGTGTTATTGTTTAATTAGCTAGTTAGATAATGCTTTAACAACTTACTAACCGTAAATAGTTCTTACTTTAGATTAGGAATAAGTCATGGAAAAATCAGAAAATATAATTATTTAAAGGGTTAGTTCACCCAAATATTCCGTCATTAATTACTCAACCTCATGTTGTTCCAAACCTGTAAGACCTTCGTTCATCTTTGGAATACAAATTGAGATATTTTAGATGAAATCAGAGAGCTACGCTGTTCAGGTTAATGACAGAATTTTCATTTGTGGGTGAATTAACCCTTTAAGTGCTTTAACCCAGCCTTTATTGGACATTAATCACATTAGTATTAAAAGTTCCTTAAAACGTTTACAAATACATTAAGCGCACACACACATTGGGTTTTCATGTTTTATGGGGACTACATATAGAAATAATGATTATTTTAGACTGTACAAAGTTTATTTTCTATCCCCTTAACCTAACTGATGTATCTTAGCAACTTGACCAAATGAGTATTTGTATGTATTTCATATTGGTGGTTATGTTTACAAGTGGTTATGTTTAACTTTGGAGATAGGCTTAAAAGTTCAGTACGTAGTATTTATGAGGATCTATTGACAGAAATGCAATATAATATACATAACTATGTTTTCAGCTGAGTATAAAGTCCTTACATAATGTACTGTTATGTTTTTATTACCTTAGAATGAGCTATTTCTATCTCCATACACCGCGGGTCCCCTTACAGTGAAATCGCCTTTTTGCGCTGTCACGTTTCTACAGTAGCCCTAAACGGACAAACTGCTCTACAGAACACTAGTCACTCGCTGCTCTCTACGATGACAATATTTTTGTCCTGTGTCGGCCCCCGTAACTTCTCTATGTGGTCCGAAAGGGAGGGGTGAGCGTTGGGGGATGCAATTCACACACTGTACCTTGAACCAAGTCCCTATGAAGCGGAAGGTGCAACCGACTTCAGTGTTGTGCGTCGTGGCGTATTTCCAAGTGAAACAGAATATTGAATAGAGGGAAGGGTTTTATTTTAGTGCCCCTCCTCTCCACCCCTCACTCATAGCAGACTGACGCTTAGAGGGAAGTGTTTAAGAATATTCAACCCAAGCTGTCAAACTGACGTCACTGGCACAGCTGACGCCATTCCCTAGTGGAAGCAAATTTTCAGATTCTGATTCAAGATTACCACGACACACAACACAAGACTAGTAATGTGCGCTAACAAACTTATGGGGTCAATTTTGATTTCATGATGACTTTAAGTGTTTTAAACAAACCTTTATTGGACATTAGTATTAAGAGTTCCTTAAAACATTCATGACATTTTCTGATTTTCCCTGACCTAATCTAAAGTGAGAACTATTTACGATTAATAAGTCAAAGCATTATAGAACTCTTTACATATAAGCAAATTAAACAATAATAATTTGTTAATTACAGTATACACAATCAGTGAGTTCCTGATTCATTGTCAGTCTACTAATATATTTACATTTATAAACATTTCATTTATTACTGTAAATTATTTTATTATTGTATAATTATTATAAAGTGTTACCAAGATTTGCTGTTTAACATTAATAAGAAGATATGTTTCTTAAGCAACAAATCATATTAGAATGATTTCTGAAGGATCATGTGACACTGAAGACTGGAGTAATGATGCTGAAAATTCAGCTTTGCCTTCACAGAAATAAGTTATTGAAATTAGTCGAAAACAGTTATTTTAAATTGTAATAATATTGCACAATATTACTGTTTCACTGTGTTTTTGATCAAATAAATGCAGCCTTAGTGAGCCTAAGAGACTTCTTTCAAAAAATCATACAGACCCTAAACTTTTGAATGCTGGTGGAAATGCGGCAACTTCTGTATTTAATGTTTTTTCTCATGTAACTTTCAGCCACTGAAGAAGATGGCAGACCGCATCAGAAAGTATCAGATTCTCAACAACGAGATCTTTGCCATCCTCAACAAGTACATGAAGGCTGTGGAGACAGACAGTTCTACTGTGGAGCATGTTCGCTGTTTCCAGCCTCCTATACATCAGTCTCTGGCCACCACATGTTAAACAAACTTTGACTTCCAGCTGTCCTATTCTTCCTCTGGTGTGACATTGCTCTCAAACTTAGTGAACAGGGCCTTTGAGCCTTCAAGATTGCCTCAGTTTTATTTAAATAAGAGACAAACCTCCAGTCTCGCCACATGGTTAAAAAAACACAGTAGATTCTGTCCCAGATGTTATCTAACCCTTATAAATATCAACACTCCGCATCCATTTTACATTTAAAGGAGATGTGAAGTGAACCGGTTTGAGAAATATAGGACTGCTGAAAATATTTCCAGGTCACCAGAGGACATTTTAACAAATGTTGTTCTAGTAAAAAAAGAAAAGAAAAGTAAATCTAAATTACTTTTGATTATAAATAACTATTAAGAGAAAACATCATTGATGTCAGTTTAGTTTTTCTTTTTTTTAATTCATGCCCATACAGATATGATTTCATTTATAATAGTATTTGCATGTACCTCACAAATCCCATATATCCTAACATTGTTTGTACTGTAATATACAGACCAAAAAGCAAGAGTACATTGACTATGGACACGAATGTCCAATCATTTCTCCCCTTCAAAAATTTTTACGGCCTGAATTGTTTACAGAATTCTGTTCTCTTTATTGTATTACAGCACTGGTTTACAGATCTTTGCAACATCCGTCATTGTAAATGCTGTCGAAATTTGCTTGTAGTACTTGTTCTAATTTTATTGGTACTTAAATGGTATCAGTATTTGCCTCAACTATTGAAAAGTAACCTCACTTATCTTTTCTGTCAGTTTAATCGCAGTCTTCGACTGTTAATTTGGGCTATTTTATACACTATATGTGTAAACTAGTGAAGCAGTTCGCCGTTCTAAAGTACTAATAACTGGATTTGTGCTGTGATGACATCTCTTTAATCACCTTTTAGTTGTTACAGACCGCAGTAGTATTACTGCATTACCTTGACCAATAACGGATAAAAAAGGAAAACGTTGGACATCCATTATTTCGATATCATGGTTACTAAAACTTCCAGAAATATTTCAGTATTAACCTCCACAGGCCCTTTGCTTCAGCAGTGTTAGACAGATTGGCAAGCGTTCTGTTCAGTTTTGTAATTTATGTGGCTATTGTAAATGTAACCTCATGAATGCTCATCATATTCTGTTTTTTTTCCAAGAGTTTTCAGATTGATTTAAATCTGTTTTTAAATAACTGTTGAATTAAATGGGTATTTTCCAGTAATCTATTTATGCATAAAAGTTGATTTTTCTTGCTCTTGGAAGGGTTAATATGTGAATGATGATGGAAAAATGTTTTGGCATAAAAGCGTCTGCTAAATGACTAAATGCATTTAAGGAAGCGCCGTTTTAAAAACTCAAAGCATGACAGGTGTAATTTATTGTCATCATGGATCTATTTGTGACATGAGATTTTTGTTCATATTGTTGTACAAGTGATCATGTTTTGAAATACAAAAAAAGGAGAAAATAATACAATGTACAACAAATGGTTCTGAACAGGAATTATAATAATGTTGTATTTCCATGAAATAAAAAAGATCTAACTGAAATGGGCTCATTTATTTGAATTATTTTGTATTAAACTTCAATTAATTAGCATTTAGTGTCAATTATTGATTTGCGAATCTTTAGGTTACCGCAATCCAACATTTTCCAGTTTAATTCTAAAATATTAGGTGCATGCTTTTGTGAATCTTTTAGATGTTTTGTATGGTGGAATCACAGCTTTTTGTTATTTTTGGTACCAAAAGCAAAGTAGAGAACAGTGATATGCTTACTTTGTGTATCCACAAACATTATTTAATAAAGTTAAGAAAGCTTCTTATTTAAGAGTCTTCATATATTACCGTGTTAACACCCAATTGGTGATTTAATCAGTAAGTTCCTGTGGTTTTTCACACCTTGGGTAGGTCTGAATAGGATGTAATTAATTGCCTTGTTTTTAAGAACATTTCATCTAATGCAGGAGGCACTTAGCACTAGATAAACATTTCCTCCACACGGGGATGATTATGGCACAGCTGGAAATGTGAGGAATCCTCACTGTTTTTTTCCCTTTCAAAACTAAATCTCCATTTGTGGAAGTTTCAAGGATGTTATGAATATGTTGGTCACTTTTCTTTTGGTGATATGAATCCTCAACTCATAAAGTCAGTTTTGTAAGAGCAGGAGTGTTTCTTGAGGCCTCTGATTGGCTGAACTGAACGGTCAGGCAGAGGAGGGTGGTGCTTTTAAATGGCACACAGAGTAAATGTTTGCTTTCCATCAATAAAAATGACACCCAACACCCCCAATCCGCCAAACAGCTGTCTCTCACAATGAAGAGGACGGAGATTCGGAGGGAGAGAAAGGGAGAGGGGCGAGCTGTGACCACTGAATGAGACACAATGCCAACTTCACAGACTGAAAGAAAGATGGATATTATATATAGGCCTTTATATCATTTCAGGAACAGTTTTCCCCTTTTGATGGCCAATTCTTTTCTAACCATCATCATTTATTTTCACATTACATTCATAGATTTGAGAATTAACTAGGCCTATGGAATATTAAAATTAATACTATAATAATATTATAAAATTATTATTATTATTTGCTTAATGCATAGCCTTTATATTGTAGATATGCTCATGTTTTTCTTTCTTTCTTTTTTTCTTTCTTTCTCTATAACCAAAAAAGAAATTATTATAATAATTGCCCCAAGCTCTTTTAATTTCTGACTATTCTGCTTTCACATATAATTCCACAATTGTAGTCTTCATCAAGCTAATGCTGGAACAACAAACTAAATGGTATGAGAAAGAAAGAAATTTCAAACCCATTGAACAATGTAACTTTACATTATCATGAGATAATCTGACCGTTGTTGTGTTATCTTGAACGTTTACTTTAAATCGTATGAACACAATGTTTTGGGCTAGGCCTAAAGCTGTCAGGCCATTTTGCGACATTAAAATTTCAGATGATCTATTTATTGAGGGCGTACGTGTAATTGCTGAAAACAATAAAGCCAGTAAAGCAGTGTCGTGTGTGTGTGTGTGTGTGTGTGTGTGTGTGTGGTGCAGAGGGCAGGACATGGGCAGGACGTTGGTCAGAGGGCGGGAGATCTGGACTCATATATGTGACTCAGTCAGTCTGTGAGGAGCAGCACACTTCCAAACTTTCCTGACTGAACTCCTACAGCAGTCTACACACATGGTGTGGGATTTCCAAATGCGCTGTGGTCCAAATTGACATTTAAATATATATATATTTTTCAAATTCACTTTGGAATTTTGCATTATTTTGCAATTAAATAATTATTTAGTTGAATATCAGAAGACATGATTGACGAAGTAAAACGTGAGAGAGGCGATCAATGGATGTCATATTACTCAACCGAGGTATGTTCTCCAAATGGGAGAAAACATTTCATTCTCATTTCTCATTTATTTCGTCTAATTATTGTTAACGTCGGTTGTTTTGAGAGGAAATGTCCAAATTATCTAGGCTTATGTATATTACCCTAAACAAATAGCAAGAACTACTTATATTTATTTTTTATTTTATAAGTTGCTAACTCTTTTTTTTTATTATTCATATATTTTCATATTAATGACGTGTTTAGGCCTGTGTCATAACTGACTCATAAAACAAATTGGCATTTAGTTAAAAAAATATCTTGAACACATCAAACATAGCCTACAGCTATATTATTTTTTCTTTTAGAATTCTTCTAATTCATTCAAACATATCTTTCCGTTAAAACAGAACAAATTATCTTAAAATAATGTAGGCTAGTCTAGAACAGGTGACTTGGTGAGCTGTTTGAAGCTTTTTATCTGTATGACGCAGTCACGTTAACGTTCGTATGGTTATATGAGCCTACGTGTGTTTTCATCTTGTGTGTATAGGTGTGTGTGTGTGTGGTCTCACGGCAGTTAATTGATTGACTCTGTGATTGTGTTGAATGTCTCGCACTTTGACACTCGTGTATGACTTACAATCGGCCCAGCACGGGCTCATAACCAGAGGGGCGTTTCGGAATCTGAAACACGAAAGCGGGGTTCCGACATGAAAGGGCCGAATTATTACGAACGGTGTCCATTTGGGGGGGAAAAAAGAACAACTGAGAACAGCAGTAGCGCCCCCAAATACCCCTCTGTCATGAAATAGAAAAAAGGCGGACGGTGAGTGACTTAAAAAGAGACAAAACAAGGGCGAGAAGAAAAGCCGGACTAGCTGGATAATGGGGTTATCGTCTGGGTGGGTGGTCAGAATACATTTACATCGCGTTACCCAAGGCACCGAGGTTTGGTTATGAAATTAAAGTTAGGCTCTGTGGATCTATGATGAATCTATTAGGAAATGATGAATACTCAAAGTCCAATATTAATGAGTTTTAATATTAATATCCAAATAACGCATTACCAAACTGATCAAACAGCAAGCAAATGTGTATGATAAACATAGGCTACACTCAGTTGGTTTGCCCTTTTAATGGGTGATATTTAGGCTACCCACATTAAAAAATCTTTTTAGAGACACATTCAACAACAATTGTCTTTGATTTATATATGTATAAACATAAAATATTAGATAACAGATTAAAAAAATATATATATCATTGCATTTTTTATGGTACAGTTTTTCTTGTGATTTTTGCCACGAGGCCTTTGTTTATTTCAGACTGTGGTCCCACAATACAATAATAATTAATTATAGTGTTCTTTTCAGTTATAATGATAATTTCTCATCTTTGCAGGTGTATTATGGAGCAGACAGCTTGCCGTTGGGCCCCAGGGGATATTGCCCCCCAGAGCATCACTACCAGAGTTACGGCCCATCGTGTGATTCAGTGGCTGCGGGAAACACCGGGAGGCTTGAAAGTCCAGTGGGAATACTGCCCCCACCAAACCCCAAAGGATACGCTGAAAGCAACTCCAATGAACCCGAGTTTCCGGCACTGAAATCAGTTTACAGACGGACCTTAAGCCATGCCAAACCACCGTATTCCTACATTTCTCTTATCTGCATGGCAATCCAGCAGTCGCCATCCAAGAGACTGACTCTGAACGAGATCTACGACTGGATCCGCCAACTCTTCCCGTATTACAGACAGAATCAACAGCGATGGCAAAACTCCATCCGCCATTCCCTGTCATTTAACGACTGCTTTGTGCGCGTACCGAGATCGCCAGACTCACCAGGGAAAGGCTCGTACTGGGCCCTGCACCCCGACTCTGGTAACATGTTCGAAAACGGCTGCTACATGCGTCGCCAGAAGCGATTCAAGTGCCAAAAGCGACATCGCCATCAGCAACGAAAACTTTTGATGAGGAAGCTGTGAAAGTTGAAGGGAAGAAAAAAAAGGTGGAGGTCAAGACAGTCATCTCTTCTTGCAAATCACCTGTACCTCCTTCGAGTGACGCCACAACACAGCATTCAACCATTTTACCAGTGTCCTATCCAACCACCAAAGCACCTTCTCCTTCCCATCTTCCTCAGCATCTTACTCACTCACACACTTTGTTTCCCACCCAGCCTCCAGAGATCTCAACACACTTGCCCTCACTGAGCATGCCATTCCCAACAATGCCCAGCCCCAACCTGCAGTCTGTCCCGACAGCCTCTATGGAAACCAGCTTGCACTGTGAACCAACATCCCAACACCCTATTTCTGTCCCGCGACTTATGGACTTCCAGTACTGCGAGAGCCCTGTGGGCTACCCGGTTTACTGCCAGTCAAATTCCCATCCTAACTTCACCTCGTATGCTGGAGACTCTGTTTACTATTCTGGATTTAGCATGTGTTCTGCTCCTCTTTTGAGTTCCTCCTGATCTTCTCTAGCGTAATAATGGCTATTAAAAATCAGTCCGTTTCTGTTTAGATACTTATAATTGCTGTATATATTAGTTAATGTACGCCCCATAGCTGGAGTAGTATCTGTTATCTGATGCTAAAGGATTTCTGTGATTCTGTGCGAATGTTTTGAATAAATTCAATTGAATTGAAGGTGTTTGAAGATACATATCAACATGAATTCCATGCTGTAAATCTCTAGTAAAATTTTAAACATTCAAAAAGGTGTTCATTCTATTATTTGAGTGTCTGGTGTAAGGTGCAAGATTATAATTACACTATCAGGCTTTCACATTATTTTACTGCTGCATTTTTTAAATTCCTCAAGAGAGTGTTTAGGGAAGAATCAACTCAACGGAGGCATTGTCCTGGTCACATAGTAAAAGATAAACATCATTTCCTGCCCTAACATTCCTCATACTAACCAAGACAGCCACACTGAAAACTACTAGCCCTTTAGTAGCCACCTCAATAATATGAATAAAATCGACAAGACACACAGACAAACAGAAGACTCTGAACTAACTAATATAGGAATATTGTGCATATTAGTTTACCATTAAGTGAGTTTGAAATAAAGGATAATTATGGTGCTAACCATGGTTAGAAGAAAAAAATAAAATAAAAATAAATTACATATGTTAAAGTAATTACATAACATTAAATAAATAAATGCATATTCATTTACAAGTATTAATGAGCTCTTAACCTCATCGTTAAAAAAATCTATGCTTTCAATTTCCTTTAATCCCTCCCTATTCTATCTTATGCTATATAGCAATGTCTGAAACTTTGTCTTTTGAGCACTTCTTATGTTTATTTGCCTCTTCACAATGATTCGCTTGCTCTATTCCTTTGGATAAAAGCGTCTGAAAAAATGAATACATATAAATGCAAGTAAATGAGTTTAAAATAAAAATGCATATTTATGTTACTAACAGGCAGAAAAACCTGCACACTGCACAAACCAATCAAAGTACCGATTTACTGATGATATGGGATAGGGTAGTGCGAATGGACAGTGTCCAGACATGGCTTGCGATTTTGACTGTCTGATGGGCTGAATGCTAGCAGTAGAAAGGTTGCGACCCCCTCCATCCCCTCCTAGCCTAACCTTTGATTCCTGGGTAAGCAGGATTGTGTTTGAGTGTATGAGAACAAAAGGAAGACACTGGTCTTAATGGTGGACCTCCCCAAAGCAGTGTCTTCTCAACAATGGGACACAGGGACACCCACAGCGATCTGAGCAGAAGCCACAGACCCCTCAGTGTGTGTCCGAGATTTGGAGAGAGGGCGAGACGTGAGGAGTTCATGAGATTTCAGGGTTGTGATCTGTTCCTGTGATGGTAATTGTGTTCTTTTAGAAGTCGGCCCGTCTTCAGATTTTGCTGTATGCTCATATGATGGATGACTGTGCTGCTGCTTTCTAAATATCTGACGAGTCTGGCTGTGTGTATTCAGTTCTAAGCAATACAAGGGTGTGAACTGTGATTTGTAGAGTGTGAAGATGCTGTCTAGGTCATCAGTAGGCCAGCTGTGGATACAAACTGTGAGCGGGGTGGGACGGGAGGAAGGGTCTGCTGCCAGGTGACTCGATTCAGCTCATCTGTCTTATCTTAAATTATAGCTTAAAAGTATAAAGTTGAATTTTTGGTATTAAAAACATGATCTTCATGACTGTACTATTGCTCTCTACTGCTTTGGAAGATAGCATACCAAATTTATACCAAATTCGATGTAATTTATTGAAATTATATGAATGTAAACTTTGTTTTGAAACAAAATAATACTTGTATTCAGCAAGTATGCATTACAGTGACCAAAAGAGATGTATCACAGTTTCTACAAAAACATATTTTCAACATTGATAATAATAAGAAATGTTACTTGAGAAACAAATCGGCATATTAGAATGATTTTTGAAGGATGAAGACTGGAGTAATTATGATGAAAAAATAAAAAAACAGGACTAAATGACAGTGAACAGTTTTTTTATTGTAATATTTCACAATATTGTTTTACTGTATTTTTGATTAAATAAATGCAGCCTTTGTGAGCAGAAGAGAAGTTTTTTTTTTTTTTACTATTTAAAAATTTTTGTTCAGCCCCCAAACTTTTGAACGCTAGCTACTGTATAAGAGAAAGAACAATTAATTAAATACATGTAATTATATGAAATATATATATTTGATTATAATTATATTAAAATAATAATTGAATTCAATAAACAATAAATTCAGAAGTGTATATCAATGTGTTGTTCACCATTCTGTTAAAACTTTACACCATTCATAATCAGGTTTTTTTTTTCATGTTGTAAATGGTCCTGTGTCGTGACAGTTTTAAAGTACAAAATTCATATAGGTCATAAAGCTGCATGCACAATAATTATAAAAGAATTACAAAAGCATGTCACACAGCAGGATATGTCACTTCCAAAAAAGTATCGACCGCCAAAATGCAGAAGATAATATTTAATTTTATTAACATTTCGTCAATAGCTGCTTAAAACATCTGATGGGGGTTTTGTTCCACTTGTCAAAAAGCTGGCGTGTGATTGGCTGAAGACTGGAAGCTACCCTGTTGGCATGGCAGCGGCAGAACAGACTAGGCCATGTTGTTTACACAGTGGCCAGCTTTTTATTGCCTGTCTGTGCCTGCGCGTCTCCGTTAGTGTCCCTCCGTCTCCTTTCACAAGGGCTCGTGTAAATATGCCTGTTCAAATAGCCATCACTCAGAGGCAGTGACAGGCCTGTACTCCTTCCCTTAGCACCCCCTCTTCGTCCGAACCCCCACTCATCCCCCTCGCTTCAGGCCACGCTCCCTATCTAAATGAGAAAGCGTTCAAACTCTGGCTACATTTAAATGAATGCTAAAGAATTCAGGGCAAACACTTTGATTCCCAAAAAGACATAAATAAAACAGTTTAAAGAAGCATTTTTCTGTTTTATGAAAGTGACACCATTTCAGCTATGCGCTTAGAATAAAATCTATAACTTGGCTTATTTCATTTAACGTCATCCACTATTCATCTCCTCTATTATTCTCTCTTCATCTCGGGATCCACCTGTGTTTGCAGAGTGACAGTGGTGTGGTGCTTTCAGGACAGTCAGATAAGCTACCAGCAAATAACAAAAAAAGATGAGGGACACCCAGCATCTATTTATCCTTTTCTTCCTCTTTCATCCCTTTGTAATCTGACTCCTCTATTCATTGCTCAGCCTTGTGGCTCTCTGGCCGGTCTGAGGCTGCTGTTTAGGGTGTGCACCTTGCTCATTTTCTGAAAGTATCGAGTTATTGCAGCTTCTGTCCAATGTATTCATTCATTGTTGTTTTCCTCCATCCATTATTTTCCACCTTTATGTTCTAGTTTCTGGTTTAATCATAGAAGTGGTCAAACTCATCATCAGACTCTGCTGACTCGTTTATAGCAGCAGGACGGTTCTCCTGTGGTAGATTTTCCTCCTCTGAACCAGAGTGTTGATCTGAATAAAAACAGATAAGATTAAAAGAAAGAAGTTACAAATTTTACATGACAAATTTCCGACAGATGGATAGAGTCATGTGAAAAAGAAAGTACATATTTTGTACAAGTACAACATTCTATCATTTTTACATTAAAAATCATCTGGTCGTTAGCAGGTCTTATAATGGGATAAATACAACATCTTATAACAAACATTTCATTCTTGTCCTGTCCTTTTTCTAACTGAGGCCTGTAGAGTCTGCGACGTAGCTCTTGGGTTTTGTGCAATTTCTCTGAGTGCACGGTCTGACCTTGAGGTGAATTTGCTGGGAAATCCACTCCTGGGATGATTGGCAACTCTCTTGAATGTTTTCCACTAGTGAATAATCTTCCTCACTGTGGAATGATAGACTTTAAACTGTTTGGAAATGGCCATATTACCCTTCCCAGATTGATGGTAGCAACAATTGCTTCTCTAAGATCATTGCTGATGTTTTTTTTTGTCCTTGGCATTGTGTTAACACACACCTGAATGCACCACACCAAACTGCCAAAACTTGTGCTTTTGTAGAGTTGATCACGAAACGCAAAGACGTTTGATTAGCAGTGCCTGATTTACTAATCACCCTCTTAATTCCTATGGAAGCAGTAAGGGTGCACTTAAGTTTGTTACCCATGGCGTCTCGATTTTCGCCTAGTTTTTTTAAAAGTGAAAAATGAAGATTCTGTCATCATTTACTCACTCTCAAGTTGTTCCAAACCTGTATGAATTTCTTTCTTCTGCTGGACACAAAGGAAGATATGTGGAAAAATGTAACCAAACAGATCTCAGCAGCCATTGGCTATCACAGTATATTTTTCCCCACTATGGTAGTCAATGTCTGCCGAGATCTGCTTGGTTGGTTACAAACATTCTTTCAAATATCTTCCTTTGTGTTCAGCAGAACAAAGACATTTATACAGGTTTGGAACAACTTGAGCGTGACTTAATAATGACATCATTTTTGGGTGAACTATCCCTTTAAAAAAAAACTAGGCGAAAATGGAGAAGCCATGGGTAACAAAGTAGTAAATCAGGCGCTGCTAATCAAACGTCTTTGATTAATTGTTCAACATAAGTGTGATCACCTCTATAAAAGCAGAAGTTTTGGCAGTTTGGTGTGGTGCATTCAGGTGTGTTAACACAATGCCAAGGACGATATTTCACCCATTTTTGGGTGAACTATCCCTTTAAATAAATAACTACATGTAATATGTCATGTGTTTGTGTTCATCATAGGTTTTATTTACCTAATTTTAAGACCTGCCGAGGACCAGATTCATTTTTATTATGTCCTGATATGTAAAACCATGGAATTCAATAGTGTCCTTTCTTTTTCACATACTTGTAGATAGATAAATAGACACAGACAGACTCGGGACAATATCAAATGACAAACGATTTATCTGAATTCAGCATATAGTTTGCATGTTTGTAATGAAAGCAGCTATATTTAATGTGCAAAATTAAACATACCATTTGATTGGTATCCATCTGTCTCCTCCACATCATCCTCCCTATGGGAATAAATAAAGGTTAGAGAGAATCCTGATGAGCAAAACATATACAATACAGTATAGAATACAACAAAACTCACTTCTGTGTTTGGGAGTTGACAGGGTTGAGAAGACCTTCAATATCATCATCTTCATCATCAGAACATTTTGTGTGATCATCAATAGGGTCTCTTGACCAGGGGTACGCTTTCTCAACCACAATCTCATCATCATCTTCATCTTCTTCTATTTCTTGATTGTAAACCTCTTCCTCTTCAGTCTCATCTGCATGCAACTCTTCAAGACTATGCAGAAAGTCAGTATTAGTCCAATGAGGAGTAGATTAATTAAAAAAAATAACAAGAAGATGAATATTCATGAACAGTGTTATTTGCACAAATTTAAATACACACCTTTTGTGAATGTCAGAAGTATTTACTTGTTTGTCATCCTCTAAGCCTTTTATGGCCTTTTGATCTTGAAAACTGTTCTCTCTCTCCTCTTCCTCGGTTGTCTCTCCTCCATCTTCACTATCTGGAATGTCCTCAGGATAATCTCCTTCCCCACTGGGTTCAATCCCATCTCTCTTTCCAGCCACTTTCTCACTCCCTTCTTCATCATCACCCTGTGCTTCATCATCCAATATGGCTTCTTCCTCTCCACCTGTACCTTTCTCATACTCTTCTTCATTTTCAACTTCACATATTTTCTCTTCTCCAACATGACTGTCACTATTTCCTTCAAAATCTCCTTCCTCCCTAATATTGAGTCTTTCAGATCCATCATTATTTTCTGAGCTTACACTACTTGGAAGTATTTCTTGGCTCCTGCTTTCTTCCTGTTTCTCTTCCTCTTCATCTTCCATCACTGCGTCAACATTCTTCTTAGTGATGATAGATTCTTTGCTGCTATGCTTCTTAGATGTTTTTTGATGTATTTTGCAGATTTTTGTGTCCGAGTGGCTTTCCGAAGCATCTTGTGACATGGAAGTGGAAGAGCTACAACAGATAATTGTGGAAAAATGTTTCAATAAGATAGGAACATTTTAATAATGTTTCCAAAATCATGTAGAAGATCTAGGGCTGTCAATAACGATTTTTTTTTTTGGTAATCAAGTAATCAGTCTATTATTTTTACGATTAATCGAGTAATCTGAATTTCTTTGTGATTGTAAAAATAGACTCAAGTGAATAATAGCCTTTGATTAAATTATTTAAAATACATATAAAATAACAATGGGGAAATAATAATTGATTCAAATAAACTACATAAAAAAAGTAATCATATTGGTGTTATTGAACAACATTGTTAAAATACATAAAATACATAAATACATATAATCAACTAATGTTTTAAAGGGGTCATGAACTGGCTTTTTAAACATTTTCAACTTTCGATGTTTGCGTGGTTTTTCCATTCAAAAACATCATAATGAATAAGTAATAGGCTTTCTACCCTGGTTTTGAGCCTAGCTCCTGGAACACTCGTTTTTATGGGCGTCCCGCATTGAAGACTTGCACGTAAACGCCCACTCCTATGATTGGAATTCTTTTTATTTCTTGGCCAGCCCGATCGGTGGATGTAACCGCGAACCGTAACACACACACACACACACACACACACACACACACACACACATGTTGTGTTTCCATGTTTTATGGGGACATACCATAGGCGTAATGCATTTTATACTGTACAAACCGTATTTTCTATCCCCCTACACTGCCCCTGCCCCTAAACCTACCCATCACAGGAGACATGCTGCATTTTTACTTTTTCAAAAAACATCACTTAGTGTGATTTATAAGATGTTTTCCTCATGGGGACCAAAAAAATGTCCCCACAAGGACAAAAATTTGGATATTGCCATCTTTGTGGGGACATTTTGTCCCCATACCGTAGGGATTACCAGTCCACACACACACACACACACACACACACACACACACACGTTACATCAAATGTAACAATGCAATACTATCACATATAAAAAAACATGTTTTATCATCAACTCGAGAATGATTTCTGAAAGATCATGTAAAAGAGTTCAGTTTTGATCATAGGAATAAATTACATTTTTACAATGTATTCATATAGAAAAGTTTATGTAGTAATATTTCACAATAATAATGTTTTTACAGTATGTTTGCTCAAATGCAGGCTTAATGTGATCGAAAGTGTTTTTGATGTGTCAATAAATGTACTCTTTTGTGAATTGTCTTATTTTGACAGTAATTATGAATATTAAATATAATCATGCATTCACGGTTGAAATTAGCCCTGAAAAAGACGTATTTTCAACTTTCACTTTACAACCAAATTTAGACATAGCCTAAGTGGGACGTCCTTGTAGACGTCTTTTCAACGACCTGAAAAAGACGTCTTTTCTCCTTTCACTTTTCAACCAAGTTTTAACGTTGTTTTTAAATGTCTGGCAATGTCGTCTTTTCGAAGTCTTTTCAACAAGTTTTTGCTGGGTGGGTTGATGCTCCTGTACATCGCGTCAGGGGTTACTCTTTCGCCCACTTCTTTACAATAGAAATGCTAGAGCCACTGTAATATCTTGAACAAGAACATGTGGACATCAAAACATCCAAACTCAGAGCGAGTTTAAACTTTTATTTTGAAATCCTGATGAACAACTATTTGTGATTTTTAGAAACATATTGATGTATTCTCCTGTGTTGGCATAGGATTAAATGATTTACCTTACATATCTGGTGAAAAGGCGCACATTGCATACCCAGATGAACATTATAAGCAACCCAAACTCACAGCATTTGCAGAGATGTAGTTGTTAACGTACTCGGTTACTTACGTAACCTCGGTTCCCTGAGATGAGGGAAGGAGTACTGCGTCGAAGACGCATTGGGAATAGTCTCCTATTCTCGAATACTGAAGCATTATAAAATCACGCAGTGCTACTGCACAGTCAAAGCGGAGTCGAGGCTACTCACGCGCTATTGGCTGGCCAGTGGTAACTGCATGAACCAATGGCAGAACAGCGTATGTGAGCGAACCTATGGGCGCCAAGCTCGCAAAACTGAACATAAGCCCGCGAACTGAGTGCAAAAGCCCGCGAAGGGTGCCCTTAAAATACGCTGTAATGCCCCAAAAACGTCAGGTTAATTCGAACTGAAGCGAAGATCACCCGTTGTTTTAGCGTCATTGCATGGCCGTCTACGCAGTACTCCTTCCCTTATCTCGGGGAACCAAGGTTACGTAAGTAACCAAATGCGTTCGAGCGGTCAGTCGTGTCGAAGACGCATTGGGAGCCTATTTAATCCGCCGTGCTATGAAGCACAATGATATGTACTCCTCGGTTTGAGCATTATAAGGGCCCAAGACCAGAGTTATTGACACATCATGATATACATATATATATATATATATATATATATATATATATATATATATATATATATATATATATATATAAATATATATATAAATAAATATATATATAAATATATATATATATATATATATATATATATATATATATATATATATATATATATATATATATATATATATATATATATATCCTTTTCATACTGGGCTCGTAGAGGCCAGCAACTAAAGTGGGAAAAATTCAGTCATGCATTGAGCATATGAAGACACATATGCCTAACTAGTAAGGACGGGCTACAGCCGTTAATACTTATTACTCTGGTGGAGTGAGCTTTGACACCCATGGGACATTGAAGGCCCCTGAACCGTAACACACACACACACACACACACACACACACACACACACACACACACACACACACACACACACACACACACACACACTGCCTAAAGTGAGAGGACCGCTCAATATATGCTCTTAGCACCCTAACTGGGCAGAGCAGGTGTAACTGTCTCTCATCCTCTGAGGGGGGAAGAGCAGAAAGAGTGATTACCTGTGCTTTAAATGGTGTTAAAAGCACCTTGGGTACATAGCCATGTCTTGGTTTGAGGATGACTTTAGAGTCACCTGGGCCAAATTCTAGACATGACGCGTTCACAGAGAGCGCTTGAATGTCACCGACACACTTAACTGACGCCAATGCTAATAGCAGGGTGGTTTTCAGTGAAAGCGGTTTCAGTTCGGCCGTCTGCATCGGTTCGAAGGGAGGTCCTTTTGGTGCTCGTAAGACCAGTGAAAGATCCCAGGAAGGCACCGTAGGAGGGCGAGGAGGGTTAAGCCTCCTGCCTCCCTTTAAGAATTTTATGACCATGTCGTGTCTGCCTACTGATTGGCCAGCTATAGGTGCATGAGATGCGGCAATAGCTGCTGTGTAGACTTTGAGTGTGGATGGGGTGCGTCCTGCATCCAACATCTCTTGTAGAAAAACAAGTATCTGTGATATCTCACATGACACTGGGTTATGGTTCCTGGCTGAACACCAGTCAGAGAACGCTGACCATTTAAGGGCATAGAGGCGTCTAGTAGGACGGAGCTCTAGCTTCACCAATAGTGTTCAGAACACTCACTGGGAGGTTCTCAAGCTCCCCCTGAGGGGCCAAACATGTAGCGTCCTCAGTTTGGGACGGGGGTGCCATATTGTCCCGTTCGCCTGAGATAGGAGATCTTTTCTCAGTGGGACTGGCCAAGGGCCGCTGACAGCAGCTGAATCAACTCGGGAAACCAGTGGTGGGTTCGCCAGAGTGGAGCCACAAGCAGGACTGTGTGCCTGCCTTCCCTTATCCATTTTAAGACCTGGGAAGGAGCGAATCAGGCGGAAAAGCATAGCAGGGAGCTGGGCCAGCTGTCAAAATAGCAAGCACATCCTTGCTCTTTGAAAAATAAATTGGGCAGTGACAGTTGTCTTCAGAGGCGAAGAGGTCGACATCTGCCTTCCCGAATATATCCCATATCATTTGAACCGTTTGGGAATGGAGGAACCATTCCCCCGGGGACACAAGGCCCCTGGAGAGCATGTCTGCTCCCTGGTTCATTCTGCCTGGCACATGCACTGCTTTTAGCGAGTGCATTCTGTCTTTCGCCCATAGGAGGAGATGTCGGACCTGTTGGTTGAGCCATCTCGACCTGAGCCCGCCTTGGCGATTTATGTAGGAGACCACTGTCGTGTTGTCCGTGACGGACTGGGGACGTGATGACCCAAAAGACGTGGTGAAAAGGTCTCGAGGGCTAGCACTACTGCTAACATTTCTAGGCAGTTGATGTGCAACCGTGACTCCGTGTTTGACCACGAGCCGAAAGCCGGTTCGCCCTCGCACAGAGCACCCCAACCCGTGCTGGAGGCATCTGTGGTGACCACCATTCGTCTGGAAACTGCTCCCAAGCTCACTCTCGACTCGTAGAGGTGGGGTTTTGACCACGGGACCAGGGCTTTGATGCAGCCGTGGCCCACTTTGATCCAGAGCTGGCCTGAATGCCAAGCTTGGGGGGGAACACGTGAATTCAGCCAGTACTGCAGGGGGTGCATGTGCAGCCTGCCGAGCGGAAGTACTGGGGAAGCTGATGCCATAAGGCCTAGCATTCTCTGAAAAATTCTCAGGGGTCTGTTGGTTCCCTTTTTGAATGAGTGTGCAAGCTGCTGTGTAGTCATAGCAAGTTCGTTTGACAGCCACGCCCTCATTTGGGTCGAGTCCAAAATCGTTCCCAGGAAGGAGATTCTCTGCCTGGGAAGCAACGAGCTCTTGGCTGTATTTATTCTGAGACCCAGGCATTCTAGGTGGCTGAGTAGCACAGATTTGTGAGATTGTAGTTCTTCCTCTGACTGGGCCAGTATGAGCCAGTCGTCGAGGTAGTTCAAAATGCGCATTCCAATTTGTCTTAGAGAGCTGCATCCATACACTTTGTGAAAGTGCGGGGCGCCAGGGACAGGCCAAATGGAAGGACTGTGTACTGGTAGGCCTTCCCGTCGAACGCAATTCTCAGAAACGGTCTGTGACGTGGGATAATTTGGATATGAAAGTAGGCATCTTTCAGATCTACTGAGAAAAAACAATCCATCGGGCGGATTTGCACAATGATTTGTTTTAATGTTAACATTCTGAAAGGCCGTTTGACAAGGGCCCTGTTCAGATGTCTGAGGTCTAAGATGGGCCTGAGGCTGCCATCTTTCTTGGGAACCAGGAAGTAGCGGCTGTAAAAACCTGACTCGCTCTGCACTGTAGGCAGAGCCTCTATAGCTCCTTTCATTAATAGACTTTTCACTTCGGTTTTGAGGACGTGAGTTACGTTCCTCTCCACCGAAGTGTGAGTAATGCCCACGAATCGCGGAGGTTTGTGAGCGAATTGGAGCGAATAGCCCAGCTGAATTGTTTTTATAACCCACTGTGACACACCAGGGATTGCTTTCCAAGCCTCTGCCCAGTTGCACAGGGGTTTTATAGTGTCGAACGGTGGCGCGCTGTGCTGCGCGCCGCTGTTCGTGTGGTGTGGAAGAGAAAGAAGACTCGTATGTTGAACGTTCAAGTTGTTTATTGAACCCGCAATAACAGCGGTAAAGTGCAGTGGAGCGCGCGCAAGTCTAGCCATCTGGCTAGACTTTGCTTGGTGACCGGAAGTCCCTTAGTACGGCCACCAAAGGTTACAAAGAGCTGCTCCGACTGCCTAAAGTGAGAGGACCGCTCAATATATGCTCTTAGCACCCTAACTGGGCAGAGCAGGTGTAACTGTCTCTCATCCTCTGAGGGGGGAAGAGCAGAAAGAGTGATTACCTGTGCTTTAAATGGTGTTAAAAGCACCTTGGGTACATAGCCATGTCTTGGTTTGAGGATGACTTTAGAGTCACCTGGGCCAAATTCTAGACATGACGCGTTCACAGAGAGCGCTTGAATGTCACCGACACACTTAACTGACGCCAATGCTAATAGCAGGGTGGTTTTCAGTGAAAGCGGTTTCAGTTCGGCCGTCTGCATCGGTTCGAAGGGAGGTCCTTTTGGTGCTCGTAAGACCAGTGAAAGATCCCAGGAAGGCACCGTGGGAGGCGAGGAGGTTAAGCCTCCTGCCTCCTTTAAGAATTTTATGACCATGTCGTGTCTGCCTACTGATTGGCCAGCTATAGGTGCATGAGATGCGGCAATAGCTGCTGTGTAGACTTTGAGTGTGGATGGGGTGCGTCCTGCATCCAACATCTCTTGTAGAAAAACAAGTATCTGTGATATCTCACATGACACTGGGTTATGGTTCCTGGCTGAACACCAGTCAGAGCGCTGACCATTTAAGGGCATAGAGGCGTCTAGTAGGCGGAGCTCTAGCTTCACCAATAGTGTTCAGAACACTCACTGGGAGGTTCTCAAGCTCCCCTGAGGGCCAAACATGTAGCGTCCTCAGTTTGGGACGGGGGTGCCATATTGTCCCGTTCGCCTGAGATAGGAGATCTTTTCTCAGTGGGACTGGCCAAGGGGCCGCTGACAGCAGCTGAATCAACTCGGGAAACCAGTGGTGGGTTCGCCAGAGTGGAGCCACAAGCAGGACTGTGTGCCTGCCTTCCCTTATCCATTTTAAGACCTGGGGAAGGAGCGGAATCAGGCGGAAAAGCATAAAGCAGGGAGCTGGGCCAGTCGTGGGCCAGCGCATCCTTGCTCTTTGAAAAATAAATTGGGCAGTGACAGTTGTCTTCAGAGGCGAAGAGGTCGACATCTGCCTTCCCGAATATATCCCATATCATTTGAACCGTTTGGGAATGGAGGAACCATTCCCCCGGGGACACAAGGCCCCTGGAGAGCATGTCTGCTCCCTGGTTCAGTCTGCCTGGCACATGCACTGCTTTTAGCGAGTGCATTCTGTCTTCGCCCATAGGAGGAGATGTCGGACCTGTTGGTTGAGCCATCTCGACCTGAGCCCGCCTTGGCGATTTATGTAGGAGACCACTGTCGTGTTGTCCGTGCGGACTGGGGCGTGATGACCCAAAGGCGTGGTGAAAAGGTCTCGAGGGCTAGCACTACTGCCAACATTTCTAGGCAGTTGATGTGCAACCGTGACTCCGTGTTTGACCACGAGCCGAAAGCCGGTTCACCCGCACAGAGCACCCAAACCCGTGTTGGAGGCATCTGTGGTGACCACCATTCGTCTGGAAACTGCTCCCAAGCTCACTCGACTCGTAGAGGTGGGGTTTTGACCACGGGACCAGGGCTTTGATGCAGCCGTGGCCACTTTGATCCAGAGCTGGCCTGAATGCCAAGCTTGGGGGAACACGTGAATTCAGCCAGTACTGCAGGGGGTGCATGTGCAGCCTGCCGAGCGGAAGTACTGGGGAAGCTGATGCCATAAGGCCTAGCATTCTCTGAAAAATTCTCAGGGTCTGTTGGTTCCCTTTTTGAATGAGTGTGCAAGCTGCTGTGTAGTCATAGCAAGTTCGTTTGACAGCCACGCCCTCATTTGGGTCGAGTCCAAAATCGTTCCCAGGAAGGAGATTCTCTGCCTGGGAAGCAATGAGCTCTTGGCTGTATTTATTCTGAGACCCAGGCATTCTAGGTGGCTGAGTAGCACAGATTTGTGAGATTGTAGTTCTTCCTCTGACTGGGCCAGTATGAGCCAGTCGTCGAGGTAGTTCAAAATCGCATTCCCATTTGTCTTAAAGGGAGAGAGCTGCATCCATACACTTTGTGAAAGTGCGGGGCGCCAGGGACAGGCCAAATGGAAGGACTGTGTACTGGTAGGCCTTCCCGTCGAACGCAATTCTCAGAAACGGTCTGTGACGTGGGATAATTTGGATATGAAAGTAGGCATCTTTCAGATCTACTGAGAAAAAACAATCCATCGGGCGGATTTGCACAATGATTTGTTTTAATGTTAACATTCTGAAAGGCCGTTTGACAAGGGCCCTGTTCAGATGTCTGAGGTCTAAGATGGGCCTGAGGCTGCCATCTTTCTTGGGAACCAGGAAGTAGCGGCTGTAAAAACCTGACTCGCTCTGCACTGTAGGCAGAGCCTCTATAGCTCCTTTCATTAATAGACTTTTCACTTCGGTTTTGAGGACGTGAGTTACGTTCCTCTCCACCGAAGTGTGAGTAATGCCCACGAATCGCGGAGGTTTGTGAGCGAATTGGAGCGAATAGCCCAGCTGAATTGTTTTTATAACCCACTGTGACACACCAGGGATTGCTTTCCAAGCCTCTGCCCAGTTGCACAGGGTTTTATAGTGTCGACGGTGGCGCGCTGCTGCGCGCCGCTGTTCGTGTGGTGTGGAGAGAAAGAAGACTCGTATGTTGAACGTTCAAGTTGTTTATTGAACCCGCAATAACAGCGGTAAAGTGCAGTGGAGCGCGCGCAAGCGCGGGCTCGCTGTTCACATTCTTTACATTCATAACAACATTTTTTCCCCGGGCCGGAACAAAAACGGGCCGCGGGGAGAGAATTCGGAGTCTTTTGGGGGACGGACCAGTTTGGGCAGAACTCACCCCTCCTCTCTTCCTGATCAGCCTGTCAGGACTGCTTCCTGTGATCAGGGTCCAGCGCGATCTTAGGGCGGGGACCCTGACACTTGGGTTGGAAGCGCTTCGCCTGGTGATGAAGCTGACGTTGGTCATACGGTGGGCGGGGCTAAACGGGAGCGAGCACGGGCGCGGGAACTGACGCAGATGCAAACCTGCGCTGCTGTTGCTGGTACGGAGCTCTCGGCCGAGCTGAAGAGGCGGCGCTGGGTCTTTTTGGCAGAAAATGCCTCATTGCCTGGGACGCTTTTTGTGCCGTGGTGAAGCGCTCCGCGAAACCGTCCACTGCGGGGCTGAACAGACCATTTGGAGAAATGGGAGCATCGAGGAAGGCAGTCTTATCAGCCTCCTTAATCTCCGTGAGATTTAGCCACATGTGGCGTTCCAACACCACAAGACTGGCCATGGACCTGCCTATGGCCTGAGCGGTGGCCTTCGTGGCTCGAAGGGCCAGATCTGTGGCGCTTCTGAGGTCACGAAAAACCTCCTGGTCCGGACCGGATTCGTCCATAGCCCGGAGGAGCTTCGCCTGGAACACCTGCAGGACCACCATCGAGTGGAGAGCGGAGCCTGCTTGGCCGGCAGAAGCGTATGCCCTGTTTGTCAAGGCTACCGTGGTACGACAGGGTTTGGAAGGGTGTGCGATTTTGGGCTTCCAGCCTATCGCGGAGGGCGGGCAGAGGTGTACCGCTACCGACTCCTCGAGCGGCGGCAGCTTCTATCCCGTCAATAGTGGAGAGCGCGTGCGAGGTGGATGGGCGGAGGCGAGCGGAGTAGGGAGAGCGCCATGACTTTGCCAGCTCCTGGTGCACCTCAGGGAAAAAGGGTGCCGCTCTCTGCCGCGGGGCCTGCTGGCGCCTCGGGAGATACCATTCGTCGAGGCGGCTGGGTGTGGGCTCCTCAGGGGAAGCCTAGCCGCGTCGTATCGCTGCTGAGATGTCGAGGGGGCGGGGTCGCCAACGGAGCCCGACCATTCCTCGGCATCGGAGGCGACGAGGGACACGGAGTCATCGTGTGGACCGTCCTCTTCATTGCCGCCGAATGAGACCAGTTCCTCGGCGTCGAGCGCAAGAAGCAGGTCTGATCAAGAGAACGTCACTGGGGAAACGTCTCTCTGAGGCGAAGACGAGGCACGCGGGCACTGGGCCAACGTGAGCTCGCCCGCCTCAGGATATTCAGCCGGCGCTTTTTCCGCCGGGGTTCGGACGGAAAAGAGAGCTTTTGGAGCACTTCATGCTTCCATCTGCTGAAAAGCTTTATGGAGATGAAGATTTCGTTTTTCAGCGTTTTTCACCTGCTCACAGTGCCAAAACCACTGGTAAATGGTTTACTGACCATGGTATTACTGTGCTCAATTGGTCTGCCAACTCTCCTGACCTGAACCCCATAGAGAATCTGTGGGATATTGTGAAGAGAAAGTTGAGAGACGCAAGACCCAACACTCTGGATGAGCTTAAGGCCGCTATCGAAGCATCCTGGGCCTCCATAACACCTCAGCAGTGCCACAGGCTGATAGCCTCCATGCCACGCCGCATTGAAGCAGTCATTTCTGCAAAAGGATTCCCGACCAAGTATTGAGTGCATAACTGAACATAATTATTTGAAGGTTGACTTTTTTTTAGTTAAAAACACTTTTCTTTTATTGGTCGGATGAAATATGCTAATTTTTTTAGATAGAAATTTTGGGTTTTCATGAGCTGTATGCCAAAATCATCAGTATTAAAATAATAAAAGACCTGAAATATTTCAGTTGGTGTGCAATGTATCTAAAATATATGAAATTTAAATTTTATCATTACATTATGGAAAATAATGAACTTTTATCACAATATACTAATTTTTTGAGAAGGACCTGTATATGCATTCCAAAATGCACGTTATTGGAAACTCAAACAAGCAGCACATTCAGAGACTGAGTTTGTGTGGAGCAGCATTTACTGTGAACGGAGCCGGTCTGAGACACTGGAAGAAACACATAACCTGTGCGGATTTAAATTATCAAAGCATCGCGCTACACTCTGAAACCTGCAGCGCATGCATTTATTTAATTGAATCGCAGCCTTCGTAATTTTACAATAGAACTATTTTATATTTAAATGGTTTTAATATATCGTGCAGCCTCGTACGTGGCCAGTTATTTGACAGAGGTAAATTTCGATCAAGGATTTTTTTTTAAATCATGCACTCAAATGTAATCGAGGAATCGTGACAGCCCTAAGAAGATCCATTTCTAACATGCAGTCTGCATGGATTGATTAAAATGTGAAAATGATTGTTAATTTGGCTTACCCTTGAGAATTGTTATCATCATTTTCTGTAGAGTGTGATTTGGTCCCATCTCTTTTTTTCTTTCCCCTTTTTTGCATCCTCGACACCGTGACTTCAGAGGGCACAGCGCTGCCTTCACTACTTTCTTCATGGTCAACTGATAGACGCACTTTAAGCATACAAAATATACAAAGACTTCTAAGGAGAGTTTGTTTACATTAGACTAATATCATGTTATATTTATCCCAATGAGAAACAAATCAATATTAAGTCACCAAATTTCACAAAACTAACCTGGCCTACAGTCTAGCTCAGACCGATCACTCTCTTTAACATTCCTCTTATGTTTTAGTCTCTGGCAACTCTTCTCATTTGGGTTCAGTGTTTCTTTTTTCACCTTTTCCTTGTCTTTCTCACTGGATTGGATTCTTTCCTCACTAGGGTTTGGTACATCCATGGTACAGCCATCATGAATCCATCGTACATCCATCATGGGGCTCAACACATGAAGTCGTGGCCAGGAATTACCAGCAGGAGTGAAGTGAGCTGTAGGCATAAACCTTTGCTTTATACCGGCCCATAGATGGTCCATTGATGGTGACTTCTGCTGGACTGGAGAATGTGATTGATGGAGTGAATCTCCAGGTAAAGAATAATAGGGCGGCAAGGGATGATTCAAGGCTTGAATGTTCTGAAGGTTTTTATAATCCTTTGGGATATTGTTTTGGGGGAGTCCGGAAATAAAAGGCTGTGAGCCAGTTAACCAAGTGGGTGGAAAGTAAGGATGATGGCCATTTGGGTTGCATCTTTCAGTATTTTGCTTGATGTCTTAAGAAAGAGTGTAGAGTTAACAGTTTCCTCAAAAAAATAACTTGAAAACAGAAATTGCTAAGCACATTACCTTTTGCTGCCTGAGTGTTTTGCATGGTGTGAGAAGTTTGAGATGGGTTTGAAGAATTGGAGGACTGAAGGTGGCCTCCAAAGTCAGACCTATGTGCAGTCTTCATACCTTCGTTCTCCACCATCTGCTGAATATAACTCTTTAAGTGCTGTTGTACCCCATGGATAAAAATAAAAAAAAAGACATCACAATACAAGTTTACACCTTGTAAAAGACACCATTTTCCCTTAAAAAAATGCACCTTGGACTTTTTTTCAGAAACTCTTATGTCTTTCAGTCTTTTCTGCCATTGTGGGAAGTTCTCTTCCAGATACTGTTCATACTGAACCTTTAGAAGAGCAAATGTGTAGGTTAGTTTAACAAATGTGACCCTGGACCACAAAACCAGATATAAGTCTCACAGGTATATTTGTGGCAATATGTGTCAAAATTATAATTTTTTCTTTTATGCCATGAGTCCTACTGTAAATATATTAAAACAATTATTATTAGTAGTAAAATGCATTGCTAAGGACTTCATTTGGACAATTTTAAAAGAATTTTTCGCAATATTTCGCAGATAGTAGTTGTATCTCGGCCAAATATTCTGTCCTAACAAACCATACATCAATGGAAGGCTTATTTATTAATCTTTCGGATTATGTATAAATCTCAATAAATTAAAAAAAGAAGACTCTTATGACTGGTGTTGTGGTCCAGGGTCACAAACAATCACGGACATGCAACGCCAAACTTCAATGAATCATTTTGTCTTTAAGAAGACAAAAGCAGGTCATGTGATGGATCTGATGTTCTATGCATTATAATTCACTCTCAGAAAATAAAGTACAAAAATTGTACCTTTAGTGTGATACACAGCTTGTCACCACAGCAGTACTGTTAAAGAGACATCTTTATACATTATTTATCCCTAAAAGATGCATAGTAGAACCTTAAAGTCAACGTGAAATGGAAATTGCAATAGTCTTTTCTTCCTTATTGTGGTGTATCCCAGCAAAACTTTTTTTCTCAAATGAGAAAAAAATGTAGGGCAGGACTTGATTTTGTGAAATGATTGGATTGTAGTCAATTGTTAAATGATGTGATTTCATGTGATTGGCAGGTTGCAGGAGTAGAGGGATTGTTGGCCCACTCTTGCATCAGTTCACACTTCATCAGAGAAGTGATGACATTGCGAGGGGGAGGATAAGTTAATGTTTTTAATTAAAGATTACACATTTTCACAATTTCATTGTGAAAATTAAGGGTACATGACTACTCTAAGGTAGTAATATGCACTTTTTAAGGTTAGATAAGGTACAATGCTGTCCTTTTAATTGTCCCTAAAGGTACATTTTTTTCTGTCAATACAGTTGTATTCTAAAGTGTAAATCATGGAAAGGGGCAGGGAAGTCCTGCGTTGCTTACCCGTATATTGTTCATGGCTTCGGTGCTGGCCAACATGTCATTGAGCGTGTCTTGTGCTCTCTGAAAGTCCTGCAGCAGATTTTGGTTATGGATCTGAGCCCTGCGTTCCTGCTCACTGATCTCTAACCAGCGGCCTTGCAGCCAGGCAGCCCTGCTGCTGTATCACAACAAAAACATGATGAAGTCATGATTCATTGATGATAATAAACTCAAAACGAATGCCAGAATCCTCTACTCTTTCCAACTGAAGTCCAATTGTTTCTTGACAACCTAAAAAAATCCAGATTACCCAGTAGAATCTTATCAATTCTTATACAGAATTCTTGTTTAATTCCATTGGTTCCAAAATATGATACTTTCATTAACATTATTATATTTGACAGCAAAAAATAGTGTCAGACATGCAAAGATTTCATTACATTACAGCACAATACAACAGATAACACATTCCATTCATTTTAAAATTCTGAATTCAATAGGCTAATTATTGACGTTAGGATGTTCAAAAAATGGATAGGTGTCTTACAGGCGATGATTCCGCTGCTGTGATTGAAACTCACTCTGGAGCTGCATCCTTCTTAGCTGACTGCAAAGATTAGAGATAACCATTCAGAAAAAGTTGGTAATGTTAAATATGCATACCCAAACTACAGAATGGTTTAAAAAGGGAGACCGGGAGTGTTGTAACACATGGTAGATGTAACACTGTTTGACAGGTCAGAAAAGAGCCATGGTAACATCACCAATATGATACACTCCCATCTTCTTTTTGAGCTCACTTGAGAAATTGCATGTGACTGTGAGCAAATTTGTAGATTTGGTGACCAAAAAACTGATTTTCAGGCAAGAAAGTATATTTTCCATCAGGATTATTTTGCCTAGCAATCATTGAATTAGAGGTACAATTATTTGACTTTCATGACCTGAAGTACCTATTTATCTAGTTTAATTTGATGCTTTGTATTTATGCTAACTAACCCCCTTCCCTTTTTTTTTTTTTTCAAGGGACTTATTCAGTAAATGTGTTTCCACCATAGTTTATGCGCTTATCTTCTTACCAGCTAAAAACATTATTAGAATTTTTTTGCGCATCTTGATGTTTCCATCCACTGACATCCTAGCCTGGCGTGGCCATACTCAATTCTAGTCAGAATATGACTCTGATCCGCTCCATTGAGCCCCAAGTATATGTCTCTGCAGGTTAGTAATAGGAGTTACCTCATCAGTAGGTGTGGCCATAAACAGAGGGATGGTTTCAACTGTGTTACCTGATTTGCCCACGTCACAGTGTGGGTAGGGTTTAGGGGTGATCATCGTTTCTGAGAGAAATAGTGAAGGTGAATGCATATACGAACAAGTTCTCCGTTTAGGATAAGAGCAAATTCAACCCAAAGCGCCTTTGATGACGTGGATGGTTACTGTTTATCATCTGTCCATCCTCGTATAAAGCCCGCCCTGACAATTTCATTGGTCCGAACAGACCGAATTGCCCGAGCAAAAAAAAAAAAAAATGTGGGCGGTGCTAGATTCGGCTGGCATCCAGGCTACTGACATGACATCCAACATTAAATACAAAATTTGTTCTCTAATAGTGTGGGTGTTATTTCAGCAAATGACCAGAGTGTTACGTCTACCCCAATCTAGTGTTAACAAACAGTGGCAGATTGTAACAACGGAACTCTTTGTATTTGACATTAACTCACATAATCTGTGATTGTGTAGTAGGTACATCTCCAAGTGAGTTATATAGCCTATGTAGCAGACAAATGTGCATACCATGTATCAAAATTGGAGCCATCTAGCACAAACAACCACTGGGTTACTGATGCTTAAACAAAAAGTGTTACAAAACCATTGCAGGTCTCCCCTTCTTTAGAGGGAAACAAAAGATGACAATCACCATTCACTTTCATTGCAAAATTAATAGCCACACACAACATATCCTAAAGGTTATTTTATTCATTTGATAGGTTTCATTGTGTTACTTATGATGGTGATGATGACAGTCCGTTTTGGCTGTCAGTAGTCAAAGGCTATTTCGATTTTTTTTTATTCCACTTCTTTGGCAGACAATAGCGCCCTCTCCTGGGTTTTAACGATACGGGACACCACAATGAAATCAGAATTCGCTTAGAATTTAACTCTCAATATGTCAACGTGCACTACAACATTTCGTCATCACATAAACTATTCTATAGAGAACTTGAGTAAATATAATTCTGAGATAGGTAGAAACATATCTGGGGCTGGCAGGGACGAATCGAACAAAATAAAGTCACACGTCACACAATCAAACGAGCGGTCACTCACTTGTGTTGTATATTCTCGTATGCTGTCCTTTGATAATTGTCATGGCGCTCCTCCTCGGCCTTTGTAACGGGTGTCATGTTAAACTCGATCTGAATGGCAAACTGCTCTCTGAACAACCAGCACTGCGGATTACGAGATTAGGGATTATTCTTTGCGAAAGTGGGTCAGAAAGGAAACGATCGTCAGAAGAAAATCGTGGTATGCTTTGACTAAACGCTATTTTACAAGGATAAGCAATGGGGAATAATAAAAGTTCTTACATTCAGACAGAAGTCAGCTTCATAATGAATCTTAGATGGTGCTAACTAAGATATTAGCACGACAATGCGGCATGTTTTAAAAATAAAAAAATGTGTGTGTGTGTGTGTGTGTGTGTGTGTGTGTGTGTGTGTGTGTGTGTGTGATGTGTGGTCCTGGTAAACCTTATGGGGTCAAAATTATACTGACTGATGTTTTTTGAAAATGTAAAAGTGCTGATGGGTTTATTATAATGGGATAGAAATATACAGTTTGAAGGCTCTACATCATTAGCATGTCACCATAAAACATGAAAATCCAACGTGTGTGTGGTTCAGGTAAACCCTACGTTATGAGGAAAAAATTATGGCAATATCCTAAATCTTTGTCCTTGTGGGAACTGTTTGTGGTCCCCATGAGGAAAAAAGCTTGCAAATCATGTACTAAATGATGATTTTTGAAAATCTAAAAATGCAGAAGTCTTTCTGTGATAGGTAGGTTTAGGGTTCGGTGTTGGAATATACAGTTATGACAAAGTCTGTGTGTGTGTGCGCGAGTGCGTGAAATATTTTCCACGTGGAACTGTTGTAGAATGCCTTTTACGTCAGAGGGACCGTTTCTGCTGCAACACCGACCTGTCATGAGCCGAATGTTGTTGTTAGCCTGCAGCAGAAGTTCATTGTGCGAGACAGCAACCAGCATTTTCTGTTAAAACGATATTTTGAATGGAATGACAGGTCGGTATCAATTAATAAAAAAGTAGTAACGTTATTAGTATTTTATAGTTTCTAACCGATATCTGTTGTTAGTGTTACTGGAACACTAACGTGGAAGTAATGTGTCAGAGTTAGCAGTTTCCTGTTCATTACTAGTTTCAAAAGCTTCGTATTTGTTGTAGCTTCTATATATGTAACGTACTTTAGCCAAAATACTTTTGAAGGATTTTAATGTCTCTCTCAATTGGCTATTTTTCTGTTTTTGTGACCAGATTCGAGCAAACAGGAATCGAGTGGCTTTACTGGTAGAAAACAGGTTGAGCAGGTAGTGTCTCATGCAGCGGATGACCTAAAGCTGAAAACATGGCTAGGTTCATGAGTAGAGTATGGTGTAAGGTGGAGTCAACCGGTCGGCATCTGCCTATCTTTCTGAACGCTGTTCTGGTGTTCTCCATTACTGCCGAGGTCAGCTATCTGGTGCTGGTGGAGGCTCCTCTTGAGCCAGCACAGAAGAAGACTGAGTGGTCCACCATATGGAAGGCCATACATCTCTTCGCTCAGTACTTCATGCTAGGAAATATAACCTGGAATGCCTCGTTGTTTGTGAAAACTAACCCAAGTATCCGTGGAGTGTTTCTTGAAGGGGATGAATTGGGTCATGGGTGGAGGTAATTGGTTTGTATTTATGATGTATTCATGCTATTGAATCCCTTTTTGAGCTTTTGTGGCCAATCAAAAAGCAGTATACAATTATGATGTGATAGTTTCCTCTTCTGTGACAGGTACTGCTACAGCTGTGAGACCCACACTCCTCCACGATGCTCGCACTGCTACGACTGCAACGTGTGTGTACTGCGCCGTGATCACCACTGTGTGTTTTTTGGCCAGTGTGTCGGTTTCCACAATTACCGGTATTTCCTGACCTGTTTGCTGTTCATGTGGGCAGGGCTGCTCTATGCAGTAGTCATGAATGCTGAGGTCTTCATTGTCGTCTTAAAGGAGGGCGTCACTTTTCACAGTGTCATGCTTTTGCTCGTGCCCTGGATAATGCTTGTCTCTGGTGAGAATGAGATTTCTAGTGTCTGCTACTGCTATGAGAAATCAATAATGTCATGAGAAATCAAAATTTCCTTGATCTTTTGAAATGAGAGTTGAGTGTGATGTGGAAATGTTTATATTATCCATGTTAATCTTGTTAGATGTTTGTTGGACGGATTATTGGATAGGCGCATCTGCTAAATGAACGATGTAAAGAACATAGATGAGGATATCTTGAAAATGCAACTTGCTTTACAGTCTTGGAAAGCATTAGTTACACCTCCATTCAGGGCTACTTTTCTCAAAAGCATTGTGAGCTGAGTTTATCGTGGTTCTATGATCTACTTAGGCTTACGATGCTTTTGGGAAAGTTTGGGGTCTGTAAGATTTTTTATACTCGAAAGAAGTTACTATTATTTATTCAGCAATGATACTTGATCAAGTCAGTAAAGAAATTTATAAAGTTACAAAATATTCTTTCTATTCCTCAAATAATTCTGATAATGTATCATTGTTTCCACAAAAATATTAAGCAGCTCTGTTCAACATTGATAATAAGAAATATTTCAGAATGATTTCTGAAGGATCATGTGACACTGAAGACTGGAGTAATGATGCAGACAATTCAGCTTTGCCATCACAGTATTAAATGTATTAAATAGAGAACAGTTTTTAAAATAATATTTCACAATATTACTGATTTTACAGAATCTTTGATCAAATAAATGCAGCCTTAGTGAGCATAAAAGACTTAAATTGTAAACTAAAAACTGTATAAAAGAGTTAAAAGACTATTAAAAGCTTTTAGATGTTAGCATTGGTACAGCAAAAAAACTAACAATAAAGTGCCATAAGCTGTGGAAAATGGTAGTGCAAATGATGACGTTTGGATTTAAAAAAAAATTGTACATAAATGTATTATATGACAGAAACATATTTTTTTTCTCTTATCACAGGACAGGTGACGGCGCGAGCATTTGCTTTTGCATTCATTGCTGACACTTGTGTAGTGGGCTTCCTACTGGTGGCTGCCTTCCTCTTCTTTCACGTGGTTCTGATGCTGAGGGGACAAACCACACGTGAGTGGTACTCCACCCGGCGGCCTTACAGCCTGGGAGTGCTGGCCAACGTCAGGGAATGCCTGGGCAAGTACTGGTACATCAGCTGGCTCTGTCCTTTGATACCTTCCCCTCTGCCGGGAGACGGCATAAACTTCAAGGTGACTGGTTCCCTAGAGCCCAAGAAGTAGGGTGTGCACTGATAGGTATTTTCTCTTTGCAATTTTAAATACATTGACCCAGCCGATCCAGAATGGCATGTTGTCGAGCCTGCAGCAGCAGTTGCACGCTGTTCTCACACCAAACAATTTGCGACTCTTTTTGTATCTGAAGAACCAGCAAGAAGTTATGTTTTCTAATTTCACTTTACAATGTTTTTTCTTTTCTTATTGGTTTTAATTGGGGTTGTTTTGGTGGATGTCAAGTACGCAGTTTAAAATATTTTAAAATGCATTTTGTTTTTGGTTCTGTTGTGCAATCTTTGCTTTTGTAAAGCAAACTTTTTTTGGAAAGGGAAATATTTGAATATCTTCATGGTATGCTCTATTATTTTAATTTTTCACTGTCATTGACGTGCCAAATAATCAGTTTAATGTACAAATGTGAATCTACTGTATGCCAAGCTGTCTTTTTTTGCCCTGAATTATACAACAAATGTAATTTTGTTTGTAAGGCACTGAATATTGTTTACCTCAAGTTTAATGTTTATATTTGTTTATTAATCAATACCAAGGCTTGTGTTAGCTTTCCATAAAATAAATAATGGTTGATTTTATTTTTTGTAATGGAGATACAATATTTTTTTATTTAGATATGTCTTAGATGTCCAAGGCAATCCTGCTTCAACCCTGTTACAAACATTACTGCTAGAAAACTAGTTTACTTAAATATATATTTCCTATAAATTAATCAACTACAAACCATAATTTCGTCCCAGACTAGCAAGCCCCTGCTGGGTGAAAGGGTGCCAAATTTAGCCTCAACTGAGCTATTACTAACTGAGTATAATTGATTGAATATAATGCAGAATATTGCAAAACCATTCCAATCTAAATCTAGCGCGACCCCCTGTGGTTTAAATGGAAAAATAACTTAATAAAATAAAATAAGTTTTCTGGATTTATTTTGTACCCTATGCTTGGAAAGTAGGACTACCTCAAATACTTTTTGAGGCCAGTCTCAAAACACTCAAGAGAGCTGATTTACTCTAGCTGGATAACCGTGTTGTTGTTCTTGTGAACCCTGCATGAGGGCGCAGTTGTGAGTCTGGGAAACACCCTCGGTGACGGAGTCGAGCACTGTGTGGAGGGAGGAGAGGGCGAGAAAGGGACACAGATGGAGATGGAGGTGGATGTGATAAGAATGCTTATAAGCTGAGACAATATGTGAAAACATTTGAGTATTTTTTATTTCTTGCTCAACGACAGCTTAAGATATTTTCGCTGTTTCGTTATATCACTATAGATCCGAGAGGTGAAATTTCGGTAAGTGAAAGATGACAGTGTGTCTTTATTGAAGCGGTAGGATGCAAAGGCGATAGACGTATGGGTGAATTTAAGCAAGCTAGCCCGCCGTATGTTGAGAAGAAAGGCCAATATATGTGGTGTGAATGAAAGAAGAGGGCTTCTCTCTTGGGTGGACATGTTTTGAGAGGTGTGGTGGAGGGATGAAGGCGGTGTTGTTATCGAGACGGCAGCGGCTCTTCTATCGGCTCTTCATATGTGCTGTCGGGCTCCTCGCCATCACCTGCTTCGCTCAAATTCTTCATGTAACAGGTGCGTGTATTTTCATTACCACATCTTTCCGCTGCTAATAATGATTTATAATTTGTTAAAGGTTAGGTTTGTGTATTTCCAAATTACCGTGGTGCATGGTCTGTGTACAGACGCAACTGAGTATTTTTCATTGTCGTGAAGATGTGGAACATTCATGATTCATTAACAAGTTTCTGTCATAATGTGTTTCTGTGATGTAATCTGGCTGTGAATCAACCATATGCATCTACAATGGTCTGGGACTGCCATAATCCACCCTAAATTAAAAACAAAATGTTCGAGAGGTTTTCAGAAATATGTAGACCTATTATTTTTGGCATACATCTAGTGATGTCACAGTAAAACCCCAAAAGGAGTTAAGAGCAGCAGGGACTGAACTGCAGGGGTGGCAGACCATGGCAGGCACATAATTGCCTTTCTCTAAAGGGCATCACTCTGTGACAGCTGCTTCAGCCTGACATATTTCGCAGTGACCTCTCCAGAATCTCTCGGGCATTGTTACCTGGACATCACACCTGTGTATTGGGTCTTCACTATTACTCTTCTTCCGAGGTTGAAGGGTTGAAACAACAGGGGTTTGGAAGTTCTTCAGACATCAGAAGATCAGTCCAGCTGGGTTCTTTTAATTCACGTTCCATTTTTAGAGGTACCAACTTTCTGTTGTAATTTAGGTGCTTATATGGAGCAGATAAAAGCTTTTAACAGCTCTTTTATGACAATTAAGTGAATATTACAGAATATAATTTTACATATGTGTTAAAGGGACAATCCACCCCAAATGAAAATTCTGTCTTCATTTACTCAACCTCATCGTTTCGAACCTGGACACAAATGAAGATATATTGGAAAATGTGTCAATGTTTCATTATTCTTCTAATTATTGTTGTCAGTGGGGCCCAAAATAGTTTTGACCCCAACGTTCTTCAAAATATTTTCTTTTAAGTACCATAAAATAAAGTAAGCCATACACATTTTAAATGACATGGGCGTAAGTATATGATGACAGTATTTTCTTTTTTGGGTGGTCTGTATCATTTTAAGATTTGGGACTACTAGTTTATGCATAACATATCCATGTGCTTTAGTCATAATTTCCTTTTATTTTTGGGCATTTTGAATCATCATTTTGCAATAATTGGTAACTCTGGTCTGACAAACGTGATTAAACATATTTACAAGTACTCACATTTAATTGACTTATAATTAAATTATATGATAAAAGCTAGAAAAACATCATAAAAGTTTGAAAGAAAGCTGTTTATTATTGAGAATATATATAGCATATAACACCTCAGGATATGTCAGCTTCCCTGTGAGTTCAGAGGTGATGTTGCAACACCCTGTCGAAAAGCACAAACAGATGCTGACATAGATGAGGAAAAAAATGTATAATTTGACCTGCTTTTCTGTCATAATTCTTCTGTTTTGCTTATAATTTGATCTTTTCACAAGTGCCTTTAACTTTTCCAGCTTTGTCTGAGTAATGAGTTCCTCTGGGAGGCTGAATCTGACTGTTAAGTAGCTCCTAAAAAGTGCCATTGGAATCTACAGATGAATGAAAGAGTGTGATTTTTATTTTAGTAACTGAAGCTTAATTTTAATAATAGACTGTAACATTACCATGTTAGCCACAATGCATGTTTAGATGTGAATCTAGACATGTCAAAATCCAGAGAAACTATATAGCCTACTATTGATGAATCAGATGTAAACATCTTAGCATTTGACCGTTCTATAATTGGTGATGACCTTATAAATTAACAGTAAACTCATAATTGAAAAAAAAAAAAAAAATCTACTTATAAAAAAGTATTTTTTAAATATACAGGTTGCTGTTATGTGTAAATGCTCTCTTGAATCCCTACTGTGCCATTGTCCTAATATTGTCTACATATTTTATTATGCAGGCATTTAGCCTATTGCAGTTATATTTGGAACCGATTAGTTTGCATATGTAAATGAGAACTATCTTTGTCATTTGGTTCTTGGTTAAACCACACCCTCTCTGGGCTCAAATCCAGTTCCACACCACTCATTAATCACTGCTTTTAGATCAGGTTTCCATGGAAACTTGAGAGGACGGGAGGAAGCATTCTGATTGCCTCAATCTTTTGACTATTTTTAAATTAGTCAGAGTTTAAGTTAGATACAGCGTGTCCAAAAGCTCGAAAAAAAAATTAAATTAGAAAATGCAGAATAGAAAAACTTTTGCATATTTGGTGTAACTAAAGAACTGTGGTTATGAATAAAATATATATTTTTAATTAAATTAATATATATATATATATATATATATATATATATATATATATATATATATATATATATATATATATATATATAATATAAATTGTCTTGAGAAGCTAAAATTGTGCCAAAAATTAAACTGTATAAGTAAAAAAGATAAAGGTTTATGTATTGTGCATTTTTACAGCCCATTCCAAAGAGGATTCAGACCTGATCTGGAGCCGCCGTAAACTAACCCAGCAAATCATAGAGGAGAACCAGACATCAAGCACACCGAGAGCTGGTGAGTTAAAGCCTGAGCAGCTCTCTCTCTCTCTCTCTCTCTCTCTCTCTCTCTCTCTCTCTCTCTCTCTCTCTCTCTCTCTTTAATCACCTGTCTTTCTATATTACATCCGTCCATATCTTGCTATCTTTCCCCCTAACTCCTCATTCTGTGAAATGATGCAGACAGGTGCCCTCTTCATAGTCAAGCCCCCTTTGAGGCTTACGTTACTAAGCAACAGAATCCCTAATTTCAGAACAGACGATAGTCTGTTTTAAGCATTCAAAGTGTGCCACTTTAGAGAGATTCATCATATGTCTTTTTTTCCTTTAATCAGCTGCACAAATCACTCATTCACAGAGGTTTCTTTTTACTTTCTTTCCTTTTTTCATCTCTCATTCTCCAAATCCCTCACTTTTGGATTTGTTGATCTCACCTTCAGAAATGAGAGATTGTTTTCACCAAATAAATGTTCAGTGCCTCAGTTATTAATGCGTGTGACAGTTCTGATGTCCCACAACCCTTAATGGATCCTAGCACAGGGTTGCACCTTCTGGACCTTGCACCTTTATACATGATATAGTTGGTGTCATTAATTATATTTCTATCCTTTAAAGTGATAGTTCACCCTAAAATGAATATTAAGACATCATTTACTTACCCTGGTGTTGTTTTAATGTAGTATGCTGTTCTTTCTTTTTCGGGCCACAAAAGCAGAAATTTAAAAAAAAATGTCCCCCAGCATCAAGCTTTATAATTTTTTTAAAAAGATGTAGAAGTATGACTGAATGGTCCCGTGCAACATGTGTCGTATATTCCAAGTTTTCTGGGGGTACATTATAGGGTTTGGTGAAAAACAAACTGAAATTTAACAAAAATCCTAACCTTGGCCATTGGTTTTCTGTGTATGGTAAACATTCATGACACTCTATTAGAGCCGCACTTCACTCCAAATTGATCAATAAAAAAACATGATATGAAATCAGTGCCGATTTCTGACTCAGCTTCCTTAAAGCTCGGCTTCCCTTATAATGTCACAAAATGAATGGTCAAATTATGTACTATTGTATTAACATTTTATTGACTAAAAATGCATTAGAAAACGTTCATCTCAAAGACGAGTTCGTTCAGAATCAGTTACATATAGCAGGTCGGCTGACTCGATTTCCTTCTCATACATTCCCGCAGCGTCACAGTGCATTTCCCTATTGAAGCCCAGCGTCCATTGACTTCAATGGGGCTGCTTTGAACGTTTTTTTTCAGCGCTTCGAAACTAGACGGTCATTGGATAAACGCTGCTATTATGTCCCGCCCACGGACTCTCAGCGTCTCTGGGGGTGGCCCGGACTCCGAGCTTCTGCGTGATGATTGGCGGGTCTGTCGAAAGACTGCATCTCCTTTTGACTGACAGCGATTCTGTACTATAAGGAATCACTGAAGCTATTCGCGCTCAGTCCCATCGCGGATTTCTCAAGTTCAGTCGAAATAAAAACTGCTGCAACCAATTTCTTTGATATTTGCTTGGCGAAATTGCTTGATTTTCATCATACATTTCACACAATTATACACCACATTTCTTGTTTCAGTTTTACAGAGTTTAATTATTTTTTTTAGATCGTTCGTTCATTCATTCATTCCTTCATTCATTCATTCCTTCATTCATTCATTCATTCATATAACGTTAGTAGGCTAGGCTAGCGTGGGTGAAACTGCGCACGATGGCAGACGGTGCTAATTTACTTTTAAATAAATAGACAATTTTATGATGTAGGCCGAAAATGAGCTTTCCCTCTGACAGATCAGTAGCCGCCACTGTATGAAATACAATCCATGTACTTTCTTCTCTGAGGTTTCATTGTGTTCGTCGTAACAAGAAGTTAACGCACTCATGACAACTGAGATATTAACTGAGACTTTAACTGAAGATTTATTCACAATTTATTCACCATGGTGTTCTAAAACTATATCTTTTTCAGACCACAAAAGGAGATATAATGGCATTTAACTCTGTGAAGAAAGTACACATTCTGAGTTGTATTAGGCTACATTCAGCAATAATACTAGGGTACGTGTCGCTTGTTTTGCGTCTTAAAAAAAAAAAAAACGTATGCGTGTGGCCGTTCACTGCCATTATATCTCCTTTTGTGGTCTGAAAAATATATGATATTAGAACAACACCATAGGTGAATAAACTATGAATGAATTTTTGTTTTAGGGTGAACTATCCATTTAAAGGCGTTTCATTCACTGCATAGAATTCACTTTAAAAACATAAAAATACACAGTTTTGCTAAAGATTGTTCACACAGCACAAATGGCTTATATTAATTGATTTTTGATGACATTTAATCTGTACATATTATTCTTGCTGATATATAATGAATTATTATTTAAGTTGTTTGCAAGGCTTATAAATAGTTAAAAGGAGCTAACTAAAGTAGCAGCGGTAGTGTATGCTGAGCACTTTTGGAGGGCAAATGTTATTAAATGTAATGCTCTAAAAGGCCTTAAAATCATTACACCCCTTTAATTATTTATAAATCCTTCTGATTTATGACATTCAATAAGGGTGTCCATGGTAAATGTAATCTTAAATGTAACTGAGCAGCTGTTGGTTTCAGCTATGCATTTCAATAACAGATTCGATAGCATTGCTCAGAAAAATCAAGACATATTCACAATTACATTTAGCATATTATCTAGTGAAATGGCACTTAAAATAATTGATATATGTAGCAAATTAGATGCAAAGTCTGTACGTTATAAAAAACGTGAGAAGTTTAAAAACTGAAAAGCTGTGATACTTATTATTCTTAGCATTTAAAGGGGTGTCATTTCCTCCCTCTTCTTTATTTCATGGCTGTTTATTAGACAGCTGGCCTCTTTAAGGCAGTCAGAGCAAGAACAGTCTTCACGCTGATTGCATCTCAAGAAGCTGTGGGCTAAAGTATTACCAGTCCTCTGATTTAACTAGGCCCACTCTTCCTGGCCTCTCCTCACTATTACAGATTAGCTAAAAGGCTGGTCAATTCAATTGCCACTTAGTTACAATAGACAAAAGCTTCTTAACAACCTTAAGTTAAATGCAGCACATTCTCTTGATAAGGGCTGCAGTACATCAATGAAGTGAGAAAACACAACACTAAATAGGTTAGTGTTTTCACAGATAAATCTAATTTTCTTGGCCTTCTTTTGATTTCACCCCATCCAAAACATATACATCTGAATATGTGGTTTCGATTTAGGGCCAAAAGAAACTCTTAGTAACCCAGAATACGGTTTGCCACTGTGCCTCTGTGACCTTTAACACAAAGTTAACGTGCTAAATGTGATCAGCACCCGTTCCAGTTCAGACCAGAGCTGTCAAGATTGTTTCATTGTGATTGAAGGGGTTTCAGAATATTGTTTGCTTTATGGATTGCATAGTTTCTCAGTGCTATATTCCTAATGTTCTTTTAAATCCCTCTCCATTTTCAAAAATGTTCACTTTTCCACCAAGCTATCCATGAATTTCCAGAGGACATCTTCACTAAGGGACAGAGGAGGCATGGGGCAATTCTACTGCATGTGTTTTGTGTAAGTATGCCACAGTCCAGTGATAAATATACAGATAACTGTGTGGTGCAATGATTGACCGTATCAGGAAAAGTACACCACTACTGTTCAAAGTTTAGAATCAGTACGATTTTTTTTAAAGACATTTATACTTTTATTCAGCAATAATGCATTACATTGATCAAATGCGACTGTAAATACATTTATAATGTTGCAAAAGATTTCAGTTTCAGATAAATGCTGTGTTATGTATAAAGCATTGTTACATTTATACTTAAGTAATGGGTGGAGTCATGTGATGTCATGTGATGACGAAGTGATGTGTTTGAGAGAATACGAGTGTAATGTGAGCATTAAAAAGATGCAAGTTCTTTCGTTCCTGAATTGATGTTTCTGACTCTTCTTTAGTGTCCTCTGTCTTTATAAAAAGGGAAAGACACGACATGCTGTTCCTTTGAATCTTCTATTAACTGCTTCTATCTACATTGAAATGTGTCTTGAGCCCCAAATCATCATATTAGAATGATTTCTGACGGATCATGTGACACTGAAGACTGGAGTAATGATGCTGAAAATTCAGCTTTACCATCACAGAAATAAATTACTTTTTAAAATAGTGATAATGCTTTAAAATAAGGATTTTATATGTTAACATTAGTTAACTGCAGTAGTGAAAAACCATGCTTCTGCAGCATTTATTAATCTTAATGTTCATTTCAACATTTACTAATACATTTCTAAGATACAAAGTTGAATCTGTTTACGATAGTCAGTGCATGTAAACCAACATGAACATGAACATTCTTATTAACTAACATTAACAAAGGTAAATAAATATAAAAATGTATTGCTCGTTGTTAGTTCCTGTTAGTTAATGCGTTAAGTAAGGTTAACAAATGAGACCGTAATGTAAAGTGTTACCAAAATAGGAAAATTAGGACATTTTAAATGAATAAATATAATATATAAATATGATTGGTTTTTACTGTATTTTTGATTAAATAAATTCAGCCTTGGTGAGCATAAGACAAGGCTGTCTTCTTTCAAAAACATTTAAAAAACTTTACAGTATATATTAATCATGTTAATGTTCATTAATACAAATACAGCCACTCATGCTAGTTCACAGTGCATGGATTAATGATGACAAATACAACTTTTGATTTTAATAATGTTAGTAAATGTTGAAATTAACATTAACTAAGATTAATAAATGATGTAGAAGTATTGTTCAATCTTAGTTCTTGCTAACTAAAGTAGTGAACTAATGTTAACTAATGAAACCTTATTGTAAAGTGTTACCAAAACATATAACTGATATAACCTGTTCATTTTCAATTTAATTTTAATTATTTAAGTTAAGTTTAAGTTTTAAGTTAAGATTTAAATTAGACTTAAATTCTAGTTTGACTTGTAGAATTATATTTGTGATTTGATTTGATAAACATGTTTGTTTGCTAGATTCGTGGCAAAGTTCAAAATAATGAAATAACTAAAAATGAAAGACTTCATGCAGTATGGTCTTTGATAGCACTATTATTTCTCTAGTGTTTGTGAAAGTTAAGTAGTGGATCTCTGCTGACCTGTCTTCTGTGTGCTCTTGTGATCACAGGCAGTTTATATGTTCTATGCCCTTGCTATCGTCTGCGATGTCTACTTTGTCCCCTCTCTGGAAAAAATCTGTGAGGTGAGTGTAGTTTGTTACTACTGGCGGGAATCTAAATGTTCCTGGGAAATAGCAGACCATATTCTGAGTTGGAATTTGTATTTTCAGAATCTGCACCTCAGTGAGGATGTTGCAGGTGCCACCTTCATGGCGGCAGGCAGCTCCGCACCCGAGCTTTTCACATCTTTGATTGGTCAGTATCAGTAAAGTGTTTTTGTAATGCGTTGTTATTGTAAATATGTTGTCAATACATAGTTGTCTTGTCACATCAGGGGTGTTCATCACCAAGGGAGACCTGGGGGTGGGAACTATAGTGGGATCAGCTGTCTTCAACATCCTGGTCATCATCGGAGTTTGTGGAATATTTTCTGGACAGGTAGTTTATACTTATGTTATTATAAATATAAACCTTTACAGATTCACTTTGTTTGTTTCTTGTGACTTTTTCGCCATTCGTTTACAGACCATCATTCTGACCTGGTGGCCGCTCTTCCGTGACTCTATGTTCTACATCCTCTCTGTGTTGGCCTTGATTATGGTAAGCAGCACTATATTTGTCTGTCTGTATTTTGTAGTCACACTCAATTGCTTAATTTACTTTTGTGTATTTCAGGTCATATATGATGAAAAAGTAATGTGGTAAGTGTGATAAATTCATCATGAAGAATGTGTGATAATCTTCATTGATATTAAGTGAACCAGAGCTTATAGCATTATCATAAACATCACTGTTGTAGGTGGGAGACTATAATCCTCATATCAATGTATGGAGTTTACATCCTTATCATGAAGTGAGTATTTCACATTTTGACTTATTATATACAGTACCACTCAAAATAGAATTTATAACAATTACATAAAATATTATCTATTATATTATAGTAAATAAAAATGTCCACATTATATAATACAAGTTTATATGTGTCCATTTCAAGGTTTAATAGTCAGATTTGGGGCTGGGTGGAGCAGAGGTTTGGTATCCCAGGTCAGCCGTGTTTGGTGAGCAGTCTGCGCAGAGATGTGTCGGTTGGAGAGGCAAGCCCCCACTGTGACACCTCCATGATCCTCTTGAAAAAAGGTGTGTGTGTGGGGGTGGAGGGTGTGGCTGTGTGGATCATACTGAGTGGTTGTGCATTATAAAGTACCACGTCACTCTCTCTCTCAGGTCAGAATGCGGGTGGCCAGGACTCCCCGGTGGTGATGGTGGATGAGTTGATGAGTCTACACCCTCACCAGTTCTCTTTCTCAGAGGCAAGCCTCCGTGTCATGATCACGCCCCACTTCTCCCCCCGCACTCGCCTCAGCATGGCCGGACGCATGCTCATCACTGAGGTACTGGCCGGATGCTTGCTCGCTTTTTGAACGTCTGGATGGGACAACAGCTCCTCAGTTGTGCAACCAAAAATATAAACTATCGGGCTTATTTCATGAATGCATTAAAGGAAGCAATCAATGGAGTTCTCATTTATGTTTTTTGTTTTGTTTATTTTTGTCTCAAAAAATAGCTGCAAAAGTGATTGTTTTCCAGTAAAGATACTGGTGTACACAACATTTTATTAGATATTAAGACTTGGTTTAAGAATATACCGCTGTTCAAAAGTTTGGGGTCAATAAGATTTTTGGTAACTTTAGTATGGGGAACACATTCACTATTAACTATAAGACTTTTGCCTTAATAAACTCCTAATTACTGCTTATTAATAGTTAGTAAGGTAGTTGTTAAGTTTAGGTATTGGGTTGGAATAATGGATGTAGAATATGGTCATGCAGAATAAACCATTAATATGTGCTTTATAATACTAATAAACAGCCAATATACTAGTAATATGCATGCTAATAAGCAACTAATTAATAGCGATAATGCAACTCTAAAATAAAGTTTCACTGGTTTAAAAAACAAAAAAAGCTCAAAACTAATTTTATATAGTTTTGTTGTCCATTTACTGTTTTTAATAAAAAAATCAAGTAACATTATTATTATTATTATCATTGTTGAAATATTGCAGCTCAAAATGTTTTGTAGAAACAATTTTCAAAAGAACACCATTTATTTGAAACAAATCAAATAGATCAAATCTTTTTTTTAACATTATAAATGTCTTTACTGTTACTTTTGATCAATCCAACTTTTGATGCATACTTTTTTATATGTTGAATTATTTTTCTGAACCCATTAGCAATTTTCTTGTTTTAATCCTAAATCTAAAAGTTCAAGCAAAAAACAAACAACAACAAAAAAAAGATTGAGGTTCAGGCTTAAAATCAGCAAGATATTGCATTTGAGATCAGAAAACTTAATTCAGTGCATATTCTTATAAAGTCTTATTATCTTCCACAAAGTTCAATCTAAAATTATGATAATGCTTATGTTCTATTGGAGAACAAAAATAAAATAAAAAATGGATTAAGAAAATCCTTCTACAAAAATTATTTAGGAAACTTTAAAATAGATACAACTGAGACAATTGATCACACTTTTTTTTCATCAGGAGAAAAAAATGAGAAGAAGGAGTTTCCATTTGAGCTTGTTTAATGTCATTGCTGTCTTGGAGAAATATTAAAGAGATCTCAATTATGGTTTCTCTTTCCTATGGGTCCTTTAATACAACCCTTCTGCTGTAACAGGAGAAGTATGATGGTGACTGATCCAGTCCTCAGAACGTCTTCTGTCATTTCCTGTGTACTCTTCAAATTTCAGCAATAGTATTTCTTTCTATAGGTTAAGGCATCCTCAGACACTACTCCTGATTTCCAATTTTATTTAAACCCCTGGGAGATCTTATGTAACCACCAATGTTCCCTCAAATTGTTTTTCTTGCTAGGGCAAAATATTTCTCTATTGGGCGGACATTTTGGTCACCTGAGCAAAAACATTCTTTATACCAGACTTGTACAGCATACGTTAACACGCACACAAAACTGGTTTCATCATGCAGTTATAACTTTTAACTTTAATGTTAACTTTAATGTCCTTAATGTAACTTATTGATATATTAAATCATTTAAAAATAAAAAAGGTTAATTCAGAAGCACATTTTAATTTCACTGATTTTTTTTTTAACAAAAACCACAAAAAACTTCTTTACTACGAAAAACTATTAAAAATCTCTCCCAAATCAGTTAAATTCATTATTTATAATAATAATAATAATAGATATAATATAATATAACATAATATGAAAAACATCAAGCAGTTATACTGAGATTGTTTTTATTGGCGACAGGCAGCATTAAACCATCAAACAAATGTTTGTTTATTGCTTATGAATTTAAGAATCTGTGCCCATCATCCGTTATTTATACCACTTAATCAAGCCACTCTTCTTTTGAACATGATGAGGTTTTATTTCACTTCTTTGCATTTCATGTCGCCTCTCATATTGAGCTATTTGGACTGCAAATATGACTCACACACGCGCCATCATTCTCTATGAAATCTGTAAACCCACCGTATTCACCGGTTCTAACACTATAGTGCTACTAACTCTATAGCGGTTCAACAGAGCACTGCAATTATTTCTCATTTAAACTACAATCAAATGGATTTCTCCCCTAATTTTGTCTGTCGTCTGTGCAGCATTTTATTCTTTCTGTGCGGCCGAAGCATCACAAATGGGTTAGACGCGCAGCTTAGAGGGAACATTGGTAACCACCTTTTTGTTGTTTGTTTGGGAAAATGCATTATTTCATCTACAATTGTTTACATGACATGCTTGTTGGCTTGACTTTTGCATGTCATCTTTAAGAGGCCCTGACCGGCTGCGCTTTATATTGGTCTTGCTGTGTTTTCGGCAAGCTTGACTACTAAACTCTCTCCTCACCATTTCTCACCTAACTGATTCTCATTCGGTTGAAGGGTTTCCCCTGCACAGTGTACATCTCTTACATCTTCTGCCTGTCTTATACAGAGGCAGAGACTAATTCGAAACAGGAGCCCTGGAGACAGCAGTGGCAGCGGAGCAGGGGACATTGCCGGCCAAGATGGTCCAGGCATGGAGGGAGTACCTTGGGGTTTGGAGAATGGAGGGGCCCTTGAGAGTGAAACTCAACCCCTGGAGGAACCCAGACAGAGGGGACGGGTAGAGGAGTTAGAACGAATAACAGATATAGAGGACGCACCGCCTAAAGAGGAAGAGGAGGAAGAAGAAGAAGAGGCAGATGAAGAACAACCCTTCAGACCTCTTACTGTGCCAGGTGAGTCAGAGTGACCTATCGGTAAGCCCCTCCCCTCGAACGCAGATGAGCCAATGGCAGTTGAGTATCAGTTGCACGGAGACTGGAACTCGGACATCTTTAGGTTTCAGAGCCATAGAGAAACATTGGAAAATCTGAAGCTCGGATCGGTTTGATGGTGTTTATGCTACAAAAATGGTAAAACGATGTGTCTGGGGTACTGTAACACTGGTTCCAGGTACCCTGAGAGGATTTTCTGGTTGTCATACTCTCATTAAGTTAGGGTTAAAGTGAGTCCCAGTTACATTGTGTTACATCACTTGCATTGTGATCTGTAAACCCTTGCTTCCAAATGAATCTATAAAATATTTGATATATCCTCCATGGCATATTTAAGCCCCACATGAATGCTCCTTGGTGAGAGGTGGTCCTTCTGTGTAACAGACTTTATTGTGAATTGTTTTTTTTTATACATTTTTGATAGTTCTGTGAGTTTAGATATGTTTGAGGTCTACATTATCGGTCTTACTAAGGAGGGACTCCTGTTTTGATGGGTATTATAGTCTATGGAGTAATATGGGTAGTGAAAGGGAGAGCTCGCAGTTGTTTTGCAGATAATAAAGTTATCTGTATATGGTATATCTACATAAGGTCTGTATATGTTTATTTACTGTTCGTTGTATGAGTGTTTTTGTGTAATTTGCTGTGTATGTTAATGATCATAGATCATAGAGAGAGAGAGCGAGAGAGAGAATGTGAATGAGCGCACGTCTTATGCTTTGTTTGTTCAGCTCTTACAGTAAACTTCAGCTCATGCAATAAACTTCATAAATCATCAGTAATAGTTTATGAAGGTCAATTTATAAACTGTTTATTAATGCTTCATAAATTAATTAACTGAATTAACTATTTACTAATGCTTAACTAAAGATTCATAGTGTGCAGTTATTATGAAGTGTTACCCATAAAGGTTAAATTAACAACCAATGATCTGTATCATCTATAGTTTTAATATATGAAATAAGTAAGCTTTTTTGTGTAATCCTTATAGTACTCTGTAATGTTGCTGAAAAGTTTGAGTCATCCAGAATCATTTTAGAATTTGTTTATGACTCTTTGAATTGAATCATGAGGTGCATAAACACTCCCAACTCTAGTGGGTATGTTTATAAATGGTACCAAAACGTTATATTAAACCATTATTCAGAATAACAGGGCAACACATTGAGTTTATTGAGGTTCATCTGTCTCCAATATTTTTTTCCACATCCTGATTAGGGGAATGGTCCTCATTTTTAGCCCATTAAGGACCATAATCCATTAGTCTAAGAGCCATTTCCACATAATGGGTACATGCATTTTAGATTTGTGCACTAGTGTTATGATTATAGAAATGATGAGAGCTCTCAAATCTCTCGGGGCTGATGCTCCTTGCAATCAAATGAACTCCATCACTGCTGAACAATGGAACAAGTCATTGAAAATGACAGGGAGGGTTAAAATCGCAATTTGAAGAGCTCAAAAGGGATCCCTTTGAAATGTTGCCGTAAAAGAAAGGCAAAAAAGAGCTCTTTAATGTTTCATTCAAGTATAATTGCCTATATTGACAGTATTTGTCCTGTTGGTGACATTTGAATGTATGTAATACTCTTGTTGTCCTGTAGGTGACGCTAAGGAGCCTAGGATGAAATAGTAATGATTTGAAGTATTTTTATCCACAGAGGGGCGCTGGGAGCAAGTGAAGTGGGTGTTTTCATGGCCCTTAGGCTGCCTGCTCTACTACACTGTTCCCAACTGTGTTTTGCCCCGCTGGGAGCGCTGGTTCATGGTTACCTTTGCGGCCTCAACACTCTGGATTGCAGTGTTCTCCTACCTCATGGTGTGGATGGTGAGATCAGCCCTTCAGTCGTCATTGTGACTGCAAAAACACCATGTGGAAATGTTTGTTTATCTCAAAATATGTAGAATTTCTGTTTAACAAACAATATCTTTGTTTGCAGGTCACCATTATCAGTTTTACATTGGACATTCCAGATGTTGTCATGGGTATTACATTTCTAGCAGCAGGCACCAGTGTCCCAGACTGCATGGCTAGTCTCATAGTTGCCCGTCAAGGTACTAAGATTACCCCACTCTTCCTTTGCAAGATCACATATTCGGTGTTATTGATGAACGAATGAATGAATGAATGTGTCTGGTGCTGCAGGTATGGGAGACATGGCGGTGTCCAACTCTATCGGCAGCAACATCTTTGACATTCTGCTGGGTCTCGGTTTCCCATGGGCTTTGCGCACTCTAGTGGTTGATTATGGGTCAATAGTGAGTTTGTATTTATTTTAATTAGGGATGGAACTAGATGGTCTACTAGTCTGTGATGCATTGTGATTCTTTCTCAAACTATTTTGGATGGATCCACAAAAATTAAATTAAAGTAAAAATGTAATTATATAATAATAATCATTTTAATTTAATATATGAAATACAATTTATATATTTAAAGCAAATAAATATTTTCAGACAATCTTAAAAAATCTTGAGACTCCTTCTGATCCATCCATAATTGTAACTTACTATTTAACTTACTATCCTTTCTTGTTTGTTTTAATTCTCTATGTGAAACATTTCTGTACTGTGCAGTTATTTTTGTCTCATTTATATACTATTATCATTTTAATTCATATTTTAATTTGTTTTTAATATTTACAGTTTTCTTTTTAATTTTAGTTTAATAAGTTTTAGTTATCTTATGTGCCTTTGCCATTTTTATTAGGTTTAAAAACTATTCAGGTTCACTTTTAGTTATTTATTTCCAGTTTGTAATTTTAACGCTCCATCGTAAACTTATTTCAGTTAGTTGCTCAGCCGTAATGGTTCTCAACTGGTTTGGCCATGGGACCCACATTTTCCCATGGTCATTAAGCCGCTACCCATTTTTTTTGTTTTTAGGAATTAAGGACTCACACACACACACACACACACACACACACACACACACACACACACACACACACACACACACACACACACACACACACACACACACACACACACACACACACACACACACACACACACACACACACATACACACACACACACACACACACACAGTTTTTGTTAATACAATAAAGTTAGTAATTTGGTATGGGCCACCACAGTCATCAAAAATATAGAAAATAACATAAATTGAAAATAAAATTGTATTTTTGTTCCACAACGAAAACAAGAGTTACCATGGTAAATACACAATAATAACACAAACTGTTAATGAAACATGAAAAACTGCTCCTGACGAATAGAATAAACATCATACCTGCATACAAATCATTCCCAGCTAACACACAACGTAGCAGTTACGTAATTGATTTGGTCATTTCATGACTTCATGGGTGAATTCATGGTGATTGGGACACTTTTTCCAAGTTATTTCAATGGCAAAAGTGTCCCAATCACCCTGAATTCACCCAAGTAATTGACATCTTTACTCCATTGTATGCTTGTAATTTCTTTTGCTCTTAATAGTGAAGTGATGAGAGAGTGACGCGAGGCCTGTGAGTAATTGGATGATGAGCGCCAGCTCCTCGTCACACCAGTCTCGGATCTCTCAATAGCTATGTTTCCATCCAAAGTTGTGAATTTAACTTATGCTCAAAATTGCAATATCGCATAAAATATTAGCGAGCACTGTTTACATAAAACATAAAGCACTGTTTCCATCCAGTGAGTCGAAAAGAACATAATCGTCACTTCCTGATAAACTGCTGCTAAAAAATCACTTAGAAACATAGGATAAGCCACCATATATAATAATTTTCGTATATAATATATTATTTGCGTCTCAGAGCGTGCAGATGAAACCCAATAAACGTGTTGTCTTGCTTTCAGAGGTAGATGCTGCTGTTTGGGAACGCAGTCGTGTAAGACAGTTCTAGGAGGGAAATATACAGAGCATCTTTGACAACAGACTTCTGAATGACCAAAACAGCATTTCAGATGCTGTGCAACAAGATTAGTTCAGTTATGATGTTGCATCTCGCAAAGTCACATGATTTTTTTTATGCGCATCGAGGAATTTATTCGGCAAATCCATCGTAGTTTATGCGCATGTTTTCGTATCGGTTAGAACATTTATCCAACTCAAACGAGCGCATAGGTTTTTTATGCGCATTATTAGAATTGATGCGCATCTTGGCGTTTCCTTTCAGCAATTTTTGATGCAATATCCCAAAATGCGCATTAAAATAGGTGGATGAAAACATAGCTACTGAGGAGTGATGGAGCATAAAAGCAGGAGCAACGACAGTGAAGGACGAGAGAGCACCAGGCCTGGATTTTATGTTGCATCACTCCTCCGTGAGGAGCAGTTTCTATGTTTCATGAAAGTGTCATCAACACTTTTTCATCATCCAATTACTCACCGGCCTCCCGTCACCCTGCTCGTCACACACGTCTTTCAAAATAAAAATCTTGCATTAGAAAACCATTTAGAAATATAGCTGCATACACAAAGAAAACTGCATGGGTGGGAGCATCAAACCAACTGCAACAAGAAGAAATTAAAAGCATATTAAGATGATTTTAGGCAAATTGCCTGAAAAATCAAATACAATCAGTAGAAAAGTGATTTAATGGTCTATCACTTTCGATCAATGGGTGGAGCTGTTACGAAACTGATGTGGTGTGGTCAGAGTGAAGTAACAATGACATGTCAATACGTCAAAGCACTGCACAGAGTCCTTTTAGCATCATGCCTCAACTTTGTTGCTACAGTATACAAAAACGGTTTTGAATATCGACACAAAATCCATAACTTTTTGTCAGCATGGTCTGAAGATGATACAGTTAGATTTTGGTGAAAATCAAACAAACCGTCTAGGATAGTTCGAAAAAGTTTTAAAATAAAATCAAAATGGCTAACTGGAATCTATGTTCTCGGCATGACCCATAGAATCTATTTCAATACAGTTTTCTTATAAAAGGCTAATTTATTCAAAAGTTATTAGCATTTTGGGATTATTAGCTATTTCATTTTAACTGCCACAAAACTTTTTGAGTACTGTTAGGGCGTGGTGGCGAAGACACATACAAAGTTCCGTAATGAAACGCCAATGTGTTCGTAAAAAATATAGCATTTTACCACAAAATTCAAAAGGACTGATGCCCAAAATGGCTGAAATGGGGAAATTATCATTTTGGTTCTAGCCCTTACAGTTCAAAAGTTATTAGCACAAACATAAGTGAAACTTTGAACAGTTGGTGGCGCTAGAGAAATTGAGTTAGAGACTCCAAAATTTTCATGGTCAATGTTCAGAATGTCCTCGATCAGTGTGCCAAATTTCACAACTTTGTACCATACGGTTTCCAGAGGGGAAATGGAAGAGGAAGAAGGTTTTGGGTTGTGATTCTTTTGGGGTTTGACCCAGCAGTTGAGAAACACTGGCCCAGGCAACTTATTTTCTAATTTTCATTTATTTTAAGTATGTTTCAATTCAGTTCTTTTTATTAACAAAACCTGTTTTTAATAGTTAAAGTTTTAGTTAACAACAATAACCGTTTCTGTGTGCTGAATACAAGTGGAACCAAAAGTGTACAATATTTCGATTCTTACAGTATTCTCTCTTGGTCTTCCTCTAGGTCTTCATTAACAGTAGGGGGCTTGTGTACTCAGTGATTCTCCTTCTCGCTTCAGTTTTTCTTACTGTAAGTTCATCATTGAGAATTTGAGTACTCTTGTCTCTTATTTCTGCATTTACTTCTTTTGTTATGTTTGCCTCATGGCATGTGCATGGTCTGTGTTCTGTCTGTCTGCACAGGTACTGAGCGTGCACCTGAACCACTGGAGGCTGGACCGGAGGTTAGGCCTTGGGCTTATGTTCCTGTATGCTATCTTCCTCCTCTGCTCCATCTGCTTTGAGAAACTCTAGATCACACTATTCACGTTTTGCTTAGCTGCAGATCTAGTCATAGATAACCATATTTTAGCCCCAGTCAGTGCCCTGATAGTAGCAGTTATTTCAGCCAGGGTTTGAACCTCGACTCTGCTCTGGTACGTTAAGAACAGTCAAGTTCTACATATGGCTTTAAGGTGAGACACAACAGGCAAAAACTTTTTCTTTTTTTTTTCATGCATCTGTCAATTTTGAGATTTTGTGCTTTTTGGCTTTTTTTCAGATAGTGGACAGGAATTCAGTTCATATCTTCATATCATATCACATAGCTTTAAAGGACTTTTTCTCAAAATTAGTTTTTTTTCTCCTGCACTGAGCCAGAAATATCTAACTTCAGTACCAATTACATACACCAAACTTAACAGTTTTGTTCCTATCTATATTCTGAAGGTTTTTACAGAGGGGATGGTATATATATATAATTAATATATATATATATATATATATATATATATATATATATATATATATATATATATATATATATATAGTATTGTTCAAAATAATAGCAGTACAATGTGACCTACCAGAATAATCAAGGTTTTTAGTATATTTTTTATTGCTACGTGGCAAACAAGTTACCAGTAGGTTCAGTAGATTCTTAGAAAACAAACAAGCCCCAGCATTCATGATATGCACGCTCTTAAGGCTGTGCAATTGGGGTATTAGTTGAAAGGTGTGTTCAAAAAATAGCAGTGTCTACCTTTGACTGTACAAACTCAAAACTATTTTGTACAAACCTTTTTTTTTTCTGGGATTTACCAATCCTGTGAATCACTAAACTAATATTTAGTTGTATGACCACAGTTTTTTAAAACTGCTTGACATCTGTGTGGCATGGAGTCAACCAACTTGTGGCACCTCTCAGCTGTTATTCCACTCCATGATTCTTTAACAACATTCCACAATTCATTCACATTTCTTGGTTTTGCTTCAGAAACAGCATTTTTGATATCACCCCACAAGTTCTCAATTGGATTAAGGTCTGGAGATTGGGCTGGCCACTCCATAACATTAATTTTGTTGGTTTGGAACCAAGACTTTGCCCATATACTAGTGTGTTTTGGGTCATTGTCTTGTTGAAACAACCATTTCAAGGGCATGTCCTCTTCAGCATAGGGCAACATACCTCTTCAAGTATTTTAACATATGCAAACTGATCCATGATCCCTGGTATGCGATAAATAGGCCCAACACCATAGTAGGAGAAACATGTCCATATCATGATGCTTGCACCTCCATGCTTCACTGTCTTCACTGTGTACTGTGGCTTGAATTCAGAGTTTGGGGGTCGTCTCACAAACTGCCTGTGGCCCTTGGACCCAAAAAGAACAATTTTACTCTCATCAGTCCACAAAATGTTCCTCCATTTCTCTTTAGGCCAGTTGATGTGTTCTTTGGCAAATTGTAACCTCTTCTGCACATGCCTTTTTTTAACAGAGGGACTTTGCGGGGATTCTTGAAAATAGATTAGCTTCACACAGACGTCTTCTAACTGTCACAGTACTTACAGGTAACTCCAGACTGTCTTTGATCATTGGCTGAGCCTTTGCCATTCTGGTTATTCTTCTATCCATTTTGATGGTTGTCTTCCGTTTTCTTCCACGTCTCTCTGGTTTTGCTCTCCATTTTAAGGCATTGGAGATCATTTTAGCTGAACAGCCTATCATTTTTTGCACCTCTTTATAGGTTTTCCCCTCTCCAATCAACTTTTTAATCAAAGTATGCTGTTCTTCTGAACAATGTCTTGAACGACCCATTTTCCTCAGCTTTCAAATGCATGTTCAACAAGTGTTGGCTTCATCTTTAAATAGGGGCCACCTGATTCACACCTGTTTCTTCACAAAATTGATGACCTCAGTGATTGAATGCCACACTGCTATTTTTTTGAACAAACCCCTATCAACTAATTCAACTACTTGCCCAATTGCACAGCCTTAAGAGCGTGCATATCATGAATGCTGGGTCTCATTTGTTTTCTGAGAATCTACTGAACCTACTGGTAACTTGTTTGCCACGTAGCAATAAAAAAATATACTAAAAACCTTGATTATTCTGGTTAGTCACATTGTACTGCTATTATTTTGAACAATACTGTATATATATATATAATTTTGACTGATTTCATACATGAAAATTAACTTTTTTCTGGTGACAGTATTTTCTGATTTATGGAGCGATAAAAATAAATATCCAATCTGCCCTTTGTAAAAAACTTTGACTCTAATGTCAAAAACAGAACAAGAATTTTGAACCTGACTTCATTCAATGTTCAGATTTTTGTTCTAGAAATTTATGCAAATTAGTGCATTTTTAAACATAACATTTCAAAAACTTGTAATACAAAAAAACGTTTGGAATTCTTGATGTAATCAATCGACTTAGGAAGTATGATGATATCTGTTAGTTATTGTTTTTACTCTATTCACCTGGGGTGTCTTGCCTTAAGCCAATCACCCACTAGACAGTGCTGCCAAACTCAAGGAGACTTCAATGCATACTGTACCTCGGAAACCTTTCTACTTAACATACAGAGCTTCTTCACGAGAACAAAAGTCAGTTTCGATTACAAGATGTGATGAATTTATATAAAGCGGTGTTAAATGTTTACAGCACACAGAACTTCCTCTAACCTCCGCTTTTGCATATTTCTATTCTGAAAATCTTATAATCACAGTCAAGCACGGTACAAAGAAAAAAATTGACATTGCAAAAGTGTTACTACTAAAAAGAGTTCTATTAACTCTTGTAACAGAGATACTCTCAATTTATTGCGTTACCTTACCTTATTTATTTTTGACGTTAGCTCTGTAAAAATGTGGTTTAGCATTTTCTTGTTTCGGTATATTTAAGAGCAGTCTGTCACTTTTTGTGTTTTTCCTTAAAAAAAAGAAAGTATTCTGGTATTTTGGAAGAGAGTTGTTATAGTATTACTGATTAACCAAAAACGTCCCCTGTCTTTGGTAAGTGTTTACATACCAAACATGCATAGTTTTATATAAAGTGTCACTTAGAGGTGTCTGTTGCACATTTTGATATGTTGAAATAGTTACTTTTGTGCCCCACTGCAACACTATGAACTATGAACGTGAGAAAGATACAATCAAATAAATCTTTTACAATGTGTATTCGTTATTCACAAATAACTGCTTTATACACAGGCCTGTTTAAGTGAATGAATATATTTTCACACTATGTATGAATGACACTTCATTAAACAACAGACCTTAACTGGTCTTTGCACCAAATGAAAATGTTTGGAATTCAATATAGTTATAATAATATAATATAATCTTAAAAACAATATCATCTTTTTTTATTAATCCTGCATAATGCAGGTAATGAGTTCTAATTCATATAATATATATTAACTATTAAAGGGTCCCACTGTTTGAGCTGAAATGATTTGGTTAATTCTGATACAGCAGTGTTTTAATTGAAGTTATTTTTGACCTTTGACTTTTTATTCTGATTAAACGTGCTTATGTTTCAGTTCTGTTGTATATTTCATTTGTATTGCTTAAAAAGTCCTGCACCAATAGTCAAATTTTCACCAATTTTCTTGCTTGTGGTTTACAGTTCTCTAGTACTAATGAGCAAAATTGTAAATGATTTAATTTCGCTTCTGAAGATTTTCATCTTACCACTTACGATAAAAAGTGTGTTCATTAAATCAATGTGAGAAATAAATATGACAAGTTACAGCTTGACTGAGTAAACATCTTATTATGCCACTGTTTAAGGTTCAGTTGGACATCTTTCCTATTTATTTTCATTTTAAAAGGACATGGCTCATTATTACTCTCTCACCATTTGTTACAGTTCTGTCTATATTATTAAAGATATTTGTGTGTTGTTGAGTGCAATAAAACAAGGTCTGTGCAATACCCAAGACCATCATTTTAATGAGTCATTTGCATTCTTCCCCATATACTTATGGAAGTGTTACAGATAAAGTTTCATTTTCGTCTTAACCGTTTATTTATAAGCATTATGGGAACTAAATTGTGTCATGGAAAAAGTTTTAACAAAATGGAAAAACATTTACCATAAGAACATTTATATCTTCCATATGTGGTCTAGCAGTGCGTTGGCTTCCACAAACATATTAATATTACTTGATAATAATAAGAAATGTTTCTTGAGCATATTAGAATGATGTATGAAGGATCATGTGACATGAAGATCGGAGTAATGATCCTGAAAATTCAGCTTTGCCATCACAGGAATAAATTACATTTTAGTCAAATAGACAACTGTTATTTTAAATAGTAATAATATTTCACAATAGTACTGTTTTGAATGTATTTTTGATCAAAATTTTCCAAAACACAAAAAAAGTTTGACCTAAAACAATGTAATAGTGTATATTCATTTACATTTATTAACACAAAAGAGTGTAGCAGTCGTGCATTTTTTTTGTTCATATAAGATTTTTTGTTAATTAAACCACATTTAGTACAATAATGTTTTTGAGGAAACATTCAAACTCTGCTACATAATATATGTATACTGACATATCTCAAATCTTGCTTTGCTTCAAAGTACACACACACACACACACACACACAAAATATGTTCTTCTTGTTTAGTTTCTTTCTGTTTTTGGATGATGAGAGATGTTACGGTCTAATACTTTCACCTGCAATTTCAGAAACTCCAGGACGACATAATCCATCACTGCGCTACGCTGTTTGTTCATTTGGCACCAAACATTTGTGTTGTATTATATACCTTTCACTTTGATAAATACAGCAAAAGAGAAACCGATAGCAATGTCCCAGGACACACGTCATCTGGTGCGTAAGAGGGCTTCTTGAGTATTCATGGGTTGCTTTGAATGTCTAACAAGGATTGATTGTGACGGTATCTAACTTTGATGTCACTGAGAACAGATGTTTCGGCCCTACTTTATATTAAGAGTATGTACTAACATTTCAATTAAAATTTTGATACAATGCACTTGTTGTGTACATGTTTTAAATCTATAACTTTAGCACCAAACCTGCCCCTAACCCATATCCCAACTCGATAGAAACAATGATGTACCTAACAATTCATTATTTTTCATGCAAGTACATTATGCATTAAAGACGCCTAATATAAAGTGTAGCCAATGGAACATCAGAGCAAATTACAGATTAAAAATCATTCGAAATCTGTAAGATGCGTCATGCAATGCAAGGGATCAGACATAAAGAATCTGAGGCGGTCACTGATGGGCAGTGAAGAGTAAACATTTGTTAGGGTGTCTGTGCAAGCAGAGATAGGCTCTGTCTGAATTGACAGCTCACCCTAATTGTGTCTATGACGAGAGAACATCACGTCAAAACCATTAACACTGGGATGGGGTGACATGAGCAGTATTGATCCCTTCAGGATAGATGGCCTCGGAAGATATAAAACTGAAGATCCCGGCTAAGGCAAGGGCACTGAAGACTGAAGTCACCCGTGATCCTCTCAACATGTTGTCACTGGCACTGCTCTACATTCTGGCTGTGGTTTGCTCTGCGAGGAGAACTCATGCACTGCCTCTATATTCAGACACGGCACTGCCACAGCAGGAAGGTAAGATCAAATCTGTGCTTTTGATAAGTTGGCAAGCTCATGATGTTCGTTAAAGCTAAAGGTATGATGAAACTCATGTGCAGTAACTGACTGCACATTTATTAGACATTAGGTTGATTGCTGAGTGCTTCATGTCTTCTGTTTCCAATGTAAATGTTAAAAAGGAAATGGTGAAATGCAGTATTATGGAGAATTTGATGAAGACCCATGAGCTTGATCTTATTATGAGAATCCGAATCTTTCCACTACAACTTTCAAATTGAACTTGGAAACAGAAGAGATATCTGTTTTGGGACAGTTGAGGACAGATTTTCATTTTCAAATGTAAAAATTCTATTAATTTCATTTCTTTTTCAAATGAACAAAATCAAAATATGAAATTTGGTTTGGCAGATCTGATTCAGAAACTGGTGGCAGAGGTTGAGGAGGGACAAAGTAATGATTTAACAGAGCAAAGGGACATCAAAACCGTGCTCCCCGTCCTGCTCCAGAGAGGTGAGACAGGGACTCTTGGAGACACTTGTAATTACTAAATAACATTTATCATGTTATTAGAAAGGATACCATTTTCACATTTACCTGCAGCCAAGTTATGTTTTTCTGTCTTTCTAGGTACAAAAGAAACTTTGCAGCAAGAGAAAATAAATAACATGGTATGATCACACTCTTTGTAATGAATTTACAATTCTTTCTTGTGTGATAATGAATCGGTATGTCTGTGTCTTTAGGTGGATGACTTAAAAGCAGTTGTCATAAAACTTGCAGCAGCCGATAACCTGCGTTCTCAAGGCTATCTACGATCTGAGCAAAACTTGCCCAAAAACAATAAGAGAGGTGAGCCATCAAAGAATCAAAGCAGAGATTCCCATATGTAGTGCAGATTTTATACATGTTGGCGAGAAGCCTATATGATGGTGCCAATCACTGTTACACTGTAATATTTGTATTTATTCTAACAATGCAATGTTATAAGAACATTGAGGTAAACCAATGTGAACTATGCTCGGGACGGTTGACAGGCCAGTGCTGCATGGTCCAAGAGTTTAAGCCTTGGCAATTTAAATATTCAAGTGCAGGAAGACACAAAAGGGAATCCATTTTATCAAGCCCAATTTATACTTCTGCGTCAAGTGTATGCTGTAGCTATGTCGTAGGATGTGTGTAGCATGCCTGACGTGCACCTCCTCTAAAAATGTAACAACACGTCAATTCTATGCGGGCCGCAGTTGCAGTGATTGGTTCCCGTGAAGCTGCATGCAAATACTAAATTGGGCTAACTTTGTGAATTGCTCTTGGACGGATAATTCACACACAAAAACATTGCCCGTCTTGGCGAGTATCCTATAATAAACTTAGGGCCAGATTTACTGAACAGGGCAAATTAAAGAACACAGACGCAGCTTGATAATGACCAACGCAATCTACCAAGAGCAGCGCAAAGTAACGTCTGGTTTAAGACGTGCTTTTTGGCCAATAAATAATGGCGCAAATACCAGAAAATTGAGTAGCGCAAACCTTAGTAAACCACCTTGCATGATTCATTTCTCGTCCCATTAATTTTGCGTCTGAAAGGGAAACTCCTACAAATGCTTATGCAATAAGGTCAGCCACAAAAATGACCCTGTCCACAACTTTCAAAAGAGAGTTTGTGCTGGTCCAAGCTGTTATTTAATCTATAGTCGGTTATGGCTTAAGTGAACACAAAAAGATGTGTAGTATTAGTGTATTGAATCCATTTCTTCTGCTGCTGTTTGTGTTTTTAATGTTAATCAAACGACAAAGGACAACAAAAAATCATTCACTGCTCTTGACTGAATAACTTGATAAGGAGGTTTAATTTATACAGTGATGAGGGTCCAGTTTTATTTGACATTTGATTAATTTATTCAATGTTTCTACCTGAAAACTGGCCTATGTTACTTGTCTTTAATAATGTTTTGAATGTATATTAGTTAGGCTTTTAGTTTTAGCTGTGGTATCGAAATTGGAAAAGAGAATTGTTCATTTGTACTTGTAGGCCTATTTAAAACTGCAGGTTCATGGCTGGTAAAAATATATATATATTAATGGCTGGAAAATGTTCAGGTCACCAGCCATTGGTAGCTTTGGCAAAAGTCAGGCCTCACACTTTTTTCAGTGACAAAAAGCAATAAGAGATGAGATTTTAGACAATTAAAAAAATGTATTCATATAAAGAATATGTCAAGGATGACATAATGTCTTATATAGGCTTATTTTATTACTAATCAAAGTTTTTGTCCTTCCCTTTACAGCCTGTTTTTGGAAATATTGTGTTACAAACTAGGAATTAATTGGCTGAGATGAACTGAGGACCAGCCTGACATCCTGACACCCCCCCACCCATAAAATATTCATTCAGCTGCCCTTTGACATTGTGAATATTGTTTATATAAAGTAATCTAACATGTATATGAATGTATTTTTTATCATAAATGAAAACTGACCTAGAACTGCAACTGTAAAATAAATATAGTCTACAGATCAGTTGTAATATTTGTGTATTTTTCGTTTTTGAATCCAGTCATCACCATCTTTTATCAAAGCTATGGATATGCTTTGACATTCGGACGGAAAGAGAAAGACAAACTAGTGATATGTATGATATTAATTTTATTTTAAGTAAAATCTGAAAGAAAGCAGTTTAATCTCTTTTTAAACAATCATGATGTCTAACAATGGTGTTTGTGCAACTCGGTACATCCGTCACAATAACCCTTAATACAAAACAACCATTACTGACGCATGACATTTGTGTTTTCAACTCATTTTTACAGATTAAAAGATATACATTACATATAACCGAATATTCCGTAATGCATGTAAAATACATATATACAGTCATTATGCACAAAAACATTACATGCTGTTAAAAACACAACTCTCCCTATTGTACTCAAGATCGTTTGCAAAAGATCCTATGACATCCTAAACTATAAAGCCTCTTTGACAGTAGCAGTCACTGTATAAATCTAATGGGCTCAACAGGCACAATGAAAGTGCATAAGCAAACTCTGTGTGGTGTGCCTTTTGTGTTTGCTGTGATATATTTATAACTGTGAACTTCTACTAAGTATGTAGATGCCTTACAACTTATAAACTGAAATGTTAAACTATTTACACTATTTAAACATTTTCCCCCATTAATCTGAAGTTCAGTTCCTCTTGGCCACACTCAGATAGGTTTTCTCAATTTCAATGTCAGCTGGACAGGTCTGGCTGAACTCCTCTCTCTCGCATGCATTCTGCAGGTAACGCCACACCCCAGTGAACTGAGCAGGAATCTCAAAACTACAGTACTTCCTGGCAGCAACCTACAAAAAAAACAAAACACATCATAATTATGCGTTTAACATTAAATAGCTTTATAGGCCTTTGTATGTATGTGTGTGTCTGTAAACTAAAGAGGCGTATCACCTTGATGACGTGAAGCTTTGGTAGCAAGTTGCAGTCTGCCAGTGTCAAGCGGTTGCCATCAAGGAACTTTCTTTTGGATACGCTGATGCTTTGATCTAGCTCATCCTGAAGTGGAGTGTTCAGATATTCATCCAGACGCTTGAACTCTTTCAATAAGGCTTTTTCATGGACTGAGGAATCATATAATAGAGAAAGAAAATATAGTGATATAGTACATCATAATACTGATGCCACAGTGTCTACATGCAGGAATATTCAGATATAAATCTGAAAATCATATTCTGTATTCATATTATGTAAGTTTCATAAATGCGTTAATCTGATTAAGAAAATAGATCTATTTTGTTTCTAAAAAAACATCTTGATACAACTACACTGATCATGATAGTGAAAATCAAACTGCTTGTCTCACTCTGCTTGTCTATCCAATCAGTGGTGTGTATTTTCATGGACTCTTCCTGCAGGTTACATTATTACACCAGTAGGTGGCGACAAATTACTATCTTTATGAGTCACTGAACCAAACCGATTTGTTCCAAAAAAGCTGATTAAAGCCACAACATGTAATTTTTCGCCGCTAGAGTTCGCTTATTCAAAACAAAGGCGTAGCTTGATGACGACTTGATTTCACTGAGCTTTTATTATGCCGTTTTATCATACTAGATACATTTGAGTGTGTTTAAAGTTATGTTATAATGGTACTCTCAGCCTTAGACGTCACGACCACGGACTGGCTGAATGTCTGATGCATACGGCACACTTATCTGGAAATACTTCAGGAGTTTCAGAGTCGTCATCTGATTGGTTGAATTCTACAGGATGTCCGCGAGATGTGTGTGTTGTGGTCTGGCAGGCACAACATTCTTGTATGAATAATTTATAGACGTATGCCGGTCTTTACACATCGACTTTACATTTTCACGCTCATGGTTGCATTAGATGTCAGTCAAACATACTCTTGCGTGGTCCTTGACCAATGAAAGTTGCGAGAGCGTCCAGACCTTCTGCCTTTCTGGCTACTTTTGGCTTGTTGCACACTGCAGTAAGCTAGATCGATATTAGGCATGGTAAAACATGGTACTCGTGGTAAAACGAGATTTGAACAATAAGACTAACTGATTTAAACTATATAACAATGATTCGTTTTCTGTAGATTAATGAATCCACACTGTTGCTCAACTAATAAAACCATTAAAGACATATTAAAGCGGAAATTCGAGGGTAGCGCGGGTATGATGTCATTGAAAGGCGACGCATGGACACGGTCTGGTTAAAATAGCTTAGGCCTATTTCTCTGGATTATATATAACAAAATATATAACATTGTTCTAATGTTTTTTGGATATTGTAATACAAAAATCATACATATTGTGCCTTTCATTTAGAAACTACACAAGCGACTCGTTATGAATGAGTCAATGCGATGGTTCTGCTTTTTAGAAGTACTTTCGCAATATCGTGTCTTGTAACTCAAAATTAATTTCTTGAACTCGACTGTTGTATAAATGCAGTATCACACAATCATGCTGCCACCGTTTTAATATATATTACATTTAAATAAATAGGTCTTATAACTTACAAGCACTTTTTGGGCTGTTCTTGATAAACGCAGAAAACTTGGCAAAAATGTCAGCACCAACATCAAAAGACTCTTTGTAGCGGGGGCTGAGATGAGGATATCTGATAGGATGAGAGGGAAATATTTAGAGCCAGTCATCACACACCTAAAATATTGACATACACCATTTACAAAATAATGCGGACACTCAAAAAACACTTTAGCTTATCCATGGTACATAATACATGTTAAATAGGCCATTTGTTTTTCCGTACGTCACAAATATTCTGTCTTATAGTATACACTGTTTAGGGTTGAAAATAAGTCTCATATGCTCACCAAGGCTGCATTTATTTAATAAAAAATACAGCAAAGTCATATTTTAAAATGTTATGTATTCCTGTGATGGCAAAACTGAATTCATCAGCCATTACTCCAGTCTTCATGATCATTCAGAAATCATTATGACATGCTGATTTACAGCTTAAGAGAATAGTCTTTGATACTGATGATTCATCACAGCCATATCAGTGTGTCAGATATTACTTAATGAGTTTAGCCATGTGACTTATGACAGAACTGGAATAATGTCTCATTGTGAAAGGTTTTTAGACAAGCACAATACCGAGGAGGGGCGAGTGTGGTCTCCAGGAACTCTTCGATCTTAATAAAGTCAGTCTTCAGCGTGCCATTGTACAGGAGGAAAGGAGGGTTGGTACCTGGTGCTAAATCCTTCAGCTCTTCTGGCTTCCTAAACAACGCAGGGTGGAGCAGAGCAGAGGGAGGGTAAACCACAGGGTGTGGACATGGTCAATATGAAGTCACATATTGTACGAAGAGTCTTTGAATGAGACCTAAAAGTGATTAATGCTGCTTTAAAACAGTATTAAACTCATATAGCACTCAAAGCACACGGAAATGGGAGTGTCCTGCTAAAGATGAAAGCTGCATTTGCTTTAGAAGAATTAGTTGGGAACAGGGCAATGGGAAAGTTCACACTCCCTTCATCCTGTTTGTAGTACACCCGCTGTACTTTGACCACCTCCGGTGTGTTATCAAATCCAGTCCATGCTGATCCAGAATTCCTCAGATTTCACTATTTGTTTACTGAATTCCATTCCATTTGATAGTCCTATCCATGGCCGGATTTACCTAATATTGTGACATAGGCCCACTGTTGGTCGGAAACCAATGACTATTGCTAGGCTACTTTTCAGGAAATGAAAAAAAAACAGTTTTTGCAGCGAATGTCCATTTTTTCCCTGTGATCAACGGCTGCATCTGAGGCATTAAGTGCATCACATTTTGTTTTCATTTTACTTGGTAATGAAGTTTATTGTATAGCTGTAGCTATGTGTGCGCTTAGGTTTCTGTCATTTGGCCAAAACCTTGTTTTGTAGGCTCATTGGCTATGACTCAACGGCTAAATGTTTCTTGAGTAAAGAAAACGTTGAAGGCTACTTATTCAAATAAAACCAGCTTTTTATTTATCTTTTCATCGTAAACAAAATACGCTCCACTAAAATGTGTGCGGCGGAGTGGAGTTACGAGGTTTTACCAACAGTTTGAGGAGCCAAAGGAGTTACAAGGTTTAGTCACAAGCTGTTTTTATACTTTTTATTGCAAACCCTCCAGACAGATATAAAGGGTGAAAAATAGTAATTATTTATGAAAAAAGATGTGATGCTTACTTCCTCATGTCAACGGTGGTTACTGTGAACTTGACTCCTTTCAGCCAAAGAACCATGAAGAGTCTCTGGCAGAAGGGACAGTTCCCCACATTTTCTCCATCATGGCCCGCCTTGAGACAAAAAAAGAGAAATGATAGGTATCAAAGTTTCACAGACAAGACACTATACAAAGAAAGAGAAACGCACATTATACATTTCCTTACCCCTTGTGTTCTGTTAAAACTGATTGTAGGCTACTGTATGTTTTTTATGTTTGGGGTCCCAGAGACCCTGGCCTTTATATTAATAAAATATTAATAATACATTTGAAATACCTTTTTTCTTTCCATATGTTTTTCTGACTTTAAGGGATAGTTCACCCAAAACAGCGTTTGTTGTCATTTACTCATCACCCACATGTTCCAAACGTGTATATAAACGTAAGTAAATGATGACAGAATGCTAATTTCTTGTACAGTTTTAATCAAAGTAGAGGGAGAAATTTAAGCTAATGATCACATTGAGGAAAATAAAGTGTGAAATTTCAGGAACCTGATAATAATCACTATGTTTACATGCAGAGCTGGTTATTGCTAGAAAACTGGAAACACAAGGCATTTGCGTTTATATGCACCGTTACTCTTTAATATAATATAATATAATGTTATATTATATATATAGATGTTCTTTTAAACTTGAAGTCATTATATTGGAATGGTTTCTTCTTTTTTATTCTATTTATCAAATATATATATATATATATATATATACACTTGGTGTAAATAGCATCTATCGCTTTTCTTTTAACCTTAAATCACAATGCAATGCAATCATCATTCAAAATACACCCAAAACTGCCCATCGGAAAAAGGTATGAAGAATTCCTCCTCATTATCACAGTATTTGGCTCTATTTATAGGCCATGACAGCATAAGGAAACAAAGTTTGTGTTTACATGTTTCAGAATGCTGCTTTCTGCGAAAACCTGAATAAACATTTTCATAAACAGCGATGCTGCGGTCTATTATTATTATTATTATTATTAGTTTATTTTAAATAAATGTGTCCCTCCCTTCAAAAAGAATAGGACATAAATAGTCCATGTATTGTGTGGGAGCTTGATCCAAAGAAGAGAAAGCTTGATCCAAAGAAAAGGAAAAGCAGGAATTGTCTTAAAGATAGAGATAACAGATCTGAACAATGCCTCCACCGCCCACAATGCCCATCTTTTAAAATAAGAACACAAAGAGCTATAAATAACTTCTGCAATAAATGGTGACCCTCTACAAAGCTTTGATGATCTTTAGGATCTTACGGTCACTGCACATCCATATCCTACTCATTTAGTTCATGAATTGTATAGCTCAACTGGTAAAGCATGACATCTGCAATCTCAAAGTAATGGGATCTAAAGGAAACGTAAGCGTGTTTACGGGTGTGACAACAGGGATCGAGAGCTGTCAGTTTTTCAGTGCGTGTGCATGTGTGGTGATAAGATGATTCCAGTGAGTGTCTGTTCTGATAAACAGAAGCATTTAACAGTTGCATATGAAACATACTTTCCAGTCTATGGTACTTCATGTGTTAACTGAATTGACTGTATACACCCAAATCAACCTCTGATTCATGGTGCCCAAATGGAGACCTTCCCTGACAAAAAAAAAAAAAAAAACACTGATAGAGCACTGGAAGATCTTGGTTTGTGGTGTCTTTATAGAGTACTATTCAAGATATATATATATTAAACAAATGTATTCTTTTCTCAGTCAGTTTAAGAATGTGAGGTAAAATATAGTCTCTTTTCCTGTCTATCAGAAACAAAATACACAGGTTGAAAATAAGAGGCATACGGTACATAAAGTACTATAACAATTTGATCAAAAGTTAAAATAATTGAGTTTAACATCACTATTCCAACAGTGAGGATTACATAATGTTGAAATTGATAAATATTCAGATTAGGGGTATATTTTTAACTTACTGTTGTTATAATAATAATTTTTTATTATAGTTATATTTAACTTTTCTATTTCTGTTTTTATATTAAAATTATTTTTATACTTTTTTGGAATTCAAATCTTTAATTTGGAATAAGAGTATCTGACCAACTCAAACTTGTAAAAGTTGAACAACTGACCTTTATGAAGAGCTCAATTCGTGGTTCTTTATCTGAGTCTTGTCTGAGTGCCATTTTTTTCCTGCAGGAAAAAAAAACTTTACTAAGTCCAGACGTCCGTGAAAAATATTCCACAAATCAACCAGAAGATCCCCAAAAGATTTGTACACAGCTGTAATGTGTGCAAGTGTTCGCAGATGAAAGTTAGTCAGACTCTTGCTGTCTGCTTTCTCCCTTCAGCAACACACTTTAAAAGTCAAGAGGGAGGGAGGATAGAGAGGGTGGGCGTGACCCTAACTATATAACTGTGCTGCCAGGCTGTGTCAGAGAGCTCAAAAATAGCTTTTCATTTGATCCAGTACGCACTTACACTCAGGAGAAACGTCACAGTGCTATCTCAGACGTGAAGCAGGGGCCACATTCCATTCATGGTGGTAACACTTCTACCTTGTACTAACTTTCCCCTCTCCCATATGTTCAATCACAATGTGCCCCTTTCAGCTGTGTAATAGAGAGGCTGTTTTAACAACTCCACTTATTTTAAAGAAGATATTGAATTGCTCTCGCATGTCAGACTACAGAGCGAAGGCACTTTCTCTTCTCTTTCTCTGTCTTTTTTCTAGTGGCTGGAATTGTGAATAGTGACTCATTCTGTTCTTTCGTATTGTCTACACTTCTCTGGAATTTTTCAAACTTCCAGTAACCTCTCAAAACCATCCAAAAACAAAACTTTTGATATCAGTTGAGGCACAGCAGAAATCAAATCGCAAGTGAACTAAATCTCTTGGGGGGCATTTGGGGATTTCCTCAATTGAAATAATTGGTAAATAATGTTTTGTTTTGTTTGGGGTTTTAATTTTTAGATACAGTTTTCTGGTAGGAATAAGGGTAGGATGTGCGTTAGGGTTAGTCTATAGTATTTATACTGCATATAAAACATTAGAAGTCTATTGCTAAGATACACAGTTGTGTGTGTGGACAAATGAGGGTGCGGGTATGTGATCATTCTCAAGGGATGGGTTCTATTAAACAAATAGTTCCCCTCATTCCCTGTATGCAGTCATGTTGAGTCAGAGGAAACAGTTACGTCATGATTATAACTTCCCCCTTATAACTGAGCATTTTAACCTGGAAAGACTATTATGGTGATGAGACACAGGGCAACTTTTTGAGCAATGTTGCCAAGCGATGTTGATATGCGCACGGTCTCATTGAGAATGGGCAATACATTTCTATCTGGATACTTTAGATCGGTTGTGGGCTCTGTGTCTCACCTGGTCGCCCGGTGACAGCAACATTGCCCGGCAACATTGCTCAAAAAGTTGCCCTATGTATCATCACATTTAGAACAATTTACAGCATAAAATTAATCTCTTACACCAACTTTAAACACCAACTTTACCACAGACTATAAAATTCATGTTGTACGCCGGCGCTATAAAACAGAAAATGTAATGACAGAATGTCTTACAGAATTGTGTTCAGCCCCTTAAGAGTTTCATTTCCTTATTCAGCACACAGATGTTGTTTTAAGGGGTTTATTGCATCATTCTGGGGAATTCACACTAGTTTGAAACAATATTAACATAAAAAACAGACCCATCAATGCTACACGAAAAAAGAAAGCAAGGAGTTGCTTTGTTCTTTCCTCACAAAGACTTTTAAAGCGATAGTTCACCTAAAAATGAAAATTCCTTCATTATTTACTCACCCTCATGTTTGTCTGAAACCTGAAATGACTTACTTTCTTTGCAGAAAGTCCCAACTGTGAAAGTGAATGACCACGTCTTGTCAAGCTACATTTTTAAAGCATTATTTTTTGTTATATTTTAATGGTGGAGCTTGTCAGCCCATGGTCTCTAAACTTTCATTTTTTGGAAGAGAGCAGCTCAGACATTTCATTTACTTCCTATCTTCTTTTGTGTTCCACAGAAGAAAGAAAAGGTTTTCAATGATAACAAACATTTTATTTTGAGGTGAACTATCCCTTTAAGGATAAAAGGCTGGCGATTATACTGTACATGTCCTTCTCAAAAAAATGTGCGTATTGTGATAAAAGTTCATTATTTTCCATAATGTAACGATAAAAATTAAACTTTCAAATATTTTAGATTCACTGCACACCAACTGATATATTTCAGGTCTTTTATTGTTTTAATACTGATGATTTTGGCATACACCTCATGAAAACCCGAAATTCCTATCTCAAAAAATTAGCATATTTCATCCGCTTTTTAATATCAAAAAGTCAACCTTCAAATAATTATGTTCAGTTATGCACTCAATACTTGGTCAGGAATCCTTTTGCAGAAATGACTGCTTCAATGCGGCGTGGCATGGAGGCAATCAGCCTGTGGCACTGCTGAGGTGTTATGGAGGCCCAGGATGCTTCGATAGCGGCCTTAAGCTCATCCAGAGTGTTGGGTCTTGCGTCTCTCAACTTTCTCTTCACAATATCCCACAGATTCTCTATGGGGTTCAGGTCAGGAGAGTTTGCAGGCCAATTGAGCACAGTAATACCATGGTCAGTAAACCATTTACCAGTGGTTTTGGCACTGTGAGCAGGTGCCAGGTCGTGCTGAAAAACGAAATCTTCATCTCCATAAAGCTTTTCAGCAGATGGAAGCATGAAGTGCTCCAAAATCTCCTGAGAGCTAGCTGCATTGACCCTGCCCTTGATAAAACACAGTGGACCAACACCAGCAGCTGACATGGCACCCCAGACCATCACTGACTGTGGGTACTTGACACTGGACTTCAGGCATTTTGGCATTTCCTTCTCCCCAGTCTTCCTCCAGACTCTGGCACTTTGATTTCGAATGACATGCAAAATTTGAGCGACAGTCCAGTGCTGCTTCTCTGTAGCCCAGTTCAGGCGCTTCTGCTGCTGTTTCTGGTTCAAAGGTGGCTTGACCTGGGGAATGTGGCACCTGTAGCCCATTTCCTGCACACGCCTGTGCACGGTGGCTCTGGATGTTTCTCCTCCAGACTCAGTCCACTGCTTCCGCAGGTCCCCCAAGGTCTGGAATCGGTCCTTCTCCACAATCTTCCTCAGGGTCCGGTCACCTCTTCTCATTGTGCAGCGTTTTTTGCCACACTTTTTCCTTCCCACAGACTTCCCAGTGAGGTGCCTTGATACAGCACTCTGGGAACAGCCTATTCGTTCAGAAATTTCTTTCTGAGTCCTACCCTCTCGCTTGAGGGCCTTCTGGACAGCAGTCAGGTCGGCAGTCTTACCCATGATTGTGGTTTTGAGTAATGAACCAGGCTGGGAGTTTTTAAAAGCCTCAGGAATCTTTTGCAGGTGTTTAGAGTTAATTGGTTGATTCAGATGATTAGGTTAATGGCTCGTTTAGAGAACCTTTTCATGATATGCTAATTTTTTTAGATATAAATTTTGGATTTTCATGAGCTGTATGCCAAAATCATCAGTATTAAAACAATAAAAGACCTGAAATATTTCAGTTGGTGTGCAATGAATCTAAAATATATGAAAGTTTAATTGTTTTCATTACATTATGTAAATAATGAACTTTTATCACAATATGCTAATTTTTTGAGAAGGACCTGTATATACATAGTAAGTGCCTGACATGGAAACTCCTAACAAACCTTGGAAATTAAGCGAGTTCCACTTCGGCTAGCAGAGGAAATGAGCCATCAGCCATGCCAGTTTACCCAGTGTACTCCCTTCCCCAGGAGCAAACAGGATACTATGAGTAACAGAGCTGTGAGCTGTGTTTCAGTCCATGCTAGCTTCTCTTTCCTGTTAACATACTGCACCACTGCACAGAATATACCACCAAACAACAAATCACCATGGAGATGATGAGCTGTAACGATGCAAGACTGTAAGCCTCTAATCTGATGCCACTGCTGCATTCACTAAGCAAACATGGTAAAGGTCAGTACGTTATTGTGCAGAATTTGTCTTCATACATAGACACAGCTCTAATTTAAATCACAAACATTCCTCTCAGGCACTAGACCGATCTCATATGTGGGGGTGAAACGTTCTTTAACTTGGGGAGGCTGATTGTATTGACAAAATGCTGAGAAAGCTAAATAGTCAGCACATGTTTAAATAACATACTGTACTTATAGAGATAGCAGACTGACACAAGAGTATTTAACAGCTATATATATATAGTGGCAAACGTTGCTTCTCTTTTAGTATTGCTGTAATAGAGAAAAATGTGATCACTAACCACTGACCTCTCTTTTCCTCAGGCTGAGAGAGGAAGCACTTATCCTGAGATGATAGGCTATCTACAGGACATCCAGCAGCTGGGAACACACACACAGCTAGGAAAATCCTTGCTTTATCTCCCTAAAACAGGACCCCAAATGTTGATCATGAGGACCCACTTCTGTCATTACATCAACGCAAGCAAGGGAAACAAAATCGTCAAGCTCAGCAAAGATTATTTCTTGTTTTGAAGTTTTTCTTACTGGCTAGAAATGGAGAGAAATCTGATTTAATGACTCTTCACACACACAAAAATGCAAGTCTTATTCAGTATGTATCTTGTTTTCCAGTAAAAAATATTAAAACATCCTTAAATCAAGATCAACACTAGAAACCAAAAATTTTACAGCTATTACCCCAGTCTCCAGAAATGTTTCTTATTATTATCAATGATGAAAATAGTTGTGCTTCTTAATATTTTAGTGTAAAGCAAGATACATACAGCGTTTATTCGAAATTCAAACCTTTTGTTTATTAATACATTTAAGATAGATGTATTCGAAGAGTATACATATGAAAACTATCAGGTTAATTAAAGATCAGATAAAATACTTTTTAAGAAAGTGATTTCTTTCTTTTTTTGTACATTTGACTAGAAACTATTTATTATCATCAGGGTAGATACTTATTAAACAGAGGTGTGAACTTTGTCACCTCAAAAAGTCCTTTTGATAAATAAATGGAAACAAGCATGGAAATAGTGCAATGAGAAAAATGTGTGTCAGTATCAGTGCTGTTGAAAGAACACTTGTTCTTCGCTCAGCACAATGCCACCATTGACCCTTTTCTCCTGGTCAAAAGTCAGAGGGCAGTAAACAGCCAAACAACTTCTCCTAGTTAAAAACCACAGCGGTTCGTAATGTGCGTTGTGCACTATGTCTCTATGGAGCTCTTGTTGGTCATGGTGTTTCCTCTCATTTGTCCTTTCTGTCAACACAAGGCAGACCTCTTCAGCTCCAGATTTCTCTGGTAAGTGTTTTTCTCTAATTTTGTGGCTATGATAAAGGAAATACAGCGTGGTGTCTTGGAGCTAACCTCCCAAAGGAAAGAGAACATTCCGTCTTTTACACAGTCCTTGTCAACAATCTAGAGCATCAGCTTAAGAGAGACGGGTGTCCCTTCCTCCTCCATTGTTTGAGCACAATCCATATAGGAAGGCAGAGCAACATTAACCCATTCTGAACCAAAGATAAACATTTTGTGTTGAAACTACAGGTTAAATAAGTGTATTATATGTTATACTGTGGGTAATAAACCCTAAAATACACTAAAATTATCCACAAATATAATGCTAACAGCAGTGTTTATATGTCATAGTTCTGTAAAAAGTCATAAAAAATGTTTCATGCATTTCATATTTTGATTACTTCAGGCATTTAAGTGACATCTTGTTTCGTTTCTGTGTCTCCCCCCTACAAAACATAATGGCTTCAAGAGTGATAATCAGCCAAGAATGGCTCATTGTGCTTATTTGTGAGTGTGTCTGTGCCTGGCACTGCATAACAGAGAGCTGTACAGATGCAGAATGGCCTAACACAATAGAGATAGAGAGAGGGTACAGGCCAGACATTACCCTTGATCCAGTTCCTTCTCATTGAATACTCATGGATATGGTCCAATTTTATAAACATAACACGCTTGAAACCTGAGCTGTGTGGAAAAGTGGAGGATAAGAAAGAGAAAAATGCACCTAGGGAGGGAAATGTTCTAAAGTGTCCCTCATTTATGTTTTCCACTTCATAAATAGTAAATCTCAAATCTGCAGAACAGTGAACAGGAAATCTTTCAATTTCCCCCGACTGCTTTTCCTGACCTCTGCCTCTCTCTTTCACTGCAGTTTTCTGATAAAGTTAGTATTTGAAAGATACAAAATTCCTAAGATAATTTTCAAAAGAAACTATGTGCAATGAATCACTAGAAGCTTGAAATGTAAAGTTTGATTAATACAATTTGATTAATAACTCCATATAGGCAAGGGGAAAAATTATTTTAAAAATGTTTTCCTGTCCTGTGTTCGGACTGCACCAGTTAGAAATCTCTGTTGTTATTTTACTGTAGGCTATTTGTAAAATTAAAACAGCACTTGTATTAGAAACCTGAAAAGAGCTTTCTACGTCATAATGTCAACCACACCTTGCATTTGCAAGATTAGATAAGTGAGGGAGTTGGTTTGTCCATTGTCATATTGCTGGATTTGCACTCTAAGTGTACAGTTGTGATCTACAATGCCATTGAGTAATGGGTTTTCTAAATGCATTTACAATGCCTTGTTTGTATGCTGAGCAGTGCCTTTACTCAGCAACGGTGATTCTCAACTGATGTTTTAAGCCCACTTAGTTAGTCAATTGTTCCCCTTAGATTACCTCCACAGGATCCTGAAGAACCACACTGCACATGCCTGTGATGGCGAGACGCTGTCCATCAGATGCCCTACTAGAACATCTGTGGCTGTCCTTGCAGCATTTTATGGACGTCGTGTCCCGAGTCCATATCTATGCCCATACGCAAATCCAAACATAACAGAGGAAAACACTGACTGTATATCAACTACAGCCATTCAGGTATCATTGATCGGCATTTAGGGAGACCGGGGATGGTTGTAACATGTTTGACATGTATGTCTATATCTTAGAGTACTTTTAAGCCAGTGTGTTCAAAATGTGATTCAAACTAGTCACAAGTGTCTGCTATTAAATGAGATGGCTATTATCTTTGCAACACAAACAGAAAATGCATGGTTTAGTTTCAAACACAAGGAGTGAAATGTTACAATTCACCCCATAGTCTGGGTCAGTTGTAACACACCCTGGGGTGAGATGTAACATTATCCACCAGGGTGAGATGTAACATAATGAAATAAGGATTATGATAAAAAAAATATTTTGAAAGATTTTTATTCAACACTGAACAGTCATCAGTCATCTCAGTTGTAGTAATTGACCATAATAAATTGAACTTGAACACAAACATTCTGTGTAAGCATGTTTGTTACAGTCAGTCATAGTATTGGCCGTAGTAAAATATTGAAATTGAACACTCGAACGTGTGTGTGTGTGTGTGTGTGTGTGTGTGTGTGTGTGTGTGTGTGTGTGTGTGTGTGTGTGTGTGTGTGTGTGTGTGTGTGTGTGTGTGTGTGTATGTGTTTGTGTGTGTGTGTGTGTGTGTGACTCCGAGACTCTAAGTCATAGTAATTGAACTAACATTTCATTATTGTTACAACTAACCCAGAGTCTTGTTGTTACAACTAACCCAGAGTCATGTAGCCATGAACTAGCTCACCTTAAACCTAACAACTAAAACATTAGCACTAACAACTTGCATGAAAAGTATCTACACAGACACACAATAAACATAATTTAAATTTGATGAGTTTAACTACAAAGTAGAAATTCCCATAAAAGAAAATTTAAAAAAAAAGAAGTGAAAAAACCTCAAAATTGTTTTTTTCACTCTAACATCTGCTTTGTCTACCACAGAACTCTACTTTATCACATATGGAATAAGGGCTAAATTTAGCATGTGGGAAGTGAATTAGGTGATTGGTTGGACAGATTGGAGTTGTTACAACTGACCCGTGTTACAACCATCCCTGGTCTCCCTACTAATTTTTTTTTTTTTTAAATCTCCAGTATAAAACTCATAATGATTGATGAATTTCAGTCAGAATGTGTTTTTTATGGTCAGAAAGTTATGTCTGAGTGCCAGGATCGACGGGAGTGTCAGATTCCTGTGGTGAGTCCTGTGTTTGGTCAAGATCCCTGCCCTGAAACCAGCAAATACATCATTGTCTCCTACAAGTGCAAGCCTGGTGAGAAACCTACTGTAGGCCTATATTGTGCTTCACTTTATCGATATTGTAACCGAGCAGCACAACAATGATGTTTCTTCTTCACAGAGCATCATCGCTCGAGAACGGTGTGTGAGAATGAGCGACTGAAGCTGGCCTGTAAGAATGACACGGTTCTTGCCATCTATTCAGCCACGTTTGGCCACCTGGAGCACGACAGTCTTGAGTGCCCTCAAGAGGCTAAAACCAAAACGGACATAGGTCTGAGAATAAAATAACACACTTCTCCCATCTAGTGGGAAGGTTTTGCTACAACAGCAGAGGCAGTAAAATATGTTCAAATTAATCGGACGAGATTTTGCTTAAAAGGCTGTTTCCTATTAGAGTGCTTGTCTCCGTCAGCCTTGAGGAGGGTGTCAAGGAAGTGTCATGGCAGGACGAACTGCTCTGTGTTGGCCGATGCTCAGGGTTTTGGAGACCCCTGTTTCCCTGGCACCAGAAAGCACTTGCGAGTTTCCTTCACCTGCGGTGAGTTTCAAGAGGTTTAGAAAAACTACAATCACTTTATTCATTACTGTTGAAGCAGTCATGAAAAGACTTACTTTGTTCATGTGCATTTAAGTACCACGGTATCTACTGGAAGATGTTGGACATGGAAACACAGATCCTTTTCTGCTCTCTGACTATACGCATGGTAAGAAAAATAAGTTTATGGTGTAGGCTAAACTATCTTAATTGCTAAGCTAATTTTCATTTTAATAAACCGGCTTGTATTAAAAAGATGATTTTAACATAATAACTGTGACTCGTTCCATGTTGTGAGTTTTGGAAATGAAAATATGCCAGGAAAGATATTCAACTGTGCTCAAAAGCTCACATATAGCCTACCTTGCAGAATGTTAATAATTTTTAACAAAAGTTTTTTTGTAATTGATTCTCAAGTGGCTGTTCATGAGTCTCTTTTTCATCCAGTTAAACGGCCCAGTGTTTTTCAGAAAAATCATCCAGGTTCTGCACACTCATGTTTTCTAGCATCTTCTGCATATTTGAATCCTTTCCGAGGACGGTATGGTTTTGAGATCCATCTTTCACACTAAGGACTCAAAAACAACTATTGCAAAAGGTGTCAACTGAAAACGCTGATGCTAAAGAAGGCAACAAGATGTAAACTAACAGTCAAATGTAGATGTAAACTTTTGAATGGGGTCATTTTTATTTAATTCAGCAGTGTTGGGTGTAATGCATTACTAAGTAATTAATTACTTTTCCCTTGAAAAAGTAATGTAAGGAATTACTCTTATTTTTTTGTAATTTAATTATAGATACTTCTGATGTAATTGCTTTAAATACTGTATAAAATATATAACAATTTTATATAAAACAATAGTGGACATCCAAATTTAACATCTAATGTTAATGTTAACCTTCTCCCTTTAAATATTTTGGCCAGTTTAAGAATGATTTATGCAATTATATAGCATATTATTTATTTGAACTAATTAAAAGAGCAGTTTCATGTCTGTCCTTGTTTAACTGGTCGAGGTTGAAATGGGATTTAGAAAGTAATAGTAATTCAATACTTTTTATAGAGAGTAATTTGTACAGTGATCTAATTACACTATTAAAGATGTAATAAGTAGCTAGTAATGACTATTTTTATAGAGTAACTTACCCATCACTGAAATTCAGCTATTATTTTGTCGTGTGTGCTATATATAAAGACTTCCAATGCAAAAGCCTCTAAAAGCCACCTCGTCAAAAATGAGATAACAATACTGAGTGAATGCTCTCTACACATAGTATACGTTCATCAAATATTTTCACTTCAAACCCACTAAATCCCAGCCTCAGCCCATTCAGAAGTACTGCTACTTAGGTAGAAACCTATACATAAAATTAAAGAAAATCGTCAGACTTAGAGGCTTTTGCATTTGAAGTCTTCATATCTTAACATCTGTATGTGAAAGAGCATATTCAGGCATACTAAATAAAATCAAATATATACATTTTTATTATCCTTTTTATTTTGTTAAAATTATTAACATTTTGCTGATTTGTTCAAGGTGTATGCATAATTTTGACCACAGTATGACATACCGAAAGTCATTGGTTGTTGGTGGTCCTGCTGACTGCGGGATCCAATCCCCTCCTCTTCCCCCTTCACAGGAGGGTGGTATACTGGCCCTGGTGTGTCCAGACCACAAAACATTTTCACCAACTCTCTGGAAATCTTTTCCCAGATCCAGGGTATGTTAGATGTGTGGCCTCATCCCAGAATGTTCAGATGATTTGATGCCATTTTTATTTAGTATTTTCTTTTCTTTCTTTTTTTTCCATTTTGCAAATGCAAACATACATTTTATATACAGTACATGTACCAGTAACATGAATATAATACAAAAAACTAAATCAATGTAAAAACAATTAACCTTTCGTTGTGGTTTTCTAACATCAGCAGTCAGCAATGGCCTTTTCATACTAATTAATGTAATCTCTTTCCCTTTTCATTGTTGAATGTATTACATTTTAAATGTTTATTTCATTTATTTTCTTCATCTTGACCTCTCTTTTCCATTTCCCCAAGGTCTTCCAGAGACAGTGGCTTTATACTTTGTCTCTGGTATATGTGCTGGTCTGTTCTTCTTGCTGTGTTTGTTTGGTCTCAAATCCACCCTGATTAGAGATCTGAAAGACCTGGCATCTGAGCTAGGAGATGAGCTCAAGGCCTCCAACAGGTCACAGGGAGAACTAATAGAGGATTTTGATGATGATGATGCCTCCTTGCGTACTTCTTTTCGTAACCTAACACGCTCTTATCGCACGCCAGACGTGTTCAACCAAGAGATGATAATGACAGTGGTGATGGAGGACAGAAGGGATGAGGACAAACCTGAGATGCCAAATGGAGACATCTGGCCCCATATCAACTCCAGCCCTTATGCCATGCACAAAATCAAAACCTCCTCAGCCTAATACTGATGTTCTCTGCATATCTGAATGTTGACTTTAATAAAGCGAACACTAATTATATGATTTAACATGAATGATATCCAAGATTAGATTGTCTGGATCTTATATGTGTAACAAGAATGACATCTGTGACATCCTTATCAAGCCCACCTGCTTGTGTTTTTATAGACTGTATTTAAATATACATTTTCATTTATGTATAATTCACTGTTTATAACTGGTTTATTAATTGAGTGGGGATGTAAGTCAGTCATCTGATTTCTTTGGATGTTGTGCACATTGAAAAGAAAATATATTAGCGTGCTTATCAAACACAGTCAACCAGGTGGATTTGGTTTGAAATTCTTGTGTCTAAAACCTGGTTGTGTTGAAATAAAAGGCTGTAAGTTGACAAATAAGCAGTAAAAAAAAATCCTTTTGCATATTGTTATAGTGTGAAGTCTGATGTTTGAGGAAATATAAGGGGTCACTAACTTTATAAATTCTTTCACTTTTTTTTTTAAAAATTGTACTGAAATAGCAACAATTAAGAATATGGTGTCACACCAAAACTTAACACTTTTATAGCGGGTCTGAGACAAAATCTTACCATTTGGGCCTTCAGTAACATGACCTTGAATTGGGTCCTTCAACTAGGCTAATTAACTTGTAAGTGGAATTGCCCGATTTAAAATCAGGATATTGTCACACCGGAGGACATGGTTTTCAGAGACAAAATGTAGGCCTATCAAGTTCTTACGCTTTTAGAAATTTATGGATGAAAAACTTCTACTAAAATAGACTCTTGTAAAATTATGCCTGAGGTAGGCTATTTATTAACATTTGTATGTTTTTCTTTTTAATGTATAAAAGTGGTAATTTACTGAACCATGCTTGAGACAGTCACACCATAGGACAGTTTTGAGATTTGGCTACAAAAATTAAAAAGACTAAGCTGTTTTATTAACAGGCCAGTGTAAGACAAACACATGTTTAACCATTTACTGCATTTTAAATGATGACAATACTAATTATATTATTATTTTATCTTGTGTGACAGTAAAAATGGGATCTAACATCAACGCCCCTCCTACACTTGTAAGTGGCTACACATTGTTTAGCCTTCTAAAGAAAACATTATGCAACCTAGAGGACTATAGGCTATCCTTTGATGGGCTATTTGAGATGTATAGTTAATGAAGCAACAACCCTCTGATTAAAATGAGGGCGTTTGACGAAGGCTCTGCAATGACAAATATTTAAACAGCGCAGTGAACTATACTGTTTACAGTGAATATGCGAAAAGGTTGGGTATCTTTGACGTCCCTGAGCAGCGCATAACACACCCAGTGATGTTGCTGCGTCCGGGAGAACGCGGTAATGATGACCTTGAAACTCATTTGTGACCGGTGACGTCTTGCAACATATTGGTCGGCGTTTACCCGAACATCACTTGAAATGTCATTGGTTTATTAACGCGACAACACAACCGTCATAAACCGTGGCAACTCTCTCTGTTTAAGGCTAAATTTGATACACACGTAACGTACTCGATACGCGTTGTTTTCTCCGGAGTTCAATGACTCCGCACCGGCTCAAAAGCTGAATCGCACTCTTTTATTTATCGTCTAACGTTACTTCACTTATTTTTGAAGGAGCGAGTGAACATTGATTTAACGGTGTTTGTTGTTAACCTGTTTTTACGGGGTAACGTTAGGTTAAATTCTTCCGCGAGCGATCGAGCGATGTGTTGCGATCACCCCCGGAAGGCCAGCTCTGCACGGCACGCGCGGTGAGGGGTGGAGCCTGACATGAGAAAACACTCGCGCTGCTGAGTTTAGCCTGTTAGCTAGCCGCCTGACGGCTTTAATTCAACACACTTTACAACATTCACGATGGAGCATTCATTCGGGATTTCTGATAGCCATTGTTTGGCCGTATCCTTTATTTGGGAGCTTGATTGTTCATTTTCACTTTGTTAAGAGGAATAGTAGTCTCTTTTAAAGTCGTATAGTCATGTCTTGTTAGCCTAGCTGTAATGGTAAAAATAACATTTATTTTCGTTTTGTCAGTGTAATAAAGAGGCTTAACAGAATGCAAATGCTGACATTTTTGTTGCTGTTTTCTCTCTGCTGTCAGACAGAAGTGTCGTAGTAACTTAATCGTGTTGTTTATCCAAACATACTCTCTCGCTGCTCTTACATTCTTGGGAATAACTTGATCAGCATTGTGTGACATTGTCATGTTACTTGATATGAATGACATCTTGCAGCTGCATACCATAACGAGAAGGACGCTTTTGGTGATTTGTACGCATCTTGAAGTATATTCGGAATTGCCCCTGTTTGTTTGTATTAACGTACTGGCCTAATGAAGTTGTGTAAAGTCCAACAAGTTCTTTGATTTTGTGAGGGAGGGAGAGGGAGCATGCATCGTCACACTTTTCCACCCTTTCTCCCTGCCTCTGGCTATTCAATAGAATCCTTGACAGTGATTTTTTTACAGACGGTTAAAGGACACGAGCTCAGAAACGGACAGAAAGAACCAAGACTCCTGTCCCTGTTACAGTGTTCTGGGCAGTTCAAGTGAGTAGACTCCGATCTCAGTTTTTCATTCCATTTTATTCACAGGGCTTTGCTTTTATGTGTAAATCAGGATTAGCTGCAACAGAAAATGTTCAAGCCTCAGAAAGTTGAGCAGCTGTCCAATCTCTGTTGGACTGAACTGCTCATTCTGTCAGGTGGCTCATTGTTGCTGCCTGTCTGTCTGTGTTATTAGACTGATGATTGTGTGCTCCCTTTTAGCCTTTTTGACATGATTAGTAACCAAACCCACTAACGCAGGATGTCTAATTGGTAGTTATCTAACCAGCATCTCTATCTTGAGAATGCAGCTTCTTCAGACTTTTAACAGGCTGCTATTTTTTTTTTTAACAAGACATGACTCAATTCATGATTATGGATGCTTTTTACTGACTGTGATGAAGCATTCCTACAATTATTATATATTATGTAAGATTTTTTGTATTTTCATTTTCACATTTTTTTTTTTTTAGAAAATTTGCCATTAAATATAAAAAAGAAACATAGTTAACAGCTGCGAGGGTGTTTCTAATACAATGGCTGTGGAAATGGCAGCCTATGCCTGTAAATTTGACATCTTTACGTCTCTATTTTTTCCTCTGTTGAAAAGACATGGAAACACTATAATCATGGTTCTTTATTTTGATATTGGAGCAAATGGGAATGCAAAGATCATATTTGCTGTAGTGTCTGGTCCATTATATTTGAATCTATTTTCTGGTTACTATAGATGTGAGAAGTCTCTGGTGAAAGATTGTGCTGTCAGATGGTGTTTAGTCAGTGTGTGTTAGAGCAGCGGTGGTGGATGCCAGCATGCTGCCCATTATGCTGCATTCCACCTTGGTGTCCTGGAGCCTAATAAGCCTCACATGAGCACACAAACTCTTTAACTGCATTATAAGTGTACACACTCAGCTGTACTCAAAGCTAGGGAACTGAATGTTTTAAAAAAGTTTACAACATTTTGTAATGAAAAGGATCTCCTAAAATAAGAACAAGGTACAGGCTTTTATTCACAAATAAACATTGATCCACACACATACATAGAGCACATCAAATATGGTCAACGGCAGCTCAACCATACTTACATAACACATGAACATTCCTGATTGGTTCTTGCGTGTCAAGTATGTTTGAGCTTCCATGTACCATATTTAATGAGCTCTATGTATGTGTGTGGATCAATGTTTATAAATCTATGAATCTTATAAAGTTTTTGTTTCTTTATTTAGTTCACCCAAAAATGACATTAATTACTCGCACTCATGTTGTTCCAAACACGTCAAACTTTACTTCATCTTTTGGTACAAATCTGAGAGCTTTCTGTCCCTCCATAGACAGCTACGCAACAACCACTTTGACGCTTCAAAAAGTTCATAAAGAGATCATAAAACTAATCCATTTGAATTGAGTGGTTTAGTCAAACATTTTCTGAAGAGACACGATCGCTTTATATGATAAACAGATTGAATTTAGGCTTTTGTTTACATATAAACATTTATCAACTCAAACATCAGTTGTGGTAAACCAACGGAAGCTCAAGCATGTTCGCTTGAAATGCAAGAACCAATGAGGTTCATTCTTGTGTTACGTAGCATGTTTGAGCTTCCACGAGAACCAATGAGGTTTGTTCTTGTGTGTCAAGCAGGTTCGGTTGAGGCTGTTTATGTTCACTGATTAATGTTTAGATGTGAATAAAAGCCTAAATTCAATCTGTTCATCATATCAAGAGTCTCTTCAGAAAATTTTGACTAAACCGCTCAATTCATATGGATACGGTTTAACCTGATCTGCTGGAGGATCTTTCTATGGAAAACTGAAGGTATAACAAGGTAATAAAAGTATATAACATGATGTTTAATTTAGCCTGACAGACCTTTGGGTGGATTTTTGAGCTACATTGTCAATTGAACTTTTAATGTGGAAATGAGTGTGAAACCATCAATGTGAAACCATCATCACTATATTGGGCTATTATTTGTATTGATTGAATGTGAGATTGCTTAGTAAGTCTAGGCCAAATTTCACTTGTTCATGAGTGCTGTGTTTCCTGGCAACAGCATCCATTACTGCAATTATTGTCTTCTGAGACTGAGAGAGGGGGCTCACTGGCAGCACAGAGGGGTTCTAGTCTTGCCTCCATGTGTTTGCATGGCATACTCAGGCAGGGAAATCTAAAGGTTTTTCCAATAATCCACCATAATTGAATTTCCCACGGAGTGGAATGGAAGCAAGACCATGTTGAGAGGAACCTGATGCCCTGGAGTTGGCACTGTTATTGTCAGAGAGTGAAATATGGTCTGCAATTAGCCATCCAATATGCATTTAGCCTGCTGCATTTCTATAAGTTTCCCTCCACCCTCTGTATTCTGAAGCTTTATTTTTGATGAGATAAGATTATGCTGGACCATAGTGGAAATATGAGAGATACACTACCGTTTAAAAGTTTGGGGTCAGTATGATTTTTTTCATGTTTTTGACAGAATTCTCTTGTGCATGCTGCATTTTTTTAGCTCAAATACAGTAAAAGCAGGGAAATTGTGTAATATTCTTGCAATTTAAATAACTTTTTTCTATTGTTGTATATTTGGAAATGTAATTCCTATAATGGCAAAGCTGAATTTTCAGCATCATTACAGTCTCCAGTGTCACATGATCCTTTAGAAATCATTCTAATATGCAGATTTGCTACTCAATTTCTTAGTATTATCAATGATGAAAACACTGTCAGTGTTGATGTTCTTGTTAGAAACTGATACAATTTCAGGAGTTCACAAGAACAGCATTTATTTGAGGATATCTTTTGTAACATTATAAATGTTTTACGGTCACCGTCGATCCATTTAATGCTTCCTTTAAAACAAATATTTCTTTAAAAAAAATCTTGCCTCAAATATTTAACGGTAGTGTATCATTCTCAGTGTACTGTATGCTGGACAGAAATGCTGTTATCACCCTGTCTAAATATATGTTAAAATCCCGGAACAATAAGTGGAATTCTTATTAGATGGGTTATGCGCTCTTGTATGACTTTTCATGAATGAGTTTCTTGTTATTAGGTTGGATATTTTGGCAAACCCTGAAGCAATTGTATTAAGCCCAGTGCCCCAGCTGTCCATCCCCATCAATAACCATTTTCAGATAATTCGAGGTAAGTTTCTAATGACTATTTATAGTTTACAGAAGGACTTTGTAACAGTGTACATACATTTGCTCTCTTCTCACTATAATATTTTTTTCCCTGTTCAAACTCACCTTTGGTCTCTGTCAGTGTGGCATAGAAAATAAGCACTGTGTTTGCATAATAAAATCTCTCGCCCATGATCAAATATTTGAAAATCATTTGTCACCATAGACAACAGACTTGTTTTATATTTCCTGGTACGGTTCCCTGAAAACCTGTATAATGGGTACCTCTCTCCGTCTTTCTTTAATTTTCTCTTTAGAGGCCGAAGAAGCGCTTCTCATTGACATCTCGATTAACTGTAAGTTTTTTTTATTAGCCAGGTTTTTAATGTATTTATTTGTTTTATATAATTCTTTGGTTTAAATTAAATTATTTTCTTCCTTGGCCAAAAGTTTACGTAGTGTGTTGAAACTATTACATCAGCATAGGATACAATTTTAGTGTGTAATTTTTAATGCATACGGCCTTAATTAATAAATAATGATTAATTTAAGAACAAAAATGCTTTTGATTGTAAAATCTTTGGATGTGAGAATGTGACACTGTTCCTCAACAGCGACGGTACGGATTCGTCTTCGAGGAGAGCGAATGCCAGAGCTTCTGCTGGAGCTGCAGGATGATGTGCACACTCAGTCTTTCTTACAGCATGTGACAAAAGCCAAACAGCAAGGTGATATACCTTATTTTCCCTGCACAGGATGCTTCCGCAAACATCAAGCTACATTTCTTATTTATTAACTACTGTAATCATTTATTTACCAGGGTAACCAACACCCAGTGTTATAGGTTTGTCAGTAATGAATGCTTCCTGGACGAATTTGACATCAGTGTCAGGCAGAAAGTTTGACAGATATTATTCTTTGGTGTTGGTTTACTTTAGTTAACATTGTTACAGCCACAATCGGGTCAAAGTTAGACCACCTGCTGCATGATTTCTCTGATTTGTTACCAACTTAACACACTGCTTGTAATTCAGCTCAGGGTATTTTTGTCCTTCAAACTCTTACCTCAGAGGCATAGGCTTCATTTCCTGACATCGTCTATTGGCTGATGTATCATTTATGACAGTGTGCCGAAGTATACATAAGGATGGAATACACTACAGGACTTTTAAAATCCAAGTGGATTTGGAAGCGCTCTTGTGTGTAGACACAGTATAGCCTGTACAAATTGCGACTTTTGCCAGGTTTGAGGCGAGTGTTTAGTCAGTTATTACACCCCGTCCTAACTAAATGCAATGCGATAAGATTCAAGTGTCAAGCAATTTGTCTGTCCACACCAGATGCAACGAGACTGAGATGGGACAAAATTCTTTTCATAGAATATACTTGTTTAACAGTTTGAAAGTTCTTGTTTCCATTTGTTTAATTTCAAGATCTGAGGTGAATTATCCATTGCTCTTATAAATTAAACGCTTTAAAAATTAAATGAAGCACAAAAACAATACCTGAGATTATCATTACAGCCACGACATCGCGATAATAGAAGAATCACGTGTCGCCGTCACTGGTTAAGACAAACTTTAATTAACATGGAAAAGATACTTTTATTGCGCGTCATTGTGTCGCATTATAGTTAGGACATGGTGTCAGTCGTATCATACATTAAGATATGTGTACTAAAATCGCCTCAAAATATCATGTTTGATGTCTTCCAACTGGATAGAATAGTGATATTTATCTGTGCTCATACACTATGTAATTTACTCTGAAATCTGTCAGGTTGGTATGAATATGTTTGAGGATGAAATAATGACTGGATTTTGGCAGGTTAGTGGCATCAAACTTTTTTTTTTTCTTTTTTTTTGAGGCAGCAGGTTAACATTTATGAGCAAAATTGTATGATTTCTTTGTTTTTCGAGTTTTATCTGCAGACTGGTATTGACTTTCGTTAACTAGCGTCCAGACTGCCAATTCAGGCATAAATCTAGGCAATAGTGGAGTATTCCAGCCTTCCAGCCAGGATACTGTCTGCAATAGTGAATAATTATTAATTACTGAAGGGAAGATAACTCAAAAATATAATGTAAAAAAAAAAATTCAGTATTTTCAAAATGTCAAATTTTTGTATCTATGATTTTAAAGAAATCAATGAAAGAAAGACAACAGATCATGTCAAGATCAGGGAAACGTTTAAAATAGAAATCCATAAAAACCTACTTTTCTTGTTTTCTTTTTCTTTTAATCTTAAACTTAGTCACTTTGTGTAAGTGTACATGTGCTTTACTGTTAAATCTTATAAGTACAGCTGTCTGTTTTAAAATTACAATATTAAACCTTTTTCAGCTTGTATCACACATTCACTGCTAATGTTTTGAATTTTATTTTAAAGCACCAATACATAAATACATTAAACATCACTGTCAAATACCCCACCTTTAGCTGAGAAGAGGAGTTCACTCCCCAGGAAGATGGAGCCTGTTGTACCTATTCCAGTCAAAGACTGCATTCCTGTTCCACCTCAAAGAGGAACCTCCAAATCCACCTCAAACAACATCAACAACAGTACTTTAGCTAAGCCCTCAAACACAGGTATGGAATATATTTCTACATTGGGTTACATGGCCAGATGCACCAAACACTGTGAATGTTCTTTCACCGCTCTGTTCCTCTCTGTGTTTATAGACTCCGCCCTTTTGCTTGCAACAGATTTTGGTTTTGAAGAAAATTTTAACCATTGTATAAAAGTGGAAGAGAAGAAGAACCAACAAAACCGTAAAGTTGCACAACGAGAGCCGCCACCTCCACCAATGCCCCCTCTTCCCCCTCGGAAAGGCACATACACTCCATCGTCTAACGTCACGGCAGGCCTGACTACTAAAGAAAGGCCACCATCTGCACTAACTGCCACACCTGTCAGAAATGAGTGAGTGCTACTGGTTTTAAATGCACAAGCCTGTACTTTTTCAGCTTTGTTGAACTCAAGTGTTGTTTGTCGTGGCAGATTTCAGTCTGTAGACCGATCCGTTTCCTGGTCTGACAGCCCATCCAACTACACCATGAGACAGGCCATGATGAGCAGCCAGTCAGGGTCAAGGGAAGGCCTGCTTAAGTATCGTCTTACCAAGAAAGAGAAAGAATATGTGGACATTAAAAACTTTCGGTGAGTGTCAACATGTCTGGAAACATAATGGCAATAATTTAGTTTTGACTGATGTTTGAGTGAGTCACTGTATTTTACAGGTTCTTCATGGGCACTTGGAATGTGAACGGTCAATCCCCTGACAGTAGTCTTGAGCCTTGGCTGTGCAGTGACCCAGACCCTCCAGATGTCTACGCACTGGGGTGAGTGGCAGAACAAGAGCCTCCCGCTCCAAAATAATGAATCTGAAACGGATAGATCAGATCTGGAAACGCATGTATAGCTTGCAAATGGGGCCATGTTTGAGAAGCCCCAATTATTTTGTGACAAACATTATTGCATTTCATGCTTAATAGATCATTGTACATTATACATTGTCCATTAATGGGTTTGATTAATTAAGGTAATAGTGCTTTCTGCTTTGTCTAATTTTTTTCTTTTGTGTCTTGTCAGATTTCAGGAGCTGGATCTGAGCACTGAGGCATTTTTCTATATGGACTCATCCAAAGAACAGTTATGGGTTGAGGCTGTAGAGAGAAGCCTCCACCGTAAAGCCAGATACATACGGGTGAGTGAACGACAGCTGATGTTTGCTATTCAACATTTAAAATGCAAAGAACAGTCTTGTCATTCCTGTGGCTCCCTGAAAGTAGCATTTTTTTGGAGTCCACTGAAGAAAGTACAGTACTGTGCAAAAGTCTTAGGCACATTGGTATTTTCACACGAAAAATGTTTTTAAGCCAGTTATTTATATATTTTACTGTAGTGTGTCAGTAGGAAATATCAGTTTACATTTGAAACATTCATTTTGCAATTAATTGTAATAATCCAGTGAGATTCTGATAGCAGCCGGTCTGATCTCACCATCATCTGTGATTACATTAAGAAACAGAAAAAAACTGAGAAAAATCCAGAAAAACAAAGGCAACGTCTCCCAGACACTTGAGGAAACCTACCTGCAAAACTACAGCACTGTGAAAAGTTTAGAATAATAACATAAATAGCTTTTATTCATGAATTAACTTCTATTAACTAAATCAAATCGATATTTGGGGTGACCACCCTTTGCGTTTAAAACGGCTTTTGTCACCTGCATCTATTCCTACACCCATTCATGTAGTTTTGCAGGAAGGTTTCTTCAAGTGACGTTGCCACAGTTCTTCCATCTCAGTTTTATCACGTTATGATCACCAATGTTATCACGGACAGACTCAATGAAGATGAGATCAGATCTCCATATAGCATATAGACTATTGTCAGACTCTTTATGCATACAAAAAATCTCACTGGATTATTAAAACTAATGACAATGAATTTATAAATGTAAACTGATATTTCCTACTCACACAAAAGCAAAAGATATAAATAACTGGCTTAAACCCACTTTTTGTGTGTAAAAATACTAGCGAGCCTAAGACTGCACAGAACTGTATGTGCAGCTTGCTTTCATTTTTTTGTGGACTTTTTGTGAAGTTCTGCATGCTATCTTCAGGTCCGTATTATTCGCCTAGTGGGAATGATGTTGGTGGTGTATGTCAACAAGGAGCACAAAGATCACATTAGAGAGGTGGCTTCTGAGTCTGTGGGAACTGGCCTCATGAATAAAATGGTATGTTTGCATTTGTTACAATAGGAATTGGTTTGTCAAAACAGGAAGTCATTTTAGCATTTTATCTTTTGGCATAGAATGCATATCTTTTGTTGTATTTGTATTAGATATAGTGTAATCTTAGAGTGTTATTGATTACAGAAATGACCACAAATCGAATCATGCTTCCCTTCTATCATCAGTAGATCAGTGTCGGTGACCTGATAAGATTAACCTACTTTTATAACTCCATTACTATAGGGCAATAAAGGAGGAGTGGCTGTGCGTTTTGTGTTTCACAATACCAGCTTCTGCTTCGTAAACTCTCATTTGGCTGCTCATGTGGATGACTTTGAGCGGCGGAACCAGGACTACAAAGACATCTGTGCCCGCATGAGTTTCCACCTGCTGGAATACCCCCCTCTTAATATAGTCAAACATGAGTGAGTGTCACTGTCATCCAGCGTAGCCTTTTTTTTTAAACCCATGATTAGATAACAATTTTTTTAAGCTAATATTGTGCCTATATTTAATTCTTTAATGCTTATGATTTCTCCTCTAAGTGTGGTGATTTGGCTTGGAGATCTTAACTACAGACTATGTTTGCACGATACCGGGGAGGTAAAAAGGCTTATTGCTGATAATGAATTACGGAGACTTCAGGAGTATGATCAGGTGAGTCTTGGGGATGATGCCTCTTTATTATAATGTTTTATATATATATATATATATGTCATGTTTATATGCATATAAATTACATTTATAAAATTCTGAAATATATATATATATATATAAAATATACACATACACACCACTTCATTTAGGTACACTATTCAACTGCTTGTTAACGCCAATATCTAATCAGCCAATCGCATGGCAGAAAGTTTTAATGCTGACAAATCTGCAGTAAACATGTCATTTTATCATGTGAATATGGACCAAAATCTCTGAGGAATTTTTCCAGCATCTTGTTGAATCTATGCTACGGCAGTTCTGAAGGAAAAAGGGGGTCCAACCTGGTACTAGCAAGGTGTTACCTAATAAAGTGGCCAGTTGTGATTAATATTAGCATAACAAGTTCAGTCAGAAGTTCTAAAATTAATAGAAAAATAATTTATATAAATGTTTTAATTATAAATGTCATATTTGTCATAAATGTCATGTTTATATGCATATAAATTACATTTATAAAATTCTGAAATGCATGTTTACTTTTCAATCCAGAACTTTTCAGTCAAATTATGATGTTATTTATTTTATTTTATTAACATTTTTAATTTAAAAAAGGTATTTTCAGTAGTGATCTCTTTTACGAATGCACCCCACTGTATGGCAGCTCTTTAAGTGGTAGCCAAATAAAGACTTCCATTTTTGCTCTGAAAGCTCACTTAATTGCATCTTCTGTTTCACTTTGCCAGCTGAACATCCAGAGAAAAACTAAACGTGCCTTCACTGATTTCATGGAAGGGGAGATTAATTTCATCCCAACTTACAAATATGATGCTAAATCAGATCGATGGGACTCAAGGTGAAATTTTTGGAAATCAGGACGTCTTCCTTTATCATTATTTGAAGATCACTTGCTGTAAAAAAAAAAAAAAACACAAAAAGTTGTCATGTCATGATTTGGTTTTGTCCTCTGGGGTGTGTTGACAGTGGAAAGTGTCGAGTCCCTGCCTGGTGCGACCGCATCCTCTGGAGAGGGAGCAATGTAAAGCAACTTCACTACCGCAGTCACATGGAGCTAAAGACCAGTGACCACAAACCTGTCAGCTCTGTCTTCAGTATCGGGGTGAGGTTAACTCCATTCATCATGTTCCAATAAAGGAGTTGAGAACATCACATTGATTTTATGTGTGTGCTGCAGGTGAAAATGGTGATAGAGCAGCGCTACAAGAAGGTGTTTGAAGAGATTGTGCGGGACATGGACAGAATGGAAAATGACTTCCTGCCCTCTTTGTCCCTAGCCCGACGGGAGGTGAGTAATGAAAGGGAGACAGACGGGTCAGTGTATTCTCTGACAAACTCTGCATCGATCCTCTGGGTTGCCTCCATTCTTTCTGAGATTCCACCATATATCAGTGGAGGGTCAATAATGTTTGCACAATCTTAGCACTTCTCTGGACTGTGAGTGGCTGATCACATGTGCCATTGGCTGATCACATGTGCCATAATTGCTTTTAGAGTAAATGCTCTGGGGCAGTGTGTTTAAAATAGAAAAGACTATAAAAATAAACTGATCCGCATCACCTGGAATCACTGCATCAGTGCACACTTACAGTATTTTGTAATACTGATACCATGCAAAAGTTGGGGACAGTGTGTGTTCATATGTGTATATACTATATATTTTTAAAAAATTCTTATACATTTTATTAAAGACCCCTGGTGGTAAAAATCAAGTTTTTAATGTTGTTTATACACTGATCAGGCATATCCATATGTAAATAAGTGAATAACACTAATTATCTCTTCATCACGGCACCTTTTGTGGAATATATTAGGCAGCAAGCAAACATTTTGTCCTCAAAGTTAATGTGTTAAAAGCAAGGAAAAATGGGCAAGCATAAGGATTTCAGCGAGTTTGACAAGGTCCAAATTGTGATGGCTAGACGACTAGGTTGGAGCATCTACAAAACTGCAGCTCTTGTGGGGTGTTCCTGGTCTTCAGTTGTCCAAGGAAGGAACAGTGGTGAACCAGTGACAGGGTCATGGGCGGTCAAGGCTCATTAATGCACATGGAGAGCGAAGGCTGGCCTGTGTGTTCCGATCAAACAGATGAGCTACTGTAGCTCAAATTGCTCAAGAAGTTAATGCTGGTTCTGATAGAAAGATGTCAGAATACATCACAGTTTGTTGCATATGGGGCTGCATAGCCACAGACCAGTCAGGGTGCCCATGCTGCCCCGTCCACTCTTTCAGCAGGATAATGTGCCCTGCCACAAAGCAAAAATGGTTCAGGAATGGCTTTAGGAGAAGAACAACGAGTTTAAAGTGTTGACTTGGCCTTCAAGTTTCTGTGGGATGTGCTGAACAAACAAGTCCCATCCATAGCAAAAATGGTTTGTGAGGCGGTAAGTTTTACCTTACAACTTACAGGACTTCAAGGTGCACTGAGTGATTTTTAGCGGCATCTAGTTGTGAATTGCACCCCCTTCCTATCATTGCACATAGAGAAGGACAAAAATGTTGTCGGAGAGAGCAGAGAGTGACTAGCGCTCTACAGAGTAGGCGATTTCACTGTGTATGTAAATAGAAATGGCTCATTCTAAGGTAATAAAAACTTAACGGTACATTATGCAAGGTCTTTATACTCCATTGAAAACAGTTATGTATATTATATTGCATTTCTGTCAATAGATCCTCATAAATACTACATACTGAACCTTTAAAGGATCTGCTGCTATCTTAGTGCCAAATACGACAGCACACTTTCAGGGGTCTAGTGGAGTCCATGCCTTGATGTGTTAGGGTTTTTTTGGCAGCAAAAGGGAGACCAACACAATATTAGGATGTCTATTTGGTGTTTATAATATGCCTTTAAGACTAACCATGTGCAAATTCATAAGTCAACACCATTGCTGAGTACGTTCTCCTTAAAACTTCAATGAACCAAAGGCAGTCTCAAAAATGCAGTTTAAAATCACTCTTGTTCTCTGCGTCACAAATATGTTGTAACCGGCGGGCTTTAGCATATCATTAACTATGCTGCGAAGCAGGGAGGTCTCGAGAAGCCATGTAATCCCCGGATATTTTTCTGTTGATATGAAAAACCGGGTACATTTTAGCAATATAGCGGGTGAACATTGTATATGCCTTTCTCCACTGACGTTCTAAGTTGTTCAAAACGTTTCTTGGGTTACTGATTTTTAGAAGACAGCTGTCTGATTTTGAGAGGGCAAACGGGAACATTGTTTGTTGAACATTAGCAACATATTATTAGCTGGTTGATAACATAGTCAAGCAAAAGGCTAATCATATTAATTATCGTTATGTGTCCCAAGTTGTAGAGAGTGATACGTAAAATGCATTACCATTCTGATACATTGACTTGTATAATTCACTCTTACACTTCTTCTGAATCAGTTTCTGGTCCAAACATACAGGTCCTTTTAAAAAAAATTGCATATTGTGATAAAAGTTCATTATTTTCCATAATGTAATGATACAAATTAAACTTTCATATATTTTAGATTCATTGCACACCAACTGAAATATTTCAAGTCTTTTATTGTTTTAATACTGATGATTTTGGCAAACTGCTCATGAAAACCCAAAATTAATCTCAAAAAATTAGCATATCATGAAAAGGTTCTCTAAACGAGCTATTAACCTAATCATCTGAATCAACTAATTAACTCTAAACACCTGCAAAAGATTCCTGAGGCTTTTAAAAACTCCCAGCCTGGTTCATTACTCAAAACCGCCCGACCTGACTGCTGTCCAGAAGGCCATCATTGACACCCTCAAGCGAGAGGGTAAGACACAGAAAGAAATATCCAGGCACCTCAGTGGGAAGTCTGTGGGAAGGAAAAAGTTTGGCAAAAAACGCTGCACAACGAGAAGAGGTGACCGGACCCTGAGGAAGATTGTGGAGAAGGACCGATTCCAGACCTTGGGGGACCTGCGGAAGCAGTGGACTGAGTCTGGAGTAGAAACATCCAGAGCCACCGTGCAGGAAATGGGCTTTTGAACCAGAAACAGCGGCAGAAGCGCCTGACTTGGGCTACAGAGAAGCAGCACTGGACTGTCGCTCAAATTTTGCATGTCATTTTTGAGAAGGATCTGTATATGGCTGAATTAAACCAGTATTTCCACTTGCCACTGTGCAGCGTTTATTACAGTAAAGTTGACCGAGACTAGGTGTAGACCAAGGGTGTTAAAGCTATTTTAAGGCATGGATAATTTTTTTCACTGGAAAAGGTTTAAATATACCATTTTGGTGATCAAAGATGAGTTTTAAGGGATACAAGTATTGACTACAGGTGGACATTACTGTCACCTTTGATACATTTAATGCATCCATTAAAGACATTTATAATGTTACAAAAGACTGGAGTAATGTCTGCTGAAAATTCACTTTTGAACGGTAGTGTATGAGGCTGTAAACACACACTACCATTCAAACACCTTTTCATGTTATCCCTGTTCTTTATTCCATAGTTCACCTTTGAGAATGTGAAGTTCCGTCAGCTGCAGCGTCAGAGTTTTCTCATCACTAATGATGGACAGGTTGCGTGCACCTTTGCCTTCATTCCCAAACTCAATGACTCTCAATACTGTAAGCACTGGCTACGTGCTGAGCCCAGCGAAGGGGTACTAGACCCTAGTGAGTATCTCATATGGCATTTCAGACCTTTATTTTTATCATAAAGATTTACACATATTATTTAATGTTTTATGATGTCTTCCTTTACTTCCTGTTTATCAAAATATAATTAGACTCTATGGTTGAAAAAAGCTGGCCTTTTTTGGCTGGATGTCATTTCATGACATTTTTTTTTGAAAATAGACCTTAGACCCCATTTTGATAATAAATATATCTAATTTGTATCCACATTGTTAATTCCCAAAGGACTACAGAACTTCACTGGGAAATGTTTGGCCAAAATAGTTTTAGAGGGAAGAAATCATTGACCAAAATAGCTCTTCTCCAATGAAGCACTTTTAATATACTTTTGTCAGTGGATATTAACTTCAAGTTTGGAAACAAAAAATTATTTTAGTATGCGGTTCATATCAGATAGGCCCAAATATAATGTGTTATCTGAATTTGTTGATTCACTGCGCACATCTTCCAGACTGTCATACTCAAATATTCCTGTTTTTTATTTTATTCAGATGAGACAATGGAGATAATCCTGGAGGTGTATGTCAGTAAAGATTCAGTAACACTGCTAAACTCTGGTGAGGATAAAATCGAGGACATCCTGGTGCTTCATCTGGACCGGGGGAAAGACTACTTCATCACTGTCTCTGGAAACTATCTGCCTAGCTGTTTTGGCACATCTCTGGAGACTCTGTGTCGTATGAAGAAGCCCATCCGTGAGATCCCCATCACCAAACTCATCGATCTGGTGAGGCACAGGCCACAGCTGCAATTGGTTAGATGGATTATTATTACAGGATGCATGGCTGAGTAAACATAAGTGGCTGCCAATGGCAGACAGTGGCAAGATATTTTGCCTCTAGATTTTAGGGAAGACTTTCAGGTTAGCCATGATTCTGCTTCGAGGCTACAATGAGGAAGTCATGTACAGAGACAATGACAATGTTTTGACGGGGCACGGCTTGTTCAGTAGCAGTCGGTCATGCTTGTCAGTCAGTCTGTCTGTGTTGTTCGTTTCTGTTCCATTCTCCACTATATTCTCAACAAAAAATATATATACAGGTCCTTCTCAAAAAATGTGTATATTGTGATAAAAGTTCATTATTTTCCATAATGTAATGATAAAAATTTAACTTTCATATATTTTAGATTCATTGCACACCAACTGAAATATTTCAGGTCTTTTATTGTTTTAATACTGATGATTTTGGCATACAGCTCATGAAAACCCCAAATTCCTATCTAAAAAAATTAGCATATCATGAAAAGGTTCTCTAAACGAGCTATTAACCTAATCATCTGAATCAACTAATTAACTCTAAACACCTGCAAAAGATTCCTGAGGCTTTTAAAAACTCCCAGCCTGGTTCATTACTCAAAACCGCAATCATGGGTAAGACTGCCGACCTGACTGCTGTCCAGAAGGCCATCATTGACACCCTCAAGCGAGAGGGTAAGACACAGAAAGAAATTTCTGAACGAATAGGCTGTTCCCAGAGTGCTGTATCAAGGCACCTCAGTGGGAAGGAAAAAGTGTGGCAAAAACACTGCACAACGAGAGAAGAGGTGACCGGACCCTGAGGAAGATTGTGGAGAAGGACCGATTCCAGACCTTGGGGGACCTGCGGAAGCAGTGGACTGAGTCTGGAGTAGAAACATCCAGAGCCACCGTGCACAGGCATGTGCAGGAAATGGGCTACAGGTGCCACATTCCCCAGGTCAAGCCTGACCTGGGCTACAGAGAAGCAGCACTGGACTGTTTCTCAGTGGTCCAAAGTACTTTTTTCAGATGAAAGCAAATTTTGCTTGCCAAAATGCCTGAAGTCCAGTGTCAAGTACCCACAGTCAGTGATGGTCTGGGGTGCCATGTCAGCTGCTGGTGTTGGTCCACTGTGATTTATCAAGGGCAGGGTCAATAGCTAGCAGGAGATTTTGGAGCACTTCATGCTTCCATCTGCTGAAAAGCTTTATGGAGATGATTTCGTTTTCAGCACGACCTGGCACCTGCTCACAGTGCCAAAACCACTGGTAAATGGTTTACTGACCATGGTATTATTGTGCTCAATTGGCCTGCCAACTCTCCTGACCTGAACCCCATAGAGAATCTGTGGGATATTGTGAAGAGAAAGTTGCGAGACGCAAGACCCAACACTCTGGATGAGCTTAAGGCCGCTATCGAAGCATCCTGGGCCTCCATAACACCTCAGCAGTGCCACAGGCTGATTGCCTCCATGCCACGCCGCATTGAAGCAGTCATTTCAAAAGGATCCCCACCAAGTATTGAGTGCATAACTGAACATAATTATTTGAAGGTTGACTTTTTTTGTATTAAAAACATTTTTCTTTTATTGGTCGGATGAAATATGCAAATTTTTTGAGATGGGTTTTCATGAGCTGTATGCCAAAATCATCAGTATTAAAACAATAAAAGACCTGAAATATTTCAGTTGGTGTGCAATGTATCTAAAATATATAAAAGTTTAATTTGTATCATTACATTTTGGAAAATAATAAACTTTTATTACAATATGTACATTTTTTGAGAAGGACCTGTATATACTTTTTAATATAGCAAGTAGTCAATCATCTCTAGTAATTTTCTGTTTCTATCTCTCTGCTGTTCTCTGATCACCATTGGTAGCTGAAAGCTGCTCATTTGTAATTATGCAATAGTCTCTGTCTTCTCACTGATTACATAATGTTTCTCTATTGTCTCATCTCTCCTCCCTCCTTTACTCCTTTCTGCTCTGACTGCTCATTTCCAACCAATCATTCTCGGTCTGCGTGATTCTCAGGGAGAGGATAGCTGCATGGAAAAGGTAAAGTCCCTCTTCATGTACAGAAAAGACTCATTAGATCATGCAATAGGACAGCTGATATTGGGGCCTACATGTGTGATTGAGGGTAACTTTGTCCTGTTTTAAATGTTTTTTCCCAGTGTGACAGTGTTTAGAAGTGCTTGCACTCACACAGGTCAGCTTGCTGCAGTCACTCTGCAGGTTCAGGCTAATGAAAACCACTGAGGCTTGAATCTCTCTGCTTGTATTCTGCCCCTCCCTTTTCACTGCTCCCCAACTTACTGCTCACCAGCCAACAATATTAGATTAGTAGAGAGAGGAAGCAGCTCACAGCATGGTGAAACCAGCCTCACAAATCAGTGTAATTTCAACTGTCAACTGTTCTTCAGAGTTGTTTTTGACTATCATCTTGCCTCTGTTGCCCAGCATGAGTTGCATTCACACTAATTGCATGAGTCCCCTTATATTGTTTAGCAGTCTTGGGGCTGTCACTGGGGCTGTCTACATGTAGCACGGTTTTGTGTGTGTATGAGAGTGAGGAATGTTATTTGTGGCCCCTTATGTCTGTTATAAGTGCCCCTATTATGATTTTAATAGTTCCTAATTTTGTTTTGGAGGTCTCCTACAATCGTTTTAAAATAGGTTTCGGCCTCTCTAAACCCCTCCTTTCTGAGAGCCTACTCTGCTCTGATTAGTCAGATGGCCCAGTCTGTTGTGATTGGTCTACCACTTACAGCATGTGTTGCATCTACCTTCCTGCAAAATTCAGCTCCAACCCTGCTCAAACACAACTGAAGCAGTTTAGATCTTCAGGAGCACTTAATAATTGCAGACAGGTGTGTTGGGTCTGAATTATGCAGGTAGGTAGATCTCCAGGAACAAGATTGGCCACCCCTGCCAAAGTCCACACTTTCGTGACATAATGCCACTTTGACTGAAATCTAAAATGACAAATACAATGACATGCAGTGGAATAAGAACCCCACAAGGTTTCGAGACATGTTTTTTAAAAGTTGAGCTTCTTTGGCTTTCTATGTAAATATGGCTTTCTATGTAAATATGTTGCTCTCTTGTGTGAGACGCGAGTGCAAAAGTTAAAGATGTCCGTCTACCCCATGTTTAGATTAAAAAAAAAAAACAATGGAAAAAGCAGCACAGAAAATTCTGTGTTACGTTCTGTGTTGACGTAACCAAGATCTTCTCTGCATTGACCTTCTTTATTTAAAAATATTAAAACGCAACAACTCTTACATCATCATCACATCTTGTGTGCCATTGATAAAGCTAGCTGATGCACGCCTAAAATTCAAATGCATAATTTTTGCAGTTGTAATGTGTTTTTTTTTTGTTTTTTTTGTTTTTTACAAATATTCAAATTTGTATTTGAAAGCTCTAGCAGTCAATGAAGACCATAGGCTGGTATTATGCTAAATTGTTACAAACCTACTTTAGGAAGTAAAACTGAATTACTGACAACTTAATTCAAGCAGTTCAGAATTGATTCTTTCTTTTGGAAAACAATAACTCCATTTATTGTGCTTTGATCTGTAAAAGTTTGCAGACCTTTTACATTCACAAACAGCTAGATTACAGACTACATGAAAAATAATATCCAAAAAAGCACAATAGGGGCACTTTAAACAGTGATCATGATGATAATTTTGGGATCATCTGTATTTTTAAAGGCACTTTCCACAAATAGTGTGTTATATCAGTGTTAAATAAGTGATATTGTTAAAAAAAGATTTCTATTTCAAATAAATTCTATCATTAAAGAATAGACAAAGGAAAAAAAAAAAATATATATATATATATTATGTGTGTATATATGTATGTATGTATGTATGTTAGGGGTGTGACAATTTGAACTGAGTGGTAGTGTATGTATACAGTATGAGTAAATGGAGAATAATTTGTGACTACTTTTGTAACTACACAGCAAAACTACTTTGCTGTGAGTATTTTAAGAAATATGTTTGTGGTTGTTCTTTTAGTGAAAAATCTATATACAATTTTAACTGTTGGTTACAGTTGAGATGGTCAAGACCTTTTCGGTAGACCAAAATCATAATTTTAGGGGCATACAGACCATCCTTTCATGCAGTGTTATTTGTTGCATAATAGTTTATCAGAAATGTATAATAGTTTACAACAACAAAAAGCATAACATCTAGTGCTTCACAAAAAAAATGGGACACCAAAGTATTATGTAAAGTGCTACAAGATATTTTTATGGCTCTCTTTTTAAATGAAATACAGAATTAAATATAACTTGAGACAATTCTACATTTTTTTTTTCAGGAGAAATCCCGAATGTATTCCTTGTTGGACAGTTCTGGAACAGAGGATAAACCTCTGAAGATTCCCAAAGAGGTCTGGTTGCTTGTTAATCACCTCTACACCAAGGCCTGCCGGCAGGTAAACAAAATAAAGCATGAACGCACCAAAGATTAACCATAACATCTCAAATTACTAACTAGATTATTTTCTTTTTCTATATTATAGGAGGACCTTTTTCAGACCCCTGGCCTGCAAGATGAGCTACAAAGTATTATTGACTGCTTGGACACCAGCATTCCTGAATCCATCCGTATCCTTTCCCACCAAAAAAATATACCGGTATGTATGTTTATATATAGAAAGGGAAATAAATTTTCCCTGCAGATAGATTACTATGTGATAGTCTAGACTCTAGACAAACCTCTTTAAGGGCTCTCAGAGTTACTTAGCATAGAAATGCTAATGCCTGTCACGGCAGTGAATGTGTGTGGCTCCTTTTAAAACTGCTCTCACTGGCTGGACTCTCCCACACAATTATTTTCTATGCTACTGAGAGACTGAGAATGTTCCCTCTGTCCTACTGTAATGGTCCTTGAAGACATCCCTAGGGACACTGTGTTCTTTCTTTTCTCTTCCTGTCTTTTCCTTTTTCTCACTGCCATATTTTCTCTTCCTGTGTCTAAAATGTGCATTCTCACTGTTCACCGTGGTTCTCCTTGACTGCTGGTTAGCTGGCTGTAATCACTCAGTTGCAGAAGCACTATTGATCTTCTTAGAAGCTCTTCCTGAACCTGTGCTGTGTTATGAACTCTATCAGCGCTGTCTTGAATGCTCTCATGACAGCCGCCTCTGCAAACAGGTACATATTATATTGGTAATGTCATGGCAATGTATTTCATATGCTATGTGTGGTAGTGCTTGGTGTCTATACATATGCTTGATACAGTTTGTATTCACATCTCTTGATTTGATTCAGATTGATTTGGGTATATTTCAGTCCATTTTTTGCTTATATGAAAGGAATTGTCTCTCTGCTATTTGATGTAAATTAGACGAAACCTTTTTAGTACATACAATAAAATAAAATTAAAATAAACACAAAAATCAAAACGTAAACTTTAAATTGCATTTTTTTATTATATAAAACTGTTAATATAACACTGTGTTATACAAGGTTGTGTAATATAGCGTTAAAATATTACTGACCCCAAACTTTTAAACATTAGTGTATAGTGTGTGTGTATATATGTAGTAACCATCCAGCCATATTACATAATACACAAGATGGTTCAAATGATCAAAATTATTTTTACATTGGTCATGAAATTATGTCTGAAATGCTCTTATTACAAGCATCCAAAATACAGATCAAAATGTATTTTAAACCTAGAAATAAATGAAGAATTAATTGTTTGTTTTCCTCTAAACAACAGCTAATATCTCAGCTTCCACGAGCCCATCGCAATGTGTTCCGCTACCTGATGGCCTTTTTGAGAGAATTACTCAAACACTCTATTGACAACAACTTGAACGGCAACCTCCTAGGTGAGTCTGTCTAAAGGCCCTTTCACACGGGATATGATGCAATGGGAGACATGCAAAAAGTGGCAAAACGCTTTCACCGCGGAAGCGGTGCTCGTGCACCCAAAATCCTGCTTCTATCACAAGCACGGCTCTTTGCGTTTTATGTTTTTGCGAGCGCCAACACTGCCGTGTTGTCTAATCAATTATTAAACAGATTATTAACAACCAATCATAGAACATTTCACTGAGCTCTTATCGGAGTGTTAAAAACATATTTATTCTATTGGCAGCAGATTGCAAACATTCAGGTGCATTACTGTTGTATCGTTTCTTGTACCTCTTGTCCAGCTACTCTCTTCGCAAGCCTCCTCATTCGGCCACCTCCCAACCTTGCTGGAAAACAGACACCACACGATCGTCAGAAAGCCAATGACTTCATACTGGGGTTCCTGATGGGAGGCGATGAAGACTGAGGAAGAGGACTGCAGAACGAGGTGTCAAGCCTCTTCTCAGAGGTGTTCAGGTGGTTCTGAAGCAAAAAGACAATTGAGGTGTGTTTGTGACTGATCTTCTGGGAGATATCTGGGCCACCCTGCACTAAGATGGCTAACTGCCTCCATGATGAAATTTTGGCACTGTTGGATAGTTCTGTTTTGCACAGACATTGCCCATTGGTTATGTTACGCCGTTCTTCTGTTCCTGCTTCAGAGGAATCGGTGTGACTTTATCTCTGCTCCCTGAACATGTTGCTCTGGGAGAATTAATAACTATACTTTAACCCTTACAAACCTCATCTTTTGACTCTAGCATCCATAATCCTACGTGCAACCCCATTTTCTCTGGTTTTGACTTCTGGATCAGAGTGCTTTAATGCCAAATCCGATATTCCAGAACACAGTTGACTGAATGTGACTCTTGGGCACTCTAAAGAATGACTTTGTTACACTAAAGGAAAGCCATGTAAAGGATATTGTATTGACTGCTGCTGCCAGTTTAAACGCTCCCTCAGAGCCCGGAGCACATTTTCCCACCGGTCTCCTGCTTCCTTTTCTCCTTCGAAAATGACCTTCACAAAGAAGTGTTACTTAACAAGGTGACTTAGACAATCGACTACCTTTCAGAGCGGAGGAGAAGTCTGGACTATGATCTTTACTCACAGTTCTATCTGAATCATGATGAATCAGCCGACTTTGTCTGTTGTACGTTATTTATGTTTTCCAGTCTCATACATAGTTGTCCTCAGCATTGGCCATTTGGATGTCCTCCACAGATGAATCTGTTATCCTTAAGAAACACAGACTCTTCAGCCTGTGATTGCACATCCACACCCTTTATCCTTAGTCGTCTTCAACAGTGGCAATGAGAGTCGGATGTGGTTATCTTTATTAGATCTGGACTCTGTGGCTGATACTTTTATTCTTTTGAGGTCTTATTCTTTTAAAGATCTTCTCTGGATCCTGTTGTGCTACAGAGATGTTAACATTTTAACTAATGTGCTCACTGGGTCTTTTATTGTTCCGTCATGTCCTGTAATGAAGATGCAAACGTGGTCTTTCTATTTATATGTATGCTGTGTGTTATAGTAACCCAGACTGGGATAATTTTGTGTACATTTACAGTCTTTGTGTCCTTTGTTGGTGTTGTTTCATGTTACATTTAAACTTTATATTTCCATGTAGTGGCATATGTTTCTCTCTCTTGAACTCAGTGCATATTGGGATTCTGTTGAACTTATTTGTGAGTGCCGACTGATATTATGCTGGGTTTTACTCTTTGCACAAGTCAGTCTGGTTTTGTTGAACAGTGTGTAAAGAGGAAGTCTCCTCTGTTATACCCACATTAATCATCACCCCAATGCTAAAATATTATTGTTACACAAACCACTTAAGCTGTTTGCGTGTGACATGTTGGCCCTGTCCATTAGCAATATTTCCTCAGAATCTTACTGGAAATGTTTTTCATGAGACTTGCAACTGGGAAAAATGAGCTGTGATCAGTTTCTGGTCAACTCTGTCCTGCCTTCCTTTACTTTTAGACATACATTTTTGTTAAAAAAAAATTATTGCTTTAGGGGTAAAACAGCTTGTCACTGGGACAGTGCTTTAAGGGACAACTTTGTACCTTATCTACCCTTAAAAGGTGAATATGAGTACCTTAGAGTACAGTAGTAATATATATCTATATTTAAGGTACTGCTGTGATCCTTTTAGGGCTGAATAAGGTACAACAAAATTGTCTTTTGGGCATTCCACCAATAACAAGCTACAATCTTTGCAATTTTTTTCTGGGAGTGTTAAAAACTCTAAGTAGTGATCTTCTGTGAATGATATTGGCTGTGGTTCGATGTCGTCCAATGTTCCACTCTCAAATCTCTGTCTAAATCACTTCACATCCTCTGCCATGTTTACAAGTTCCTGTCTGTGTCTGAGCTTTCTGTTGGGTTTATTTTTTCTAATTTGTGCTTTGGAAAGGGCCACCATGGAGCTCGGCTGAAATCACTTTTTTTTTCATTGCCAATAGATGTTGTTTCTGGGAGAACCTCATTGCAGGAGACTGAATCAGAGGACCAGAAATTCAGATGGCCATTATACAGATTTCTGGTGTTCTGTGATCACCATCCCATCTGTTTGTTTATTTTTGTGTCCTGTCTTTCTCTCCATTCAGTTTTTGTAATGATCCTGGTACTTTGCAGCTGGGTACTTGCACATACTTTGTTGTATTTGTGGGGAGGGGTGGGACATCTAATTTATTCAATAAAATAAAGACATCATGAACGTGTAATTGGGATTTCTGGAATTTTTTTTGCTGTGTTTGCTAATGTCTATTACTATTGCTTAGCATTATTTGAACAAACGCCAATAATTAGGTTAAGTAACAGTAGTGCAAGCTCTTCAGACCTGAACTGTCATTGCCCCATCTGCACTTGTGTAACTGCTTTCTGAAGGAGTGGCTTCCAATCATGTTGCAGTGGCTAAATTGTTTCTGTTCCATGTGAAAGGTTTATCTTCTGACACTGTTCCCCTAGTTAGACTACTTTGTGTTCAGTGAGAGATCCCACAAGCGCGTGTGACATTCTCAACCCCGACGTCTATATACACCCCCGGCTTGTGCGGTTGTCATCATCTTTTGCTTTCCTGCTGCTGTCATGGCCCTGCTGAGAGTGTCCTCGTACCGTAAGCTGTTTGAGGAGGAGCAGTGGAGCCAGGCTGCAGGACGCTGTGGAGTCCAGGCCCGCTCCGCTGCCAGGTCAGTGCTTTTAGATATGAAAACCTTTCACGTATTACTGGTACATTTTAAAAAATGTATAGTAATAGCATAGAGTTGCTATTTTGGCATTTCAGATCATTCGTCCTTATAAACTCATAGTTAAGACAGGATTTATAGACTAAGTTTATTGGCTAAACATCAACAAAATTAAGATTCATTTTTTTCTTTGTTTCTTAAATGATGAATTTATGATTCACACCTGGAGTAGTTGTTATTGTTGTATGCTAAAGTTGTGGGTCAATAAGTCTCTTATGTTCATCAGTGCTGCTTTTATTTTATAAAATTGATCCTTCAGAAATCATTATAATATGCTGATTTGCTGCTCAAGAAACATTTATTATTATTATCTATGTGGAAAGCAGTTGCACTGCTTAATATGTTTGTGAATGATACCATGATACAATTTCTTCTTTATAGGATTCTTTAATGAATAGCAAGTTCACAATAACAGCATTTATTTTAAATGTACTTTTTTTTTTTTACTTTCTCTCTTTTGACCGATTTAATGCAACATTTTTGAATAAACATATCAATTAAAAAAATATAAACACTTACTGATCCCCAATGTTTGAACTGTAGTGTGTATATTATATACTAAATATTTATTAGTTTCCTAAAATATTAACACTGAAAAGTTTTCAAATGTTTCTTATTTACTTGTTTGAGTATAATATTTACCCATTTAACCCATATTTCTGTGTGAAAAATTTGAATAATTTAAACAGTGACTTCATTCTTTATTCTTTGAATTATAAATACACTGTTATTAGTTAAGCTGTTTCGTGTATTTCCTCTTTTCCTTTAATATTGTTTGCTTATGTTTTGCTTAGAAAATAAACACGCCATTGCAGACATTGGAAATCTTTCAATCTGTTTGACAGGGGTAGAGTTTCAGTGAGTGAATGTCCCGAGCTGGATTTTGCTGCAGCTAGTGCCCTGAACAAGGAGGGTGTGGCTCGATTTGTCCGTGAGCGCTCTGTCATCGCAGCCCTCAATGATCGCCTAGCTGGCCTCATCAATGTGGTGAGACATTAAAATGTTCACTCATACACGCCCAAGGTTCTACTGGGTAACAACCAGCTGTTCTCATGCTGAATCTAATGGTCTCCCTGTGTGTGGCCCAATTATCATATTTCCATGATGTTTAATGGGGTCAGTCATTTGCCTGAGGGTGTGAAGAAAATCATATTAAGGCCATGAAGATGCTGTCACAGTGTCCTCTACTGCATAGTGTAATATGATACAACATTTTGAGCATAAGCCATTACTCTTATATATTGCGTGTCCTCTACTCTCGTAAGTTTGCCTTATGTGTGGCTGTGGTAGGTTCGATGTCTAGAGGAGGAGAATGAATCTCTGGAGTCTGAAATCATTGAGCTGGAAGAGAGGCTAGAGTCAGAGCAGATCACCACAACCACCGACAGCATCAGCAGCCCTGCCGACTACAGCCTAGAGGCTGTGATAGAGAGGCTACGGAAAGAAAAGGTACCTCTTAGAAGTGGTGATGGATATTTATGCTTTACCTGATAACATTAAATTGATTTCAGTTGTCTGTGTTTTCTCCTCAAATGACAGTTTCTTTAACACATGATCTATTCTGTTGATTCTTTCATTTCTGCTCACTGGTTGTTTCCCTCAGGAGGAGATTTTATGCTACACAGAGGAGCTGAAGGGTGAACTGCGGCGTCTGCAGATGAAATATGATCAGGTGGTAGGGCACAAGACTCTCATCCAGCAAGAGCAAGAAGATGTTTCCTTGGTAATGAAAAATGCTGTGAAAATGCTGTGAAAATGCAAACATTTTATTTGATATATGGTATATACAGGGCCCAAAAAGTATTTGGGCACTTCAGCCACATTTAAAGATAGATATTATAAACAAAATATACATTTTACATTTGACATTAGCAATTTTGACAAAGTTATTTTACTATTATTTATATAATATTATATAATATTTATATACTATTGTAAAATATTTTTAATTACACTGTAAAAAAATATTTTAACTTAAAAAAGGAAGTAACCTGGTTGCCTTAAATTTTTTAGTTTGTTTAAATAAAAAAGTTTAGTTAATACACTGAAGGAAATTGGTTTAATAAATAGAAACTCAAAATATTATTTTATCTGAACCAAATAAATAAACTATGTTGTGATAAATCATAAAAAATAGCACAATTTGGCATGTTTCACTGCATAATAACAAATAAAACACACAATTACACAATATGTTTACAAAATATTTGAATAAAGGGTAATGTCGTTTCTGAAAAATTCTCATTTCAATGAACTCAAAATTAAGGCGACCAGGTAACTTAAAATATTTTTTTAAAGTGTATCTTTTTATATTTTCAGTTTTCATTTGTTTATTTCAATTACTAATTTTAGTTAACAATGAACTTCATAACACTGATCCAATCAAAATATGCAAAAACATTTTGTCTTAAATAGAAAAGTTTATCTTCTTTTCATACAGCTCATGAAAACCCAAAATTCCCATCTAAAACAATTAGCATATTTAATACAACATTTTTAATACAACAAAAGTCAACCTTCAAATAATTATGTTCAGTTATGCACTCAATACTTGGTGGGAATCCTTTTGCAGAAATGACTGCTTCAATGCAGCGTGGCATGGAGGCAATCAGCCTGTGGCACTGCTGAGGTGTTATGGAGGCCCAGGATGCTTCGATAGCGGCCTTAAGCCCATCCAGAGTATTGGGTCTTGCTCTCTCAACTTTCTCTTCACAATATCCCACAGATTCTCTAGGGGTTTAGGTCAGGAGAGTTGGCAGGCCAATTGAGCACAGTAATACCATGGTCAGTAAACCATTTACCAGTGGTTTTGGCACTGTGAGCAGGTGCCAGGTCGTGCTGAAAACGAAATCTTCATCTCCATAAAGCTTTTCAGCAGATGGAAGCATGAAGTGCTCCAAAATCTCCTGATAGCTAGCTGCATTGAACCTGCCCTTGATAAAACACAGTGGACCAACACCAGCAGCTGACATGGCACCCCAGACCATCACTGACTGTGGGTACTTGACACTGGACTTTCTGGTTCAAAAGTGGCTTGGCCTGGGAATGCGGCACCTGTAGAAAATTTCCTGCACACGCCTGTGCACGGTGGCTCTGGATGTTTCTACTCCAGACTCAGTCCACTGCTTCCGCAGGTCCCCAAGGTCTGGAATCAGTCCTTCTCCAAAATCTTCCTCAGGGTCCGGTCACCTCTTCTCATTGTGCAGCGTTTTTGCCACACTTTTTCCTTCCCACTGAGGTTCCTTGATACAGCACTCTGGGAACAGCCTATTCGTTCAGAAATGTCTTTCTGTGTCTTACCCTCTCACTTGAGGGTGTCAATGATGGCCTTCTGGACAGCAGTCAGGTCATCAGTCTTACTCCATGATTGCGGTTTTGAGTAATGAACCAGGCTGGGAGTTTTTAAAAGCCTCAGGAATCTTTTGCAGGTGTTTAGAGTTAATTAGTTGATTCAGATGATTAGGTTTATAGCTCGTTTAGAGAACCTTTTCATAATATGCACATTTTTGAGATAGGAATTTTGGGTTTTCATGAGCTGTATGCCAAAATCATCAGTATTAAAACAATAAAAGACCTGAAATATTTCAGTTGGTGTGCAATGAATCTAAAATATATGAAAGTTTAATTTTTATCATTACATTATGGAAAATAATGAACTTTTATCACAATATGCTAATTTTTTGAAAAGGACCTCTGACCTGTAGACTTAAACTTTCGTGAAATTCTACACTTTCCCCACCACTAGATGGCAGTGTTAGCCTGTGCTGTTGGTGGGGTGTTCTGACTCCAGTGGAGGTGTGTGAAAGTCCCTGGAGTGGCACAGCACAGCTGCTGCTCCCAGATCCGCTCTGGAGAGTCCTGATTACAGGCCCCGCTGACTCCCGGCCAGCGGCCACTCTGAAACCTGAGCTGCTTTCTGTAGAAACCACTTCGTCACCCCACACATGTCAGAGCACATCTCCAGTAAAAGAGCAGATGTGGGAAAGCTTTCACCATGCCTAATAATTCACTCATTCAGCCTCTCATATCTCCTAGATGCAACAGAGCAGGGCTTAGCGCTCAGCCTGGGCTGAGATGGGAAAGGACGGTTGAAGAGAGAGAGAATAAAACAGGAAGAGAACCAAAGATGGAGCCACACATATAATATAGTTGCACAAGTAAAATACTTAAGAGACATGAGCATAACATTCTATATGCAGTTTTGTAGTTTCACTAGTTTTAATTTCACTAAATGGCATTTTAAAGAAACAGTGGTAATATGAAAAAATGGTATGAGAGAGTAGGATTTTAAGCATCAGTGCTGCTTCTGGCTGGAATGTGTCCACCATAGTGAAGTTCTGCCCTTTGGTGGTGTGGAATAGAGGAACCATCGAAATGCTGTCTAGACTCTCTCCAGTACTGGGCTTGTGTTCATGCTGAGATAACGGGAACAACGGCCGCTGTGCCAATTCTGGGCTCGGGGAAGCGTGTGTGTGTGTGTGTGTGTGTGTGTGTGTGCCCTTCCTCTGCCGCCCAGATCCATCGTCACACTGCAGCATTCACATGCAAATGCTTTCATTCTGAGTAATTGAATTCCTTGCCAATTAATAAGGCACTTAAGATACCCATATGAGCCGAATAAAGTGAGGGACGTCGGGCAACGTATGTGAATTTTGTCTCCCCTGCATTGCAGTCTTTGCCAGGGCACAACCTGGTGGCACTGAGGATGCTTGTGATAGAAGATGTAGAGGGTAAGTGCTTTGTGTTTGAATTGACCTTTATTTCCACTTCCCCACTCAGGAGGTGGATGTAATTACCACTGACTGCCTAGCCCTTCGAGAGCAAGTGGCCATCTATGAAGAGCAGCTGGCCGCCATGGAGAGGCAGCACGGAATGGTAAGGCCATGCAGAATGTGGCATGAAAAACACTTTTTGTTACTTATTTGAAATCGGAACATTTTACCTTAGACCTCTGAATTTTGGCATGGTTTTGTGGGGTTCGCTTTTTAAGGTGTCTCCTCTGATCGTAAGGGGAACAGGTTTAGGGGAATGGAGACTGACAGGAAACACGGTCCCTCCAAACACAGAATGAAAGAATGTAGTATATGGGGAGTCTGCGGGTACGCAATGGCTGGAAACAGAGAAATATCCGTTGACCTCCCTCTGGGACGTACGGTGTAACTCACAGTACAAGCGTATGAAATGAAAACAGAAGTTCTTCTTGTTTTATTAACTGCTATTATTATCTTGATACATCTGACACTCTCTCATTATTCATATTGATGAGAACAAGCTGAGACTCGGACTCAATCTCCTTTTCATGAACACTTCATTGGGGTCAGATTAATGAACAGCTGCCCTATCTCGCACAGGCGGATATTGTTACCTGAGTAGAAATCAAAAGCCATCATGTTGCGTTTGTTCGCAGAGGCTGGAGATGCTGTGTGAGCCCAGGCATCTGGATGAAGGTTCTCCCACTGTATCCCTGCAGTTCCCAACCTTTGATATCACTCAAACCATCATGGACATTAAGGAGTACTACAGCGAGCTGGCTGAGAGCTTCAAGGTGAATTACACACCACTAGTATACTCCAGTGTTCTGTACAAGCTAAATTGACAGCTTTTGTGGCTTTAACACTACACTACTACACTGGGTTCAGTAAGGAGGTTTTCTGTATTTTTTTATAATTGTATCGGTTGCATTTTATTTTACAATACGTGTACATGCGTGCACGTACACCCCTGGTTTCACAGACAAGGCTTAAGCTAGTCTCAGACTAAAATGTTTAAACAGTTTTAACCGAAAGCACTGGCATAACTTAAAATATGTAATTGACATTGTTTTGTCTCAAGATGCACACCAGTAATGTATTTTTCTAATGCACGTTTATAAAAGCTACTTAATGTATTATTTGAACTAAGGCCTAATCCTGGTTTAATCTAAGCCCTGTCTGTGAAACCAGGCCACAGTGTACTTCCCTAAGACCATACCGGGTAATATAGGGTAACTACAGCGGTTTAGGTATAGGGGTAGGCTCAGGGTTAGTACCTAGTTATTGTAATTACTTTAATAAGTACATTGTATCTACATGGGGAACAGGACTGCAGAATAAAAGGGGAGCACTTTATTTTACAAAGATGTATTAAATTGATTAAAAGTGACAGTAAAAATATTTATAATATTACAATAGATAGATTTTTCCAATAAATGCTGTTCTGTTCTTTTCTATTCAAGAATCCTGAAAAATGTTATCATGGTTTCCACAAAAACAATAAGCAAGACAACTATCAATCAATATTGATAATAATAATCAGCAAATCAGCATATTAGAATTTTCTGTAGGATCGTGTGACACTGAAGACTGGAGTAACGATGCTGAAAATTCAGCTTTGCCATCCGAGGAATAAAATTATATTTCAAAGAATATAAAATAGGTTAAATTGGTGACCTCTTTCAAAAACATAAAAAAAATTTAAGACCCCAAACGCTTGAATGGTAGTTTGTTGATTACCGCAGAAAATAATCAAAAATACTAAGAGTAAGAGTTAGAAAAAGGCAGTTACAATAAAAGTAAATGAATCCAGCATTTAAGGTTAAATCTACGGTTAAATTTTAGCAGTGGGACTATTATTTTATTTTATGTCAGTTATTTTATAATTATAATTCTGCTGTAATCAGCATTGTGCCACATGCTGTCAATTGAGTTTGTATCAGCTTGAAACATTCCTTTTGAAGCATCAGGTCCCTCACCATCCCCCCTCCCCAACACTCACAGAATGCAGAAATGTAGCATAATGTTCATGCTGCTCTTTTCCATTTTGTGGAAGTGAATGGGGATGGAAACTATCCAGCACTGAGAAGGGAAAAAAAGTTCCATATTCCTTGTAAAAAACGACAGAATTGTCTTTTTGGTTGAACTAACCTCTTAACACAACAGTGCTTGTTTTTTCCTTCCTCTTTTACTCTTTACTTCCGGGGGCAGTTTTGAGGGACAGAGAGCTCTGTCCACATCTAGCACAGAGCACTATTGTCCCCTCTGTGTCGTTTGAGGAGTGAGGGCTCTCTAAAGGTCATCCTACAGCACCAGTGCCCTCTGACCCTGTTTGCCTCGGGAATGACTGCTCTTGACTGGGGTCGCGGTGGTAATCAGGGCTCTGGAGCCCTTCCCAGGCTCCTATGCAGAATGAGTCGAGAGGAGAGGAGAGCACTTCTACATCAGGGCACTGGAGAGCTTCTATAGGCTTAATAGTCTCTAGTGTGTTTGTGTTTGTGTGTGGGTGTAAGATAAGCAGGCAAAGAACAACTCCTGCTAGTGTGCTAATACTCGTACATACGCGAAAACCGGCACGCACACAAACACATCCTTTACCACCATTTCAGCAGTTTTCATTTGGTCTGCTTTTCTATTCATTGCTCTCTCAGGTGGTCTCAGAACTCAAAACTGGTGCTTTGTTTCATTAGTGCCGCACAAGGTCCAATTGTCTCACTCACAATTGATTTTGATTGGGATTTGGGGGGAAAGTAATTGGAGGCTGATTTTTGACTGGTTGCACCTGCTCTGCCTTCATTTGCTCTTCTTTCTTCTGGGAATAATCAGTGATCCATCTTCACTGCCTGCTCTCTATAGAACGCTGCTTTATGGGTGGTAACCCTTCTTTGGAGATGCACAAAACCTAAATCTGTAAACCTTTCCTGGATTTTAGTTTGAGTCCAGAGCCTCAAGCGCTTCCACCATTGATGCTAGAGGAAAAGGGAAGGAGGAGCAGCTGGCTAAGCTGACTGGAGGGACAGTGAAGGACATCTCCAAAGAGACTGACGTGAACGTCCTCAAGAACTTGGTGAGTTTACTCTCAACGACACACTTGAGGTCTGGCCCATCAAAAGACACTTCAGCACTACAGACAGCCACTAAAATGGTTGCAAATGAGACCTAAAACAAAACCTTTTCAACAATAATTTTACATTTTAGTCACCATTGGTGGCTATCTATAAAATGTATCTGGTTTCATTATCAAGGTGCACACCTCTGTTTCAATAACACTGTCTAAGTTACAAAGAAATGCTTTTTATGAATTAGTCCGAAATGTCTCACTCCTGAGTTAGTAATTCAAATCAGACCAACTCATTGAATCAATCAGATCAGTTACAGAGTTCACAAAAGACTCCCTCACTGAACTGCTAGTCATTTTACAGTGATGATCCATTCTAAATGAACTGGGAACAATTGAAAAACTCTTAAATATTTCACTGAAAGTGTCACTGGTGTTTCACAATGCCATGTCTTCAGCCAGACGGACAGCTGAGGAATAAAGTAAGAGAACTCCTGCTGCCCAGAGTGTTTATTCTGAGAGATAGGACCAGGAGGATGTGAGGAGTGTATCGTCTATAACAGTGTTTATCTCCCTCGCTGTCTTCCATTATGAACAATACATTTCACAGTCTGCCAACGCACTCTCTCCCCCAATCATAAACTTTATAAACTTCACACATTCCTGCAGTGCCTCGGGAGACAGCAAATCGTACTGAGCCGTAGTAATAAAATCTCATCTGTCAGCCTCCCTCACCGGCAGGAAGAGAAACTTTAGGTTAAAAAAAAAGGCAGAGAAGAAAAAGTGATGGATGCATTAGCGTAAGGGAAATCATTCAGAATTTGTTTTAAATGATTAGGAGCCGCTTGCTGACTTAGTTTACATTCTGAAGAGCAAAAAAATCATTGGTCAGCCACAACTCACACCTTTACATTTAAGATAACAAACAGGGTGGTTTGGTTCTAATTATTGTGGTTATGGTCGTAGCCCCTCTCTTAAAATAAACTGACCGTCTCCAACCACACTGCTCACTCTCATAACACAGGATCCTGTTCGCTCATCAGTGATGGACAGTCTGCTCTGCTTCATCTTGCTTCCTCCCTTCATACTACATTCTCTTTATTTTTCTCCCCTCATTTCTCCCCAATCAGTTGTGTTTCCTACAGTAGCTTGTGTCAGAAAGTGTTGCAGGTAGGATAAGGAGTAGGAAGGCATCAATGCACATTTGAATACAGTTTTATGTAATGTCGTCTCTACTAAAATGCCTTCAAACTGTCCGTTTTTGAAAGCAGCATAAATGTCTCCTTCACGGTCTATGATATCTAATTTCTTGTGAGCAGTTCGATGGTTGGTGGAAAGAAAAATGACATCTGAATGAGCAGTTGATTTCATTTCTAGTGGGAAATATGCATTGCTGTCAATACATATTTAGTATAAACCTCACTTTAATTTGTTGATTTTAAGTTGACTTTTTGAAGGATCATTGACAAATGAGTGTCCAAGGTAAATAAAATGAAAAATCCTTTGAAAAACTAATTTAAAACGTGTTTTAATTTCTTATAAATATATTGTATTCAAGTTGGTTTCACGTGGTTTGGAATTCTTTTATACCTTTTTTTTTAAGAAAAAAAAAGGCATTTGATTCTAACAAATTTCATATGGTAAAACCATCAATTACCCTGTAATTAATCATGATTAATCGCACCTAACATTAAAGTTTTTAATATATTTAGGTATTAATATAGTAATAAACATATAATAAAAACATGTTTTGCACCACATGACATTTTACAGTCTGAATGGTTCCTTGTTATAAAAGGGTCATATTATCTTTCATTTTAGAGCTTTATTGACCTTGACACATGAGTGACGCATTAATCATGTTTTTCTATATGATATCAGGATTTTTTTTTGTATGCCCCCAAAAATTATCAAAATTAAGTTTAATTTAAAATTTAAAACTTTAATACTTGTGACAAAAGAGCTGCACTGAAGGCATTGTATAGGGGAGAGCGGGGAACAACCTAACGGTCTCAGTTTGTGTAAATCCACTTGGGGTTCAGAGTATTTATTTTTTCCCACATTAATTGCACACGTCTAGTACAATTATGTGGTTTTGTTTCATTAACACAGTGTTTTCCTTTTTCCTTGATTTACCCCGAAAGAATGGAATGGAAATGTGACAACATGCCCCGTAGGTGTGGGGTACATTGTAACATGAGCAAATGACCGCTTAAAATGTTACATGATATAATCAAAAGAAATATCCAAAACAAACAAAAATATTTTGTCAATAAAACTTTGTCAAAACTTTTTGAAATAAAATAATGGCATTTTTTATCATTAAAAATACACACATTTTGGATTTTGACAACAAACACATCGCTAAATACAGCTATACAGCATAGTTAAAAACCTAATAATAATGAATAATTTCTGAACATTGACTCTGTCATTATTCACCCTTTTCTAATGGTTTTTCAAAATAATTCATAAACGTATAGAATATAATAGCATATTTCTAATAGGGGCTTATTGTAACGCAGTGTTACAATGCACCCCACCAGCACAACTGATTTAAACCCCGGCTCGCATCTTCTGCTGGTTAGATCAGCATTAAAGAACCATCTCAACTGTTAAATAACAGATATAAGATCCCAATAATATCAGATTTGTCTTATTTTAAATAAACATAAAAAAACTGAGATGAAAAATAAACTTAAAGAAATTAACTTTTGCTATGGTTAAATAAATGTTCAGTGATATCTTCCAAAGATTTTTCTAATTTTGGCGCATTTTTTTTTCTCTAAATAACTTTGATATGGCAACTAGTAAATACACAACGTTTCGTCATTCTGGCATGTGTGGAAAGTGTTAAACAATGCATGTTACAATTAACCCCGCCCTCCCCTATAGAAACTGCATGTTTAATGTATTTTTGAATAGAACAATAGATCCAGACCAAAAGATCCAAAAGTTATAACTGACCCTGAAATGCTGACTGTGATGTTACTGACTGACTGGGCAATGGGGCAGCTGTCTTCGGTTTCACCCTATCTCTCCTGCCATTAAGAATGGATACTAGTGATTCTGGTTGCTCGCTGAGACAGTTTGGCTAAACAAACCGTTGGTGGTGAAATCAGGGGGGTGGCAACCGGTCTGCCTTACTCTCAGTCGAGACCCAAAGCAGAGTAACAACCATTTTCATCGGTTGACGTATCATCAGCTTGTTAATAACAGAGCTCGCAGCCTCCCAGGATCTACCTGAAAGAGAAACAGAGCGTGCAATCTCCATCCATCTCTGACAGCTGACTGTTTAACTTACCTGATTACAGTAATTACTCACAGCAGGCCAGCTCGTGCACAGAGGTGTGGCTGACAGTTCTCTGTGTTGTGTTTGTTGATAGGTGAATATGCAACGGGAAATGTCATCTGTTTTCAGACATGCTCTCACAATTACTAATTTAAGACCATAATAGGCAGTAATTACAGCATAATGTTTTGTTAAGCTCAGCTCTATGTTGTTATACATTGTGTATCTGCATCTTATGTTTATGCACAGTTTAAGCCATTCAGGACATTCATTTTCCACATTGCAGTCATCAAAATTAACACATTTATTGAAATTGCATAGTGACATAAAATGTCAAAACTATCTTATATTTTAGCTTTTTCAAATTAGCCATCCTTTGTATAAATTACTGCTCTGCACGTGAGCAATCACACCAACTTCACGTGGTGCGGTCTAAGGTGCTTTATAAATAGTTTTGAAGGACCTCTCATACATGCTGGACGCTTACTGGATGCTTTTCCTCTTTGGTGGAACATCTTGACTTTAAAGATCTGAAATACATATTCAGTCAGCTTTGCCCAAACCTTTGACTGGTGCTCTATGTAATTGTAGATTGCAGAGCTGCAGAAAGAGATGGCAGAGCTGGAGAAGCGTGGAGACGAGTTGGAGGCTGAAATAGAAGCCAAGAAAGCCAAATACCTGGAGGAGATAGAGGAGCTGGAGGTACAAGCAACACACTGTTCTTATTTTTCTGCAGCGGCTCTCAGTATCTCACCACTGTGTTGTTTCTGTCCAGAATTACATTTGTCAGCTGGAGGTGGAGGAGGCTGATCTTCAGTTCCAGATGAAGGATCAAAGTGGGGACTATGAAGAACTGCTGAATCAGAAGATGAATCTAGACATAGAGATTGCTGCTTACAGGTGATATATGTTATCATCACTATTGCTCATACTTTAACATGATACACTGCCGTTGAATGGTTTGGGTTGGTAAGATATATATTTTTTATGTTTTTAAAAGAAGTCTCTTTTAAAAGAAGGCTCACCAAGGCTGCATTTATTTGAATAAAAATAGTAATATAGTATTTCAATTTAAAATAACTGTTTTCTATTTGAATTCTTTTAAAAATGTAATTTATTCCCGTGATTGCAAAGCTGAATTTTCAGTAGCCATTACTTCAGTCTTCAGTGTCACATTATCCTTCAGAAATCATCCTAATATGATGATTATTAAAGCTGAAAACAGTTACATTTTTTGATAACAGATTATCAAAGCTTTATTTTTGTGAAAACGGTGGTCATTTTTTTTAGGATTCTAGTTTTTTTAAAAACAGCATTTATTTGAAATGGAAAACTTGTGTAACATTACAAATGTCTTTATAGTCATTTTTGGAAACTTTAAATTATTATTATTTTTTTTTTTTATTCTTACTTACCCCAAACTTTAGAATGGTAGTGTAAATCATGCAGCTTGTTACAGAGAGGTGTGCTGTTACTTTACCCTGGCGGAACAATCAGAGTATCATAAGCCACGTTTCCACTGAAATTGCACTGAACAATTTGTCCCAGGTACTTTTTTCCCCAAGAACTGTTGCTGTCTGTGTTTCTATCGTGATTTAAAGTACTGTGAAGATTAGGCAAATTAGTTTGGTGATGTAGGACTTTCCAGTTCCTGTTGGATTTCATCCTCATCATATAAGATTAATCATTGTCATTGGTCCATCGGTCATATTTTTATAACTTCATTGTTGATTTGAATAGCAAACAACTCTTAATGCACGCACCTTTTAAAAATGTTAAAATGGTGATTGAAATTTAAATGCTGGGTTAACTCAACCAATCAGCATGTTCTGCAGCCAAGTCCCACCCCCGAAAGTTCCTGAACTTTGAAAAAGTTCTTCCTTGTGAGCAGGGACTTTCTGTGGGGTACATTTTTACCCGTAACTTCATTTAGACCCTGGTCCCTGCGGTCGAAACACACCCCAAAGTGCCAAGTTCCTGGCGAAAGTTCCTGTGGTGGAAACGCGGCTATAGATACAGTGGAGCAAAAAAAGTATTTAGTCAGCCACCAATTGTGCAAGTTCTCCCACTTAAAAAGATGAGAGAGGCCTGTAATTTTCATCATAGGTACACTTCAACTATGAGAGACAGAATGAGAAAACAAATACAGAAAATCACATTGTCTGATTTTAAATAATTTATTTACAAATTATGGTGGAAAATAAGTATTTGGTCACCTACAAAAAAGCAAGATTTCTGGCTCTCACAGACCTGTAACTTCTTCTTTAAGAGGCTCCTCTGTCCTCCACTCGTTAACTGTATTAATGGCACCTGTTTGAACTTGTTATCAGTATAAAAGACAACTGTCCACAACCTCAAACCATCAGACTCCAAACTCCACTATGACCAAGACCAAAGAGCTGTCAAAGGACACCAGAAACAAAATTGTAGACCTGCACCAGGCTGTCTTCTCATTCTGTCTCTCAAAGTTGAAGTGTGCCTATGATAAATGATAGGCCTCTCTCATCTTTTTAAATGGGAGAACTTGCACAATTGGTGGCTGACTAAATACTTTTTTGCCCCACTGTATTTGAGGGTAGGCTCTTTTTGAATCAGTAAACATGAATCAGTAAACAACAACGACCTTAGCAACTGCATATATAGCAAAGCCCTGTCACTCAACCCTAGCATTGTGACAGTTTTTAGTATAAAATTGTAAATATGACAATAATGAAGGAAAGACAAATAAGTTTTATATATATATATATATAGGCTACTAAAATGTTTTGAGTATATATATAATAAAATATATAATAGAATAAAATACAAATTTCTTTTAAATGTATTTTTACAGATCATAAAGGATATATGTGTTGAATTATGTCACTGCACTGCAGGGTAAATGACTGTGACACAATGAACGATTCCTGAGGCCAAGTTGGGTCACAGGAAGCGCATCCCCTTACAGTCACAGAACGCATGAAGTAATTTCCTGCTTCCCTAAACATGTGTCTTTTCATGGCATCACCGGATTGGGAATACTCCAAGTCTCCTCTGATGTATGTGACATGATGACGCATGCACAACATAACCTCAATCCCTTGAAATTTCCCTAAAACAGAGGCTCCTGGCTCTAGAGGTTCAGGAAGCGGCCAAGTTGCAAACAAAGACTCTTTAAAATGGACAAAGAGAGCTGGCGTGGCCATGTCACATCTCTGTGCCTTCTGCACGTATACATCATTTTTTTCAATATACTAGATTTATATTACTGCTGCTTTCTCTTCGTTGATGAATAAGAGATGATGGGTTGGCTTGTATGCTCTTGCAGACTTTAGAGAGCTGTCTGCTCAACAAACCCCTAATGACACCGTGCTGCCATCTCCATTGCCATTTGGCTTGTGAAAAATCCCAAATGCAGTTTTTGCCTGATGCCAGTTGTTGACGAGCATCTCTGATGCCACATTCAGCCTCATTATCAGTTTAAAACAGTACAGACTGCACATCATGCATTCCAGCATCTCTGCCGGCCTCTCGACAGACATTACATCATGATATACAGTTGCTTAAGTTTACCCTTAGATCAGGGCTACATTGAACCTTGTGACACTAGTTATATTTCCATCCAAAGCTGCAAATTTAACAGCTTAACATTTGGAATATTGCATAAAACATTTGTGAATAAAGCACCATTTCCATCCCATCTGTTCAAGATAACAAAATTGTCACTTCCTGGGAAATTGGCGCAAAATATATAATAAAAAAGGGAATTTTCTGCAATTTGGAAAAGCCATTGCGGCTCTTTTTTCCAAACAAAACACAATAAACGCTGTCATGTTATCTAGCATTCAGATGCCTGGTGTTTGGGAGTGCAATCGTGTGAGACGCTTCTGTGGGAATTAAACCAAATCATTTTGATGACAGGCATTTCAGAATTCAAACCAACATTTAAGATACTGTGCAATTTGACTGTTCCACTGATTATTCCAGTTATCCAATCACATCCTCTGTTGAGGTAAAGTCACATGAGGTTTTTTTCAGTAAATATGTTTCCATTGCAGTTTATGCACGTTTTCTTATTGGATACAAAAAAAATGATAATATCCCAAAGCAATATCCCAAAAACTGCATAAAAATAGGTGGAAACAGCTACTGATATTTGGATTGGTTAGCAGTGAAATAGTTACCCTAACCTTTCACTAGTGCAGATGAAAAGGGAGGAAGCTCAAGCTAAAGGCAGATTGAGCTGATGTTGTTGTTTTATTTATTTTCCTGCTTCAGGGGTTTGGTTGAAGAAGAGGTGGAGAGACTTAGCTGCTTGTAAGATGCAAGAATGTGATGCTCTTCCCTGGACTGAAGCAGACACAAAGAAACACTAAAACCACATACAGTTCAACCCTTAACAATGAGTCTCACAAATCAAGAAAGTAAAGAAAACAGCTGTCAGACACACTTAACCTTCTGAGCAGATGTAAACCTTCACTGACAGATGAACTTCAGGGAGTATGTGCAAGCTCATTGATAACGGGTCATTGGCAGGTAACCCGGGGTCTTCAAGAAACACTGGATCTGTGCAGCAGTGGGAGTGTTGGGGGATTTTCAGCACAGGAATCTTCTTTCATAGTCCGTCACTGATAAACATACATGTTAAAAATGTTACACTGTTAAAAAAGTTTGGGGTCATTACGATTTATTTTCAAAAGAAATTAATACTTTTATTCATCAGGGATGCATTAAATTGCATTAAAAACAGTAAAAGCCATTTATACTTTTCCACAAAAATATTTAGCGTCTTAACTCTTTTCAACATTGATGATGATTAAAAATTTTTCATGAGCATCAAATCAGCATATTAGAATAATTTCTGAAGGATCATGTGACTCTGCAGACTGGCGTAATGACATATCACAGGAATAAATTACATGTTAAAATATATTGAAATACAACGCAGTTATTTTATATTGTTATGATACTTCACAATTTACAATTTTTGCTGTTTATAATAAATAAATAAATAAGTGCAGCCTTGGTGAGAAAAACATTTTAAAAAAACTTACCACCCCCAAACTTTTGAATGATAGTGTACATTCATGTTTAATTCACTCATTACAGTTTTATCACTCTGCAGATAAAGCCTGGTGATACTCACTTTACCTTTAACCTTTCCTGTTCTGTCCAAAAGCTGTTTTAGATCTGTCAATAAGTACATTTACCTGCACTTTAAAAGTTTGATTTCAGTCAGACTACAGCAATAATTTGTCTTTTTAAAATTGCCCCACTGAAATCTTGCCAGTCATGTTTTTTAATTCGGGCTAAGAGACCTAGATAATGTGATTCGTACTGTAGCTTGACTTCATTCAACATATACCATTAACAATGTAGTCAATACTTCAAATATTTAGTTACATATTGTGTCATGTTTACATTGACAGGCAGATGAAGATTGTAGCTTAACTACGCAAAAACTTTTGATTGGATAAAAATGTACATACTGACAGATAAATTCCCAAATAGTACTCATTTTCATTACACATTTTGCTTGTCCCTTATCGTCTGCGGCTAGTTATTAATTGAACATACTGACTCTCTTCTGTGCAACAACTTACATTGTTTAAATAAATCATTGCCTTTAAAAACCATTCAGTCTTTTTTCTTCTGAACTCTAAGTTGAGTACATTTCACTTTTATGGGAGTATTTCTGTCGACATGGACTTGAAAGAGACCGCAATCGTCCTTCTGTCAGTCAAGTGCCGTATCGTTTCACCACCTTTGAAGTCTTGGAGTGGAGCGCTGTGGAGTTTTACCCAGCAAGCCCTTCAATCTTCATACTGACCCTCGCTTGTAAGCGCCCTGTGCTATTAACCCTATCAGAGGCTTGTTATCTGTGCATTTAAGATGAAAAATGCAGCTAATAATGGATTAGATAAGATTATCCAGGACCCGTGAATTCCTGTTGAATTGAAGCCCCTCTGTAAGGGTTGCGGTGCGGCTGAACTGACCTGTGCAGCCAAGCTGACTCCTTTAATTCTGTGGATATGAAACATGGGCAGCAGGAGAGGAAGTCACTCTGTCTTTGGGGCCTTTATTTTCACTGCTAAGGTACTTAGTCATTCTTGTTGCCCAAGGGCACCAGATCACCCTGAACCTCCCCCTCTTTAAATACACTCACCCACCCCAAAGCCTTCTGGGTGCTTCTGATGAAGTATGGGACCCTGGGCCTGGTCGGCTGGCCTGTGGGGACTTTAGTTTGCTTCTGGCCTTTCCTGAGGTTTGACAATGGGAAAGGGGAGGGAAGGATCTGACATAAGCAGGAGGGGATCAAAAGGTCATGCAGGGACATTTGGCCTGGCATTTTCTTATTCGCTGCATTGTTTTGCATCTTTTTCCAGCTTGTGTCTGTCTCTAATGTGTTGAATATTGTGTTCTCATTATTCGTTAATTTGTTTACTGTGTGCTGATTAAATTTGAAATTAAATTTGATCAATGAAACATTTCTTAAACACAGGCAATGCCTTTTTAAATCAATTTGCACTACATTATGTTAATTTCGTAGGGATGGTGGGTGCGTCATTTACAATTTCATAATTTCAATTTTCCTCATTTGAAAAACCACATCTTATCCAGGCTGAAAACAACTGATTAAAACAGAAACAACGGCTCTTTAAAACATTAACAGAATTATTTTGATGATAATGGCAGGGTTGGACATGATGTATTAGTAGGGTAGTTTTTACCCCTCCCAGTGGACCCTTACGGGAGGTTTGAGGGCTATTAACCCCTTGTAGGCCAGAAGTGACATTGAGAGGTCAAAGGCCAGTCTTCCTTTTAGCTTTCAGACCTTGACAACTTGGCACTAGGGGTCAGTCATCAAAGCTGAGGTTTGGGTCAGCGGTCAGTGACACCCCTGGCCTTTTAATCCTGATGCCCTTGATGAGAAGTGAAAATGGAGGCAGAGATAGAGGGAGAGACATCTATGAATAACAAAGATTAAAAACCAGCTCCTAATCTTCACTAATACTAATGCTTATGAAAGTTTATCTGAGGTCATTCTAATATGATGATTTGCAAAGAAACATTTAAAGATCTTACAGGCCAAAAACTTTTGAACGGTAGTGTATACTTTTACAATTTATTGTTATTTAATATAAGAAAATAATGTCATAATGCAAAAAAAAAACCTGCAATAGTACTAAAATTTCTTTTGATTTAGGTTGTGAAATATGACCTGGACATGTTTAGATTGACCCAGTCAAATAAAAAGCAGTTTTCAACACATTACAGGGGAATTTCACATGAAGAATGGCATCCAACCTTGCATAAAGTAGTCATTGGCAATACCTTATGATATTTGAGCCAAACAGAACATGCTGTTTCAGTCATGAAAAATTGGATTAGGAATTTAAGGTAATGTACACTAGAGAGCGGCTCGGGATTCAATTCAGCTTTCACCTCTTGATAGACACACTTGGCTGTTTTATCCCAACCTGATTGACTGAACAAATAATCAAAGTCCCTTTGAAAGAGAAAACTCATTTTTAAGGTTCACGTATGCTGTGTCTGGAAACGAGACCAAGCATGTTATTACAGCAAATAAACAAAGACAGGGAGGGGGGAGAGTAAAGAAAGAATATAATGACTGTGAAAATATACAAAAGTGAGAGTCAATTGAGAAAGTCTTTCCATAATAAGAATCGAACAAATAATAAATTACAGAGGTTGCTCTCAGCTGCAGGGAATCGGCAAGATGTTGCCAACCGAAGAAAGAAGGCGTCTCTCTTTCACCTTCTCTACAAGGATCAAAGAGCTGCATACATACTAACAGCGAGAACACCAAACACCATCATTCTAACGCAGGGGTGTCTTTATTTTTTCATATTCATTCTGATGATAGTTAAAGTGCAAAAATCTTTTTGGTCTTTTTTGGCTCACATTCGGTAAGAATCTCATCATCCATAAGGTAACGTTGATCTGTTTTCATGATCTTTGTGACAAATTCCCAGTTAATAATTTTGAAATCAGTAACTCTGTCCAGGTGCATCTTTCATCTGGCTAATGGATCAACATAGCAGGATGGATTTTAGAGCCTGACTTTGACAGGTTCTCAAGTGTAAATTTCATTATCACAACCATCTTAACAACTTTTTGTCAGTAAAGGCCCTTTCACACCAAGAACAATAACTTTGTTAGCGTCCATTCCAACGGACGATAACATCCTGTTTATTATAAGCAAGAGTTGCAGTTTTGTCATCTGCCACTTTAAAGGCTTAAGCTTTTTAAAGTCGAGTGGATTCTGATTGGCTGTCAATGTTCATCAGCTGGAAGGGGGAAAAAATCATTCTGACAGTGATTCCAACCACATTGTTCCTCAGTGTTGTTATTGTTGTGGTGTTGACTTCCCTGTTTTAATATAATTAGAACGGTTATTAAAACATTAGTCTTGGTGTGAACTTAAAGAAAAATTCATAATTTTCTCACCCCCAAGTTGTTCCAAACCTGTATGAATTTCTTTCATCTGCTAAACACAAAACAAGATATTTTGAAAAACTAAACAGTTGATAAACTTTTAAAATAAGTTTAGTTGACTTCCATAGTAGGAAAAACATACTGTTGAAGTCAATGGGGTCCATCAACTATTTTGTTACAGAGATTCTTAAAAATATCTTGTTTTGTGTTCATCAGAATAAAGAAACTCATACAGGTTTGGAACAACTTGTGGGTGAGAAAATGATGACAGAATTTTTATTTTTGCATGAACTATCCTTCCAAGGCCACAATAAGCAAGGTGCAGGTAACCAATGTTCAGTGAATCTTGCGGTTGAAATCCAGTCGCTTTAATATTCTCGTGATTATGAATTTTGCATGATGGAAAATCTCAGATTTTGCAGTGGGTTTAAGTTAGAACAGAAAGCTGCTTGGCTTTTATGTGATCTGTGCTTCAAACATTTCTACACTATTGTCAATTACCTTTTTTGCATCATAGACTTGCTATAGATTTCGAGGCATGTTTACCCATAATGCTCTGCTTTGTGTCATGCTTGAATATTTAGTTGTCCTTTTAACCCCAAAATATGCATTTCTAGGCTGGTCCCATCAATCCCATGTCCTAAAATGAATATAAATACTTGCACAATATTCTCATTCTGTGCTATGTACAAATAAACTGTTTCTTGTAGCATCTGATTTTATCATTGCAGCAATTATTAGTATTTATTTGTAGTGAAAAGCAGGATATGAATTGTATAAATCCCTAAAAATGTTTGCGCTTGCCTGCTTCTTTCTCCATCCTTCGTAGCCATTTCCTTTCTTTGGTCTCGCTGAGTTTGATACAGCATTAGCCTGGAGGTATGACCGCTGCTGGATCTTAAACAGACTCTGAAATGATTTTCCACTAGTTACTCATTCATCTTACTCCATATACTGGTCTGGTTCCTCTCATAGCTGACAGGTCAAGCAGGTAACCAGGAGGTTGTACTGACTAGAGTGTTAGTATTCAGTTTGGCAGCTGAAGCTGGCATGAGTTGGCACGCCTCTACTCTTTTAGTAAATAATGTTATCTGACACATCTTGTATACTAAAGAGATTATGGCAGGCTCTATATCCCCTATTACCAGAGTAAAGCTGCAGGATAAGAAACTTTAACAACATATGGAGCTTATTGTGATTACCAACAGATGAAAAGATACTTACCCTCAAACTCTGAGGTTTATGCAATTACCATATGGTTTGTAAATATTCGATAAAAGGGTTTGATGAGGTCAAAGTCATCTGTAACCACTATGTTTTGGTGAAAACTGTGGTCACTGATCCTTAGTGGTAAAGTGCTGTGACGTGTTGTCAACTGGCAATATCCAAAATCCATTTGAAGACAAAACAATCTCACCTCGCCTTCGAACAACATCTGCTGCCCATTTGGGAGCCATTCCTTCAGTCGGTGCTGTTTAATATTCACAAAGTCTTTGGAATCCGGCTGGTGCGAAAAACAGGAGAACAACCTGGAGGAACACCCAGATGCTTGGAGAAACGAGGGGGTTAAACAGCAATTTTTGAACTCTGGTAATTTGGACGGATGGTAACTGCAATGGCGCTCGGCCCTCTTGGGGGGCCCAGAGGCGAGGCCAGACCCGAGGGTTAGCCACACAGGAAGTTTACACAGCAGCATGCCAAATCAAAATCTATTTAATCATCGAACCGAACGAATAGGAGCTGTCCGCCAGACACAGCTCAGCAGCTGCCTCAGATGAAGACAAATGTGCTACGGAGCTGCTAGAGCAAAAGGCAAATGCACTCCACGAAACGCATAGCGTAGGTGCGCGTTTCAGAGACATTCGCCAAGCCCTTTGGTGGCGCGTTTATACAACTGAAGAGCTTTTGAATGCGTTTAATTGTTTGCATGTGAATTGCATTTGAAAAGAGAGATTATTTCGCCATTGTTAAAGTCATGGAGTTGATGCACGGCATGCTTTATGGGAATTACTTGCATGTGGAATTGTGACATAAACAATGTTAATTGCCGTTTTTAAACTGCACAAACACTTCCCATATGTGTTACTGTAAGCCAAATACATTGACCTTGTTAAATGCACTTGAGTAGTGCAGTCTGACTTGAATATGAGAATATTTAATGATTGATGGCTATAATGATATGAGTTGAATTCCAAGCAATAGAAGCTCATTGTTTCATTTCCACATAGGATGAATATAATTTGTTTACGCATATGGATGTCTCTCAGGAGCGCTTGTTTTCTTTGCACGCTCTGTTTGGATTTCTCATGAATCTGATATCCAAGTTTAAGAATGCATGTCTCTCAAGAGACAGCAAGTAAAGAAAGGTAACCTAAATAATGCAACCAGTCTGATATGTATAGACTTCAAGACATTTCATATGCATGAGAACATCATCTCTTTGTCAACAGCTCCAATAGTAATCATCAGGATGGTATTAGGCTTCTGGGTGGTATTGAAGTTAAAAAAAAATCCCTTTTTGGTCCTCAGCCAACAATCATTGGTTATCCTGCAGAGAAGAGAAGCGCTTGTGTATGTTTGAGACTGATGCTATAATGGTTGTCTAAACCTGAGGGTGGTGAAGATCATTAAACACCTCCTCAGTCTCTCTCTCTAAAGGACATCTTTCGTCATGGCAACTACATAAACATCACACACTTTCTCCCAGGGTAAATGTGGAAAGAACATGCAAGGGTGCTACTTATGAAGTCCACTAGGGACTTGGAGTCTTTACAAAGTGCACAGAGAAATATGGAGTTATGCAGAGTCAGACTCTTGGACATTTATAGGATGTGATATTTCCTATTTGGAAAAGAAATTTGGCTCCACCGATTGTTAATAACTTTAAAAAGCAAGTTTCTGGGAGAGCATGTAAAGAGTGAGCTATTCAGGCTTCATGGTTTCATACTTATGCAGACGTTGTTCAGCTGTGAGAACTAATTCACATTTGGGGCTGCAAAAACAGCTCTCAAAACCAGGTCGGGGAAGCTATCCTGAAAAGCTAATCATAATTCATAAAGTAATTCAAAGCTACTGTTTTGAAAAGTTTGATTTTTTGTTTTTGTGTAAACCGGAAGTTGCAACCGACTTTATTTTGACATTGTCCTTTTTTTATTTTGAGAGGGCAATGGTTTTTATAATTAAAGGGATAGTTCACCCAAAAGTAAAAATCACCCCATGATGTACACACTCTCAAGCCATCCTACTGGTGTATATGACATTATAGTTACATTAAACGTTGGACGTAGCATAAGGGTTTTGAACTGTGAGAGGCGTTACTTTCTTCGTAATTTGAATAAGGAAGACGTTCTGAACCTATATTTTAAATATAGATATTATCTTACTCAAACCCATCAATTCGCTGTATTTGTCTGAACACATATTTTGACACAAATATCAATCTTGATTAAGTATCAGTTCATTTTTATATAGCCTATTGCACATATAAGGGGGGGAAATGTTGAACTTTGCCTTTTTTTAAGCACTATTTTAAACTTTTCTTGGGTTAAATTCAGTTTTTGCTTGCATTCATTAATATTCACTTGTTTGTGCTTGTACAAGTATCATTAAAAAAATATTAAGATGCAAGTTATTAACTTTCTTAAATTTCATATTTCAAAAAACCTAGTGTTTGATAATGTCAAAATATTTATTCAAATGCAAAATCTAAAAATAAGTAAGCAGTTGTGACAGCAAAACTCCTGACCAGACTAGTGGATACATCTTTATTTATTAAAGAGCCAATCAGGCAGCTAGTGAGTTATTTTTCCGTCAACAAATTTACTCTAATTTGCCTCTTTGCATTGGAATTTAAAACCCCTTTCACTATTTTAACCTTAAAAACAATTCTAATTGTAATATAAATAATAAAAATATCAGAAAACAAGTGGTCACTAATGGACCATAATTAATACACATATAGTATTCATTACCAAAAGAGATCTCCTCAAAATATTAAATAAATATATTATTTAACTAGAATATAAAACATTTATTAAAATAGTTAAGTTGTATTGTTAGTTGACCGCCGAGGAGTATGAGAATACCGAAAGGTTAAATACAAGAAAAAATTTAACATTAATGCCTCTCTGTCACTCTCCAGAATAACAACATTGCTGTATCATCGACGTAATAATCGGTGCACAATATGCTGTAATGTTTACCAAAACTTTCTGAAAATACCTGCAGTGAAGCTGTTGTCTATCCTGCTCAAAGCCATTCAAATACTGACAGCGCTGGTTTGTTATGAACCACGTGACGCCGGCGAGATCAAAGCATGTGGCAACTCTTCTTTTCAACGGCTCTGGCTTTAGTTCACACTACATGATTTTAAGCCCGATTTGCAAGTCAACGAGCTCGCCAACAGGTCGGGCTGTGATCGGGGGCAAATCAGCGGTTGATCAGCGCTGTTGTCAATCTTTGTGTGAACTACTCAAAGACGCATTACAAAAGCTCGCTGAAGCGTCGCCGACGCCTCACCGACGCCAGACAGCCAAATATATGGAGCTCTCCAAGAAGTCGTCGCTGCAGCCTGTAGCACGATGAAGTACTGGATCAGATCCATAGACAGTAAAAGAAATGGACACAGCGATCCCATTGACTTGAATTGTAGTCAATTAGAAGCACTTACTTCCTGATGGCTGAGCGAACTGCGCAGACTCAGACTGAGCTTGACGGCGTAGATGTGACGTACGCAACCTGTCTTACAGTTGTAAGTCCTCTATCGTTAGTAGTTGTGGAATGTGAAATCTGAATTACGTTGTTGAAATATCTTGTCCCGTTGCTTTTGGCTCTCTATGGGGTTCTCCCCATGCTTCTCCCTTGCCTTTATCGGAATTTATGCCTCCAAGTCCCCACGATTTCCTCACAGACAATAAAAGATTGCCTGCGAGCTTCTCCTCCTGCATTCACGGTAATTTCTCTACTGCGCGACTGAGTCGCATTGGTTATGACGCAATCGTTAGCCTATTTTTTTATTATTACAAAAACGGCTTCTACGGGACTATAGTGTAAGATACAAGGTAATGGAGCCTTTTATACATTGTCGTGTTTATTTAGAAATAAACAATGGTCAAATGGAGTCTTTAAACGCCTCCGATGTTAAGTTTTTCACTGTCAAAGTGACGCCAAAATGAATGGGTGTCAATGGGATGCTAACAGCAGGTGATGGCTTGGTTAGCAATGGCCACCCCTATGGAAGCTATGCTTTCCGGGGGCTGGATTATTACTCCCTTATCAGTTCCAACACGTACTGGACGCGCATGCGCGGTGGTTTCATTCACATTTTGATAACAACACATGCGCACGCGCAGTTGAGAGTTGGCCGACCATAGATTATAAAAATAGGCACGGTCTGTGGTATCACGTGTTGCGATGAACTACAGCCAATGAGAGCAAGGCATGAGTTGAGGTCATCTGAAGTAGCATACAGACAGACAGACAGACAAACAACATCAACAACAACAGCAACAGCAGCAGCAGAAACATGGCTTCAAGAAAGTGGACACAAGAGATGGAGTAAAATTTTACTGAACTTGGCAGGAGCATGAATGCCTTTAGGAGTACAACGTGTCTTGCGAAATGTAGGCTACCACAACCGCCCCGAGAAAGAGAAGAGGTGGACAGAAGTCGCAAAAGCTCTCCCAGCCAGGTGAGCTAACATTTGATATGTTCATTGAGTGATAACCTGCACCAATGTCGCCCGCGGTATCGTTGTCAATAGTGGTGCAGGCTCATTGCTGTTTTCATTATGTTCACTGAAGAACAACTAATTATGTTGGTATGAAATATTAGAAATGTACAAATTAAAGCTAAAGCTCAAATTTCCTCCGACAATCCAGAAAAAAGTGCTTAAGCAGCAACAGCGATCTGTTATGCCACATTAAGTGCGCCAAAACGGTATTAATTGTTTGAATTTCATATTAAACCTTATAAAATTATAAAGTTGTTGAATATCAAAAGCAGGGTTGCCAATTTGGCGTGAGATTTACTTGGGCAGAGTGAGAGTGTGAGACAAAATTTGTGAGTGTTGGCAACCCTGTGTAGCGTTTGACCGCACAGCTCGTTCGTTAGTTAGTTACTGGAAAATAACAGAGCTACCGAAACAGCAGGTAAGTCTGTTGAGTTAGTAACGTAATAAGTTTAACTGACCAAATATTACAATTTGAGTCAAAAAGTCCTATCTTACTTTATTTTTTTTTATTTATTTTTTTTAAACCAGGCCTACTAATTAAACCAGGCCTACCTAAAATAATTTGTTGCTGTTTTTATCTTCAGTATTTAATTATTTTATAAACAAGGTGTCTTAGTCATTCACTGTTCGTTTAGCAGATTGTTGCCCACTTGTACAAGTTTAGAATCGATTTTATCCTCGCTGTGTCAATTGCACTCAAGGTACGGTTCATCATGTTGACTAGAAGAAATGGACTGTGTCAAATGGAGCTCATTTAATGTTGAAAATCTCCAGCCAGGAAAAGCAGTAAATTATTTTTGCACCAGATGTTGTCTGGCTACTTAAGATTGACTTGTTTGTTTGTCAAAGATGTCTTGACTGTCTGAGGCGCTCTGTTGGTTAATGTTCGGGGCTATGGACAGTAGTCAGGGGAGCTGGGGTCACTGCATCACTCCGCCATACTGTAGTCATGGCAACAACCACAGTGGTAATCATGGCTGATCATGCTTCTATAAACTCCACTGCCTATCGGTGATGAATCAGATGCCAGCTGTTTGTTATCATAACAAGATAAGTACCGTAATAATCACTCAAACATGTGGTAGTGGTTTGAAGATTCACTTGCTTTCTGTGGACCCTGGCTGAGATTAGAACACAAACATCACATTAAACTGTTCACACAGTGCTAGCTTTTTTGTTGTTTACTTGTATCTTAGCCAAGACTCTTATCCAGGGAAATAAATCTGGATTGTAATTATATGCCTCAAGTAGCTTTAAAGTGCCCCTATCATGGTTTTTCGAATATTCCCTCTCATACAGTGTGTAATTGTGCGAAAGTGCACGATAAGTAGCACAAAGTTATTGTCTCCCAAAAATAAGAATTGACTCTGAAACAACTAAACAAGTCATTTGTATTGTAGAACCCACTTCATTACGGTTCTACGTCACTAGAAAATACATTTGTATAATGCCCGTAATGTTGTAACTTGTCTGCCAGGAAACAACTTGACCAGCCCTCAAACATCATTTTATTGACGTGACGACTGTATAAATAATTATTGATGTAACGTTATATGTTTTTTTCCGGGTGTTTAAAAAATGTTTTGTGTTTTATATTGTGTAGGTTTAACCAGCTAACTTGTGTAAGTACATAGTAGTATAAGGCCACCTGATATAAAGTGGGACCCAATGTATATTATGAAAAATGCAACTGTTTTTTGACCTTTGATGCATGTAAACCTGTTGTAAAATTAGGAACATTTAAAATAGCATAATAGGGGCACTTTAAAAACGAAAATTAGCTTTTTGGGGGGCAAGAGAGGATATACACTATACCGTTCAAAAGAATACGGTTAAAAGTGACAGTAAAGACATAATGTTACAAAATATTTATTTATTGAAATAAATGCTGTTATTTTGAATTTTGGATTAATCAAAGAATTGCAAAAAAATGTATAATGGTTTAAAAAAAATATTAAGCAGCACAACTTTTTTTCAGCATTGATAATAATAATATGTGTCTTGAGCAGCAAATCAGGATATTATAATGGATTTCTGAAGGATCATGTGACACTGAAGACTGAAGTAATGATACTAAAAATTCAGCTTTGCCATCACAGGAATACATTTTTAATGTTAAAATATATATTAACACATCCTGGGGGGGAGGGGTGCTGAGAGAATTTTCTTGTGGTGCACCTCCAACATCAACCAACCAACGTCAGTTGCGTTGCTTCACTTCTATTCCTAAATCCTCTCCCGTGGCCTCGTGGTGCCCCCCTCAGCACTTGAATATCAAGCGCTGCACGTAGGGCACCAAGTGCTGAGGGGGGCACCACAAGGCCACGGGAGAGGATTTAGGAATAGAAGTAAAGCAACGCAACTGACGTTGGTTGGTCACAATATGGCGGATGTAGTACACCCGAATTTCATTCATACTACCCACATTCATACTATATAGAGTGCACTTTTGTAACTGTAGTGAAGTAAATTAAAATTCAAATGTAGTACCTACTCAGACAGTATGCGATTTTGGACGCAGAAACTATCTGTTTTCGCATTATTTAACATGACTGCAAAGATTATACATCCTGGGTGTATTAAATTGCTGAAATGGAACTAAAAATGTGAAAATGGAGATTACCAATTTGTGAAAATAGTGAAAATATTGCTCCAATAGTAAAGTATCTATTAACACTTGTGCACTCCAACTTGACATGACCTTTAGAGCTCAGGGTATCCTCTACAGTTCAGTACAACCCTTATTTTTCTCCTTGCTCCCTTCCTGTTTCATGGTCTTGTTGTGGTGCTGTCTATTGCATGCTGTAATCCACACAGCTGGCTCTTCAGACCAGGACGAGTGGTGGAGGTCCTCAGCACCACTCTGCCATTCTCTTCTTTATACTTCCCTTGTCTCTGTTTACTGGCTGTCTCGAACAGACCCAGACCCTGCCTGCCATCACAACACACTCCAAAAGAGCAGAAAGCAAGGTCTTCGGGTTCATGTTTAATAAACAATCCAGTGAAAAATAATTAGCTGATAAGGCGCATGCTTTGATTCAGCGTGGAGGTGAAGTTTTACATATCTTCTCTAAGCTCAGCTGCGTTTTTAATATACATGCTGAATATTTAATACATTTACAACCTAAAGGAACCGTGATGAAATGCAGATTTATTCCTCGGAGAGTTGAGGGAAGGACAGTGCACATGAATTTGCATATCTGTCAGCATCATTGCACATCTTGACTTCCTCGCGCTATTCTGCGTATATGCATGGCACAATATACGTCTGTAATCAACCAGACAACAGGTTTGCTCCAGATGTGCTGAGATTTAGTCTGTGGTGGGGCTGTTTCTTTGCCTGGTTCGGTCCCTATGTGGTATAGACTGTGCCAAGAAAGCCTTGCTGGTTGTTGAGGGGCTCAGCTGGCTGTGCTAAAAGATAAGAAAAAGAGAACATAACGCTTGCTCGATCCATTTCTCTCTCCATAAAACCCGGAGGAGCTGACCTGCATTAAGACATCAGGAAGAGTTGAGCAGTTAATAGGATGGATACAGGCAAACATCCTCAGAAGCTTGTTAAAGAGAGGAGCGTTGGCAGCGATTTAGAAAATCAGCTATTATCGTTTAATGGGGTTCATCAAATCCGAGTTGGCAAATTATAGCAGTCTGGCCCCCTCCCAAAAACCATCTCTTTTGCTCCGTGACATCTCCATCTCTGTATACTAATGCGTTTATAAGCTGTGTAGTGTTCACAAAAGCAGCCAGTGTGAGCCTTATCGCATGAATGAAGCGTCCCCGGCCAAGATTTTCCAGCAATTACATCAGAACCTCCTCCAGCTCTGAGAGGTAAAGGATGATATAGCCAGTGCCGTTTGTGCTTTAATGTTCCTCTCCCCCAAAAACAGGTCTGTTTCTCATTGAGCTCAGTTTGTTGTAATGTTTCATGGACGACGTATGTAATGTGCTACAGCAAAGTTTGTTTCTGCATTCCTTGAACTTGCAGCATTCCCTGTTGCTTCTGTTGTCCTTTATGTTTGACATAGTGTTATCTTACAGTGATTTCCACAGCCAGTATAACTTTGTGATGACCCCCAAACTTCAGAGCTTTATTGTCATATACATAATAGTGCAGTCCACCAAGTACAGTGAAATCCTACTTGTGAATAAGACAACATGTATAACAGGAACAGACTCTGTGTGTGTGTGTGTGTGTGTGTGTGTGTGTGTGTGTGTGTGTGTGTGTGTGTGTGTGTGTGTGTGTGTGTGTGTGTGTGTGTGTGTGTGTGTGTGTGTGTGTGTATATATATATATATAAAATATATATATATATATATATATATATATATAAAAATTGGCTCTTATATTGTTGCTGCACTAAATTCAAAGCAATTTATTAAAATATCTGCAAAATATTAACTATTAGAATAATATATTGTTATTGTGTAATGATGTATAAAACCTTTTTTGTTGCTGGCCTGACCAAATTTAGGAATTATTATTATTTTTCATAATTGTACGTACAGTACAGTACGGTGCACGCAATGATGACACATCTTGCATGCACAGAACCCCAAAAATCGATCAGCTGAAAAAAATGCTCTGAAAGTGATTCCCTAGTTATTCTTAATCTGTCTCGTTGTTATCTTTATAGTTGTTTATGTGTGGACTCTGCTATTCTATTAGAGTTAGAAGGACTTTAAGTTAAATATTTATAAAATATTTCACTGCATGGCAGCATCACAAAAACCCAATTCTCACTATTAACTGTGCTTATTAGCATTTATATTACTAGGATATTGGCTGTTTATTAGCAGATATTAATGCCTTATTCTGCATGACCATATTCTACATCCTTAATCCTATCAAATTCCCACCCAATACCTAAACTTAACATCTAAACTTAACATTTACCATACTACCATATTATTAATAAGCAGTAATTAGGAGTTTAATGATGAAAAAGTTGTAGTTAATAGTTAACAGAAAAGATTTGACCCTAATCTAAAGTGTGACCGAAGCTTTTGGTACCTATATTCAACTTTTCAACTACAGTATGTCTCCATACAGTAGATGACCATTTTTTACTCAGTAAGCTGTTGTGTTACTAACTTGTGTTTTCTCTATTGAATAATATCCTAATTTTGTGTCGTTTTGCCATCTGTTCACATGATTGCTAAGTATAGCACCACTTTATGATTTTCCCTTTTTTGTTGAGTTGATTTTAATATTTTGGGCTCAAATAAGAGATCATTTCAAAGGGTCATTTTAAAAGTTATGGCCAATTCCTGTTGCACACACAGCCCTGTTTTTTGGTTTCTGGGTTCCTGGTTTGATTCAAGTTCACAATTTAAGTGCCTTAAGAGCACAGAACAGTCACCACTGTGCCTTTTAGCAGGGTACTTGACCCAAGGTTTCTCCGGGGATTATCTCTGTTGTGAGTATATGGTCTCGTTCTATGGTTACATTATATGAAAGTTGTGGAAATAGAATCCCCCCATACATTTTTTATTTTTTAACATGAAATTACTCCTTGTGTCAGGTGGTTTATGTAATCTTGACAAAAAAAAGGGAAAACTGTAAGAGAAGGGTTCAATGCATTGTCAAGTTACTACAACTCAATCTTCCCAACTTTAGTTAAGCTGCACTTCTGATTACGGTAAACTTCACTAGGTTCAGACAAAATGGCCTTTATTCTTCTCTGTGAGCAGTAGGAAGATTAATTTCCCACTTGAAAGATTAGTTGAATACCTTGAGGGTAGTGACTTGTGCTGCTGTCTGTCTGTCTAAGCGGTGGCATGTGCCGTTAACGTCTGCCTGTTTGCACTTCAGCCGCAAACCACAGCCCTCCCTCAGGGCCTGATATTCCCTTCAAGATGTGGTGTCCCCCTACAGATAATTGCTCTCCTTAGCAGATAATAATTTTGCACTTGTTCTGAGATAAGCTGGAAAATGCGTCTCTGCGCTTTTTGGAGGAACCACACTGTGGTGCCCCTCAATGAAGTTCATCAGTGGTCTTTCCTGGATCAGGATGTTTTATTGTTAGCTATCTGATGATCTCTCTGGTGTACAGCTCTGATAACCTTCTCTCTGGGGTGGCTCCCTCCTAATCTGTTTCCTTTGGGCCCTCGTGAGACTTATGCATGGGTATAAAATCACATTGAGGGCTAGTTAACATTTAGAAGAGCTCAAGCATATGCTGATGTTTAAAATGTTGCCATAATGAATTTATGTGCAGGCCAAGGCAACTGTAAATGTTTCAATAAAAGTTTCTGAAGCACAAGTCCTTGCTCCATTTTACAATGTCATAGGATCCCCGTGGGGTGAGTCGTGTTTACTGCTTGAAATGCAATCATAAAGTCCGAGGTAGAGCTTCCAATCTTCCCCACTCCCAAAACAATCTCAATCCTCCCTCTGAACCAGTGCTTCGAAACCAGAGACCACTGGAGATATTAAAGCGTCAACACTGAATTAATCAATTAAGCCCATGAATTAATTTATTTGATTAACATCATGGTAATATGCTTCTAATATCACAATTTTATAAATGTTGAAAACAGTTGTGTTGCTTAAAGTGTTAGTTCACCCCCCCAAAAAATGATCTTGTTAATTACCCTCATGTCATTCCAAACCCATAAAACCTTCGTTCATCTTCGGAACACAAATTAAGATATTTTTGATGAAATCCGAGAGGTCTCTGAACCACACATAGACAGCAACACTATTCAGATAGTAAACACAGTCCAGCGCTTCCAGGTTCTACGTCAGAACGCCGGCTCATTATTGGCTAGCTCCTGCATCAGCATCACACTTATGCGTCGTGGTGCTCACATGAACACCATCTTCTGACGCAGAACCTGGAAGCACTGCACTGTGTTTACTGCGTGAATAGTGTAGGACAATGATGTTGCAGAGAAGAGATTGTTGATTCTCGTATTCTCGTTGCTTCATAACATTAATGTTGAACCACTGGACTCACATGGACTATTTTAACGATGTCTTTACTAGCTTTCTGGCCCTTGAAAGTTGTAATGACATTGCTGCCAGTGTGTGGTTCAGAAAGCTCTCAGATTTAATCTGAAATATCATCATTTGTTCCTGTTCCGAAGATGAACAAAGTTCTTCGGGTTTCAAACAACATGAGGGTGAGTAATTAATGACAGAATTTTAATTTTTGGGTGAACTAACCCTTTATCTTTTCCTAACCCTAATTTCATTCAATATAATTTTATTTGTATTTATTTATTTATGTTTTATTGTTGAGAAGTGGTTAGGGATGTTTTAGGCTCAATCATATATATAATAGTGAAATGTAACTAGCCTATACAAATATATAATATAAAAGAAACAGATTCATACATATTTTTATGAGTAGATGCTGTCAAAACATACATTTTTTACTTATCAGCATGTATCCAAATGTACAAAAACTTAACGCACTACTACTTATGAATACTAATGAGATCAAGCTGAAGCCGCTCCCTGTGTGTTTAATCCTGGAAGATGGTTTTTGGATCAGTGGTGAGGCAAATAAGTCCAGGAAGTGTTCCACCCCTCTCCTCTCCTCTCCCTCTCACCTTCTCTTTTACTGGTCCAACAGAGTAGGTCCTCCCCAGTGGGCTCTTTGAACAAATCACAAGAATTCGGCACCCTGATTAGAGCAGTAACTGAAAGTCAAGCCTACCTTCTCAAAATGACACGGACGCTCCTACACCACTCCCTGGTGGCTCACCACAACCCCATTCACCCACAACCTTCAGGATTTGTGCTGCTTTTGTTGTTTTTGTCAATGTCAATGATCCATCCCCTCCACAGGACGGCCACTGTTAACACAGCTGAGGTGCATTAGGCCTGTGTTGTTCTTGCTCCTTACCTGGCTCCAGGCTCTGTTTGCAGTCCCCTGTGTTTTCCTTCCACTTCAGTGCAGCCGCAGACCCCGTGCAGGAGTCCAAGTGGCAGCTCTCGTAGGCTGTAATGCGTTTAATTGCCCGTGATGTTGTTCTTTCTGCAGTTTTGACGTTTGGAATGGCAGTGATTTGACAACGTGCTGTCAGATCCACTATGTATCAGTGTGGCTGATTAATTAGAAGTGACTAGAGTTGGAAGCCAGAAAACACCCTCTGATATTACCACTGGTGGTACTTTCAGACAGCTGACGGTAATAAGAAGGCTTTTATGGTGTGGCAGAAGAGACTGGAGGCTTGTTGCCAGGGCCGCTCCAGATGTTACTGCTGTGTCTTGGCTTGAAGTTAAAGTTGTAACGTTTTAGCTTTTGTTTTTCCATTACCTCAACCATTATTGATCATTTAGAACACCCTGTGATAACTAAGCGTCCTTCATGGGTTCAGGGTTGTCAACTAAATCCATAAGTTAGCTTTAATGGGAATCTGTGACACCTTTTATTGCAGTGAGAGTGAGCAGACTCCTTGCTGATCCCTGAGGTGTCTGGGGTACATAACTGCCTCCTGGAGTCAACTCCCCAGATCTGCACTGTAACTCTAGAGCTTCATTGTCACGCTCCATATCACCTCACTGACCCCCGGCCCAATTATACAGCTGACCCAGGTTTGATGACATAACCTCTCCGGATCGGGGTGCGATCACCTCGTGGGGTACCCTACTGCCTGTCAGGCCGTGTCAGCTCACCAAGCTAAGCAGATACTTCCCAGAGCTGATCCCAATGGACGGAGCGGCAATGAGGGGCTGCAGACCGATCATTTTTACTGGTTGGTCTTTCTTTTCTTTTTTTCGGTTTCAGTTTTCAGTCAAATAAGCAGTTTTATTCAATTTATGTTCTAGGGTTAATTTTCTGTTCTTTTATTGAATAAAGTTTTAATCCATACTTTGAAAACATACTTACTTATAAACACCCCATTTTCACCACATAAAAAAGCATAATTGTGAGGCAAAAAGTTTAAAATGTTGAGAGAGCGATTCATAATTATGACATACAAATAATAACTAATATCATAATTGTCATACATTTATAAAGTTAAATTATTATTGACACTTTTATGTAATAATTTGATTTACCAAAGCATGTTTAAGTTTCTGTTGTTCTTTTTCTTGCAAAATGTTTTTTGTCAATGGGGTCTAAAACTACAATGGACCCCACAGACTTTCATTGTATTGACAAAAAACACAAAAATGTGCTTTTTAAAATATCTTCTTTGGTGTTCCACAGAGGAAAGTCATACATATGGATATGGAACGTTGAGTACTGTACCAAAAAATGTCTACATGCGTAGTGCGTACTCACATATGGAAAGTTGAAATCCATTTCCAACACATAAGAAAAAAATAAAATAATGCTGTATCTCATAGTTTCCACTTTTTTATGATTTACCAAAAAACAGATGTTTCTGTTTTTTTCAATGAAAAGTTTAAAGAAGGTTTTAGTCCATACTTTGAAAATCAGTGGAAAACCAACATTAGACCCATTTTACTTTATTGTATGGATAAAAAAAAACATTGGTAACAATTTATAATAAGTGTACTAAAGACAAGTTCTCACAAACAATTTGCTAACTATTAGTTTATGGTTAATTCATAATTAATGTATTGTAGTCTCTACATTGTTAATATATGAATTAGCTCTTATGTAAAGGTGCATTAGTATTAAGTGTTCCTTATATTGTTTTATGTGTAATAATTTAATAAGTGTACAGTAATAAAGTGTGTGTGTTTAATGTTTTTGTGTTTGCCAACATTTTAAGGAACACTGAATATGAATGCCATTAATGTCTAATAAAGGTTGGTTTAAAGCACTTGATGACTTTTTATGTGACCTAATCTATAGTGAGAACTATTTACTCCCAATAACCAATTAACAATTGCTTTACTAAGAGCTAATTAAACAATAATAATTGTGTTCATTACAGTGACAATGAATGAAGAACTCACTATTTGTTTAGCCTATTGAAATATTAACAATGTAGAGACTACAATATATTAACTATGAATTAGCTAATATTTATTAATAATCTGTAAGTACTTTATTACTGTATACTAATTATAAAGTGTTGCCAAAATATCTTTTGTGTTCCATAGAAGAAAGTTGTAAAAAAAAAATTCTTTATGATTTCTTAGGGGAAAAAATGAGAAAATTATGACAGAATTAAAATTTTTAGATGAACTATTCCTTTAAGAGTAAGCCAAGTGATCTGTGGTTAAACTGTCATCATTGACTTCATCATGTATTAATATCATATTGCGGTTGAAACTCTTTCTTCTTTTTGCATTCGTTTGTCTTATTTTAACTTAAATTATGAAAATGATTATGAATGACTAATATGTTTAATAACATTTTTATAAAAAGAACAAACTCACACTTGTTTCTTAAAATAAGATTTTTAATATTACTTATTATCATAAAGATATATTTACACACTTTACAGAAATAGAAAATAAAAACACAAAGCTACGCATGAAAGGAAAAAAATAAAAATAAAATAAGTACTCCAAGAGCTAAAGCTTATCTTTTATAAATTAGAAACCAAAAGTTCAAATATGTACACAGTATTTCAACCATTTTTGATACACTTGTTTAATTCATTTATTTATTCATTTGTTTTTGCCCAGTTCAACATCAAAACAGAGACAGGGACTGTACATTTGGCCAGGTGAGTTTGATGAGCACACACCTCCGACAGGAATAAAGAGGAGGAATAATACCTTACACTGCTTTTCACGTGGCCCACTAATACTGTTGAAATGCCAGGCCTGACTACAGATTTTGAGATTTGAAATGGATGAGTGTCCTGAACAAACAGGCTTGTATGGATTCATGTTTTGGATAAAGTTTAGAGCTCTTTATGAGTGTGAAGTCTTGTTTGAAGCAACAGAATAATCAGATCATTCTTGGCATCCCAACCAGTTGGTGGACATTTGTGAAATGTTGGGATTGGATTTCAGTTACTTGATCTGGTCGCCACATTTTACATGCACCATGACAAGCTAATTGAAAACAAGCAGCCAAATGGTTCTTTACTCTTTCTGTGTCAAATATGAAAGCAGAGCAGTGTGCCCTTATGAATGTCTTGGTAAAACCAATGTAATGCTAAAGCAAAATGCTAAAACTGAGTTTTGTATTGTATTCGTGGCTTGTATCCTTCCTCTCTAAGGAACTCTTTGGACCTTATTTCACTTTCCACAGCTCTGTTTTCAACATACAAATACCTTCTGGATACCTTTCTCCCTTGCAAATGTCTGTACTCAAACAAAAGACCTCTGAATGATCAAGTGGAACGTGCGTACAAGTGCATAGGACTAATGATGAAGCCAAATTGGGCAGAAACACATGATAGAGTAGGAATGAGTTTCTTATGTGAGCTCTTAAAAGAAAAACAAAACATTTATACAAAATGATTTGTGCTCTGTAAGTATAATGCGTGTGTTTGCCGTTTCAGTTATGAGTCTGGACGTGCTTGTACTCTTGGTGCTGCAAGCTCTATTAACCTGATGTGCTGACGGTGAGGATGGACCAGGTTCGACGGCAGAGGAGGGTGAGAAAGCTTTTTTGTGTCCATGACATATTGTGCAGCAGACTACTTTTTCTACACTTTTTTTTTTTACAACCATACACACAAAAATAAAATACAGCTTTCCACACTCTATCGAAAAAGTAAGCTTTGGACAACCAGCTAGACAAGAATCAGTCAATTTAATTGTCACAAGACACTGGAAAACCATTACATGCCAAAAGACTTGTTTTCAGGATTTAATTTTCCAGCAGCATAATGGAATTGCAAAAGTGCAGCCTTGCATGTCCGTACAGAGAACTGTTGGAGGAAAGCCAAGTGATTGATAGGGGTCTCTGCTATAGCAAGCTTTGGATTTTGTCATATTTGTCTTTGGATGTTTGATGAAACAGATAACCATCACCATCGGTGGGGAGGGGGATCGGGTCGGTTGTCGTAAGTAGCAGTGATGGGCTAGTTTTTCAAGATTCAAGGCTTGAACTGAACTGAAACACTGCTCGATAGCCCTCCCTGAAGGGGCAGCTCAGCTCCGGTGAGGATGGTGAAGATACATTCATGAACAACAGTGTGGATACAGGCATTACTCTGCACCTCTAACAGACTCTTCAGACGGAGTGTACGGCAACTCCCAAACTTAGATCTTCTCTGCGTTCTGACCTACTGATCCATGAAGCAGAGCTCTCGGGAGCACTATAGTTCTGAGAAAGCGTTAATGAAATCCACATCTCTGTCTGAGAGTGTATAAAATAATCATGGCGTGACAGGAATTATTAGTATTCACAGTGCCCTAAGATTTGATACATTTTTAATCGAGGTGAGCTTGGCTGGGTGTTTTACCGCTGTGGTTTTTAGGCACTCTCTTATGAAGATCTGATTTTGCTGCGAGACAGTGTTTGTGGATGTACGCGGCGGCTCTCTGTTTCCAAATCCACAGACAAGCGGTGAACAGGAAATCAGGGGAGGGACTCAAATGCTAATTTGCAATAACTTGCTGTGTTGTTTAATTAATGAGTGTAGCTAACAGTATCATGAAAGTCCTTAATCTTAGCCTCATAATTTGTGTCTCACTGAAAGTTATGAAGGTTTGACGATTCCTAAGCCAAGGATTGCTTCTATTTATAGATTATTACATCATAAATTAGTCGAACGCTAAGGTAGTGTGGTCATTCTATGCCAGTTTGACTTGATAGAGATTTTAGTGATTCCAATCTAAAACCAATTAGCAATGGGGTTTAATAACCGTCACAGCTGTCTGTGCTAAAGAGGCTCAAACTCAAAAGCCAACTGCTCCCACTGGGGAGTGAACAAAAATGGCATGTAAAAATGTACTCTGGATATGTAGCTACAGTGGCGGATACATAAGCATGAAGCTAAATGGTGCAGATACAAATAATGTGTTTTTCTTAAATAAATGCATGTAATATAGACCATACAGGCTTCTGTCACAGCACCCTGAGAAATGAATTGAAATATAACAAAAATAACACCAAAAGAATGAGAACTAAGAAATCATTTCCAGTATGATGTCAAATAAAGGCATAGAGTTCTGTCAGTCAAAGAATCCGGTCAAGGGGACAATCTCCTAAATCATCAGATCTGTATGGAATTTTCTTTTTGTTTGTTTTTTGGTCTTAGGTCTTCAAACCATGCTACCATGCCTTTACATTGGATGTTCAAACAAATGGCAAAATGCGTACATGTGGGTAGATTCTATGCTTCCCCCAAGATAAGAGGTAACGTTTACTTTTATTCTCCTGGCAGCACTGTGGAGTAGATTTGCTATTTGGCACTTCATTAAAAGGAGAGATGGTCTGCCGTATGAAGCAGATCACCCTGGCCAGTTAACAGTCATGTATCTCTGCCGTAAAGCAGCGTGTGTCATGGGGGAGGGGAAGAGGGCTCGGGACCGATGATCTCGCGCTCATGGAAGTGGAGTGCGATTTTGATAATGAGACACTGTGGCTTTATCCTTAAGCTTCGGATGGCTGACAACTCTTAGGCTCATTGGTAGGATGAAGTGTAATGACCATTGGGCAGCACAATGAGATGTTTAACATGGATGTGCCAATGAAATATATTAATTTAACAATTTAAGGGTAATTATAAAAGCAGTAATTATAACTGAACCAGCAATTAATGTATTTACATGCACAATCTGTGTTCTGAAGGTGCACATGTGTTAAAATTTTGGTGCATTTTGGCGCGTTTATCTCATTTAAACATGGTTTCTTGCATTGTCAGGTTTCTAGAAACTTTTTTGTGAGTGGTTTGTCAAGTAAATGCACTCATCGATGCTATTATTAATGTTGTTTTTGTTTTGTTTTTTGTAGGCAGATGATAAAATTGTGCAAAATATAAAACGATGAATGTTGCTGACCTGGCCATAATGGGCCTGAGCATTTAGTTGTGCCTTATTTTAGTTTCCCTATCACTTTCTTCCCTCATAAACACTGTTTATAAGCCAAGAGTTGCCAACATGTAGCAATGGGACAAAGCGCTGTGGTCACCTTCACGCTGGAGAGAATGGGACTAGCACACCTCGGAGAAGAAACTGACGCTTTTCGGACTATAACGGTTTGGACCAGGCTCCCCATTGCTCACACATCATGCAAAGTGTGGCCATGAAAGGGCTCTAGAAAGCAAATGAGGAAAACCACAGGAGGAGAGAGACAGACAGAGAGAGACAGAATCTGATAGCTCGGGCTCAATACCCCCCACCCCCGTTCCCGGCCCACAATTCTTCGTAGAGCTGAGGGTGAGTGGCTTGTCCTGGTTTTTTGTGGACAGAAGAAGAGTTGCTTGAAGAACCAGCAGGTGCTATGGACATCACTCTTCAGGCTGGGCTAGCAAAGGCCCCTTGTTGCAAGGCCCCCCAAGGCAAAGGAAGAGCATAGAAATCAGAACCAAGGGGGAGGGCACTCTAAGCTGTGCCTGTGGACAAAAGAAAAGAGACATGATACAATGCAGGGTTTTTCTATACTTGTACTAATTGGCACAGGTAGCCTGTTACCGAACGTAACAGGCAAGAAAAGAACGGTTAGAGCAAGTCATCAAGTTTTAAATATCCCAAAGGTTACTCAAAAAGCATCAAACTAGTTATTTCAGTATGCTGTATGGATCTTCAAGAAAGACATGCATACAGGATTGGAATGGCATGAGGGTTAGTGATGACAGAATTTGTGTTTAGGTGAACTATCTACAAGATACGTTGTTTTGGGAAATTTGGTGATGGCAGCTGCAAAAAAAACAGATGGCAGATGAGACGTGAAAGGTTTAATTCTGTATTCAGAGATATTGATCGTTTTACTCAATCATTTATTTATTTTTAAGCTTATTGAAGGGAGGTTCCATGATGATTAGGATTCTGCCTTTATAAATTGAGCTAATTCATGCAACTGGAGTGGAACACAAACATTTTGTTCCTATTTTTCACTCACTTTGAGCAAGGAATCTGTGTAAATCAGTGAGGTCATCTTTTAGTGTTTAGTTCATGATGTCACAATGATTTCAGATAGTTGTAGCTGTCAATGAGCTTTATTCTTCCAGTACAACAGTGCCCATTGTGCGATAAGAACCATCTTTTTACTTTCTGTGTTATACCTGCATAATTCTGTATTTGACTCATGTACAGTGCAGCACCAGTGATTCATATCTGAACCATGTTTTGTTTGTGACTCATCACGTTTGTGATGCTCTATGACATCATGCTGATAAATACCAACAATAGTGAGCTGAGTGCACTTTAAAAGAGAAATTTTGTGTCCCCCTGGTACTTAAATGAGACAGATTTTCAATTTCTACCTCTCTGCAGTGCCTTTGTGCTAGGAAGTCTTTGAAGAGGAGGTCTCTCAACATGTGTTGTTCCTCTTATATGTTGTGGCATCTGGATCTTGTAATGGGTTGTTCATTCTTGTGTTGTTTGTGTTCTATTACCGCAACCAGTTCTCATAATATTCAGCTGAGCTTTTAACCTCCTTTTCCATTTACTTCCTAGAGCATTCACAATGAAGAAGCCCCGTCCAATGTGTTGTTTAGTTAGACTGGTTGGTCGTAAGGGAATTTTCAGGGTACCGGGTAAGTTAAGCTCAATCAACAGCTCTTGTGCCATTATGTTGATTTAATAAAAAAAGGAGCCAATCCATAAATGCTAAAATACTTAGTTAAATGTTTCAGTTGTGCAGCCTCAAGATAAAACAATATGACTTTAGTGTGGAAAAAAATAAATTGTTTACTAACCATTTCCAGTTATATCCAATTTTATAACTTTGTTGCAACATAGTGCCTAAAATTGTAAAACGATTATAGAATGATGAGAATAACTTTATAGGTAAAATACACATTAATACAAGTGCTCTTATGACTTTTTCCCTGTTATTTATTTTGTGGTAATCAACATTGAAATGCTGTTAATTGAGCTTAACTTTGAACTCTTTTTTTATTTTACTGTATATTACTGTTTTATTTTTATTATCAACACTTGTTCGTACAAATCAGTCTAATTTTAAGTCATCCCATTGGTGTGAAGTTCTCAATTCAAGCAATGATTTCCTTCTCTGACATCCTTCTCATCTGCAAGCACGGTGGTGGTGCATAATGAAAAAAGATGAAAAAAGCCTTTCAAGTGCCTCCACTGTGGCCTTATTCTGTGGTTCTCTGTCTGTTATCAGCCCTTGAGGAGAGTTAATTGCCCCGGTCAGTCTGTGCCCCGTTTTAGCCATAGATGATGAAGTGTGAGGCTACATTTCTCACACTGCACAAAATGTGAGATGTTGTACAAAAGCCAGATGCAGGTCAAACACTTTAGTGGGAGTCCAATCTGGGCCATGGACTGATTTACTGTACTGTGTCATACAGTAATTATCACAACATGTTCTCTTTAGCGATAAAATGTCTGTCAAGGAAATGAATATAAATGTAAATGTATCACATTGTGGATATAATGAACTGTGAGAGGATTAGGAGAAGAATTTTGGGGTTTGGTACCGCAGGCTTGATTGGCACATTATTCGCCTCAAATGAACTGGTTCACCAAAGCGGGCCCAAAGGAATGTGGGTGAATGTGCTAAAAGACGTGAACTTTGAACCCTAGTACGGCATGAAGGGAACTAAAGAAGGAGCCAAATGAAAGAGAAATCTTAGTCTTGTTTGGGGTTGAAGTGCTGTTTGTGGACTCTACATTGTGAGTCACTGAGCCGTTCCATTTAATGGAGCTACATAACTTCCTGCAGTTCCCTTCATTGTGCTTCCAGTATTCTGGGGATCAAAACAAGTACTGACTGCCCAAATCACTCAAAGAATATGTGCATTTTATTGGTTGGGATGGGAGTACTTTCATAGACCTTGCTGTTTGTGTCCACCTATGGGGGTGCTTTGCCTTAGATTGATGAAGCAAATGAATAGTAATTGTTTACCAATTTGAAAAAAAAAAATTGCTATAGAGGATTCGAGGGTTTGGGATTTCTCACTTTTTATTGCCTTTGTGTCAGCTTTTAAAGACGATTAACTGTGCCATAAAGAGCTGACTTGTTCTTCTCCATAGACTCTGGTCTTATATGAGGTTAATTTATGGCTCTGCAGGCTTGTATTGTGAACTCCTGTGGGGTCATTGTATCCTGTTAAGTCATCTTACTCTGCAGAATATGTTTTAAAAAAGCTGTGAATGAGTCCTTACATATCTCTCTGCCATCCACTAATTTTTTTTATAAAACCACTCAGTTTTTCTGGAAAAACTGTAGGTCAGCATTTCAGCTCACAGCCTATAAGTAATAAAACATAACCGTACTGATAAGTTCTGCCAGATGCAGTTCTCTTTTATTTATTAAATTGTAACTTGAATGTTTCCCTAATAAAGGCCACATTAAAAATATGATTTGGTGCTGCAGCACTGAAAATTTCAGGGAGACAATGTTTGTAAGAAGAGAAAAAACTTTTATTAAACATTAAAAAAATGTTGCCTGAGGAATTGTATATCTAGACGTTAAGTTAAATATCCTTTTTATGTGGAAAAACTAGCTGAATGGTTCAGACGAGATTCTGGAGTATTATCTTTGGATAGGGAATTTAATTGGCATTATCATGATAACGGAAACATGTTGACTCAGATATAATACAACATTTATATTGTATTATATTCCACTCTGTATGGGTTTTGTAGATCTGCTGGAGAAGATTGGGACCACAGAAGCTGGCAGTCTAAAGTCCGGTAATCTCATAAAGACATGCAGTTTTTCTGTGCCAGCAGTAATCTATAATTCATGAAAGAAGTGAAGGAGCGAGCAGGTTTCTGTCAATCACAGTCTCCCTTTCTTCATGTTATTCTCCTGCATTCCCAACCTTCCTCAGTATGCACTCGACGATTGAGACAGGTGCTTTCCTCAAGGTCTATCCAGAACTGCTCCATTTATTAGATGAAAATTAGATTGTTTTTTTCCTCCCTTTCTTATTGGTTACTCAAATTCTGTTATGCTCTTATTGTTGCTTTCAGGCTATTGCATTGGTACGGTAACGCCAAACTGACCTTGCTCTAAAATGGCATGGGTCCCTTATGGGAGAGACGGGGTCGAGGGCGTCTCCTCCTCCAGCCAGAGGGTCTTTGGCTCCGGCCGGCTCGAGCGGTATTCTGCCGTAAAGGAGTCCTCATGCTGCCCACCTCCTCCAGCTCTTTGCTATGCTCGGTGGAGGCCATTGGACCTGCGGACAAAAAAGGTGTATGTGAATTCTGAAACCCAACATAAAATAATGATTAAATGGATGATGCACTTGTCTATTTTCAAGGTATCTTGGTCACTTTGATAAAACTGAATTGCAAAAACAATGTTTCCGATAAAAAAGTGTCTCCAAACAAAAAATGTTCCAGTGGTTGGAAAAAGACTTAGCCCTAACCCAAAATCACAACAAATCACCTTAACTTAAAAATTACATTTCACCTTTAGGGAACTTTATTAACATAGTTTAGTGCTGCACAAAAACTACCAAAAGGTCTCTCAGCTCACTCACGGAAACTGTTTACATGCAAATCTTTAAACTTCTCACTTCGTATTGAGGAGTATCTGTCAATAACACTGGGCAGACGCTTGTCCTGAACACATATTTGTCTGTGCACTACACTGCTCACTTGTGAGTGTGCTCAGATGTTTCTAGTCATCTCTCAATAAGTGCAAGTAGATCCTTTAAGCCCGTCTCATATCCACAGCTTGATCCACATCAGTGCGTCTCTAACCTCTCACCTCTTTAGAAAAATCAAACAAGTCCTCCGGAGAGAGCAAACATTCTGGGAGGTTTTGGGGAGACCTTGATCTGTGCAACACTATCTGATGTCAGTGATCTCCCATTCAAGCCCTGAATTGGCTTTCTAAGGGTGTTTTGTTTGAGTTCATCATAGGGATTGGATGTCTTTCCACGGAAAGTTCCCAGTCTTCCTTATGACAGAAGCTAGAATCAATGAGACCCATCTTTTCCTACATTATTGAAGAGGAGGAATGGGAAAATGTGCTTGGTCAATCATCAGTTATGTTACCCGTTTCAGGCCACTGCTCTCCAATCCTTCATTCCATACTATACACATACCATACTATCCTCTTTCCGCTGAAGCGCATAAGATAATTCATCCCGTTCTTCCAAATTCATCTCCCTTTTATGCATACGTCTTTCTTCCTTAACCTTTTTTGTCTATGTTTGTCTTTAACTTCACCACATTCAAAAAACGCTGTCAGAAATGTCTTAAAAAAGGAATCTTTCAGTGAGAGCTCAACAAATGCCTATCCTACAGAGTAAACAGAGAATCCCATTAACCTTTTCCCAGCAAGAACTTGAATGAGATTATTCTCGTTCGGTCAAGACATTCCTAACATCTCCCTGGGGAGTGACAGACAACCTATATTAAGACAACATGGTGAGGCGTTTTTTTTAAATATAACACAAGCAATTCTTGTGACTTAAACAAAAAAGTCTCTTAAGAATGAGTTTAAGTTAAGACATTCTAGACATAGTCTTTGTTTTGGAACATGGTAGATCGTTTCTAGCTGTCTGAGCTGGTCATTACCTGATAAAAGCTGATCAACCAACTTCGACCAGCTGGAAGACCATCTTGAATGAGAAACAAACCAGCTTGGAGAAGTTAAAAACCTGTTTAGACCAGCTAGAAACCAGCAAATATGTTCCAAAACACATCTACCAGCTTAAAATTGATTTTCCAGCAGGAAAACACAAATTAATAACTAATATCTAACAGTGAAAAAAACAGGGTAACATGGAAAAACAGATATGCTCTGACTGGAATATATTTATTTTCAGTGACAGAGACAGTCAGTTTTTAGTTTTTTTTTCTTTACAGAGAGCATCAAGCAACTAATGGCATACAATTTGAGTTGGTAATCATACAGCCTTGAAAAGTTGAAATGACTTAAATCTTTGACGGTTAGTACATGTAGTGACTGGACGACGTGAGGCTAAACACGTTGCCTGTAAGTCTGCTTACGAGTTAAATATCCTCAAACTATATTCTTAAATTCCTGACAACTCAAATTACATTTACAAACTAATCGCCTTTAGCTGACACATTACACATTCACAGCAGACTAATTCGACAAACAGTGGACTAATTCATTTGCCCCACAGAAAGACTTCATTGCATATTTCAACATCTCGTGGAATAAGGAAACCCGACTAAAACTCATCTGTCCACCAGGCCGGCTAATCCGAGCATTAACCTCCTGTTATTTCTCCAGAAATGAATAAAGCAAGTTTACACATTCTGTCTGCATTCAAGTCATTTCTTTCTAATCTGAGGGGTTTAACATGTAAAAAGGCTCTGTGATCAGAAATTCCCCCCACCCGATTGGTCCTTTTTGGGATCAGCTGTGAGATACTGACCAGAAGTCTTTTTGCTTTTTCAGTACCATAACCACTCAACCCAACATATTGTTCATCATGGCATGTGGAATAGTCTTGAAATGTCTAAGAGGGAGCAAAAACACAAGCTGGCAGAAGTGGCTGTAATTACACCTGGCTGAGCTGAACGCAGCACATCACTGCAGCTCTACTATCAGTGTCTGTCATAAACCTCTCCATAATGACACAATTGAGATGTTTCCTGCCATCACCATCTGACAAGCAGCGTTTGCTGCCCACTTAGCTTTGATGGGAGCAAATCGCTCAGAAAATTGTCATCCCAGGCCAGAAACATGAAGAAGCTGCTAAAAATAAGCGTTTATAAGAGTTTATGAATTAACTCAAGACATGCATTAGACTGATGAAGAGGGAGGTCTATTTTAAGCACACAGAATCACTCCATTGTCTGTTTTACAACGCTTGGCTTCTTCTCAATCTGCACAGATCCTTATGTGACTGCGGGTCGTATCCATGCTTCGTGGTGAATACAAAGTGACAGGAGCAATAACCGTGAATATACTATAATAGATAGCATATGCTGATGGGATCTTCCTCTAACTTGCTGCTTGTTTACCAGACCCACTCAGGGATGAAAACGCTCTAGCCCCTTTATTGCATTAGATCTGATGGCGCTGATAGTGGGCCTCCTTCTCACCAACATAATTTCTTCCAGGTTCACCACCTAATGACAAGCAAGTCAGGAAGTAATATTCCAATAGATGCTTCTCACGATACCAGCAGTCTTATCTAAAGACGTCAAACTCTTAAAGTGATAGTTCATCCAAAAACGAAAATTCTGTAATCATTCCTTGTTCCAAATTTTTTCCAGACTTTTTTCTTCTGTGGAACACAAGAAAGACCTGTCTCAGTGGGTTTTTTTTTTTTGTCCACACAGTGAAAGTCAATGAGGTCCAGTGTTGATTTGGACCCCATTGACATTCATTGTATGGTATCTCTAAATATGGCACGTAATTATATCATGTTGGTTGTTCTACATATCGTGGCAGTTTGTAAATTAAATGTCTGATGAGTGGTGCTAAAAGGTTAAAGCTCTATCATATTTAAAAATAATACTGTGCCACTTACACTAAACTAAAGCAAAACCAAACGTGAGATAAACGGATTTGCTAAAGTAACCGTGACATTTTAGCTTACTTCTACTTTGATCTCTTTTATCAAGTGTTGTGTACCCAAGTGCAATGCAGTACAAGGTAAGATGTCAAAATGTATTTACAAATCATGCGAAATGATAAAAGTGTTAGGAAGTTCATAACAATTATTGTACAATAACACCAAAAAAAAATCTTTATTAATCGATAATCTGCCTCTGTAATCAGCTGGAAATTGCAATGAACTGTATAGTTATGTTTTTTGAAGTTTTAGACAAAGGCATTTTTTTGAATGAGCCTATGTTAAAATTTTAGTTTTGGGAGTCATTTGATTGATTTTAATTTTTAAAAAAGTGAGAATTCTGGCAACAATGAAATACTGAAGTCACCACAACTTGCTCCCACAGAGATGGTGGCATGACAGGAAGTTTCCAGATTGGTCAGCTTTCCTCTAGGCTGATGATAAATAGCCAGATCGTTGCCATCTCATCCTCTAGTACCACACTCCTTAGGTTCATCCATTATGTTGACTTTTTAACACGACTGCCTCGCCTTGCCTCGCCTCCGCTGGACACCTTGTGTCTGATAGTGTGTCCCTGTAAATCCCAGGGCTGCCTCTTAGCCGAGAGAGTTATCCATCACCCAGCACTTTCCTGACAGGGAGAGAGAGGCCCAGGATAGGCAACGTTTATAAAGGGCTGAGCACAATCTGATGAATGGTTTACCGAATTTCTCTGACTGGCCTAAATTTACAATACACTCCCTGTACAAACACACAACATGAAGATATAAAGTTTAGGCTAGTCTGAAGACCTTTAAACTCAGGGCACCAGATGGATCTAATCTTTTACTCACTACTCCAGGAAGTGAGAGATTAGATCTACTTACACGCAAAGCAGAACCAGGTGAGGAGAGGGCAACACTTATTATGGCCGGTTGTACTACATGCATTATCTCTGCTTATACATTTGCCCTAGCACCTCCACCACCACCCTTCTTAAATCAACCAAATTCAACAACCAATCAATGTGTAATATATTGCTCTGTCTATGCAAATTAAAACCCGTCTTGCTTGGTTAGTTTGTTTGCACAACGTTGCACAAGTATTGATTTGTTTGTCATTGTTTACAGAATATTCTGCTTGACTACCCTGTCTTTTTATTGTGGACACATGGATGCAGCGGTGGGCATGATGAGAAGACATCCAGCCTCTCACTCTCCCCACAGCTTGAGACTGCAGTCATAACAGCTCTTGTAAGGGCGTCTCCACAAACATGCATAATGGATTCTGGCAACACAGCCACATCATAAGTCAAAGGGGACACAAAATGTTATGGAGGTTTGTGTATTTTCTCATCTTTTGTTTTTAATAGCAGCCTGAAGCTAATAAGGTGCTGTGTGTGGCTCTATTTAAAGAATTAGAGCATGTCTAAAGAGATCCTGTTTATATTGAAAGTCAATTGTAAAAAGTTAACAGGCCTTTAGATAACATTGAGTGCGCTTACATCCGTCTTATACTTAATAAGCAGATAATGTATAAGGTCATGTATGAACTGTGATTTATATAGGTATTGCTAGATAAATTGTGGGTTTAGAATGCATACATATTCGTATGTTTGCATAAACAGTGAAACGTACATTATTAACATTGACACGGATAAAACTAATTTTCATAAATAAATGAAGATGTAAAAGTGATTTTTTTTTTTTTAGGTTCATAGAATATTGAATTCATGGAAGTAATAAGTAGATTATTGTTTTTAATCAATGTAATATGATATCCAAAATATATATATTTTTAATATAAAAACTGTATCTGTACAAATGTATTTATAACATAAAGTATTCATAAAGATTTTAAGCTGTGTATATGAAAATACATTTAGAGAAGTTTTATATATATATATATATATATATATATATATATATATATATATGACCCTGGACCACAAAACCAATCATTAGGGTAAATTTTTTGAAATTAAGATTTATACATCATAAATATCATAAATAAGCTATCCATTGATGTACTGGTTTTGTGGTCCAAGGTCACATGTGCAAACACAACGTACAAATACCTATATGTACTAATGAGATCAGGCTGGTCAGATTTCATCTTCCATCATCTGTATTTTATAATAAGCTTATTTTTGATAGTTATCATAATGTTGATGTACATGTAAACATACTCATTGATGCTCGGTTGCACATTAATCATGTGTATGAAATTCCATGCTTCCATCGTTTATGTTGTGTGTGATGCCAAATAATTTCCAAAAGCATTTTGTGAATGAATGTGCATGTGCGTGACTGTTGGTGCTTTGTTTTGCCTTGCATATGTGCGAGAAGAGGCGTGGAGTCCCATGGGGGTGTAACCATAGCTGACGGTGTGTGACGTCAGAGGCGTGATCCCCAGTGTCTCAGAGGACATTCATTCAATGAAATAAGAGAGAGAGCTCCACACTTAGCTGCTTTTTCTCCGCCATACACGCAGGCATGCCAATTTGATGGCCACTAAGACTATCCTTTAGCTAGTCACACTTGATCATGAGCATTATGCCTAGAATGAGACACGTTAATTAGCATGAAACCCCAGTATGAATCACTTGCCTAGCTTATAAATAAGACCCTGTTACACTAAATTTCCAAACAGTGTGCTATTATGTCCCTAAATATACTACTTCTGATATGGAAATTATGTTAAAGAAGCCAGTAAGACTCCCCTAGTGGCATCTGAAATCAGCAGCCTGGCCTTTTGAAGCCTGGAGTCGCAGCGCTTCTTATCGCATGCCTACCAGTAGTGTAGGGCCTTGGCATAAACTGGTACCAGTCTCTAACGTGCTCTCAAACCACGTTTCCATGGCAGCCGCTGTGAAAGACACTCTCTGAGGAGCAAGAGAATGACATTGTCAGCTGGAATGGATCAGGTTTCCCAGTTTACAAATTTCAGCACAGGTCCATTATTAGGTGAAGGTAGGCAGTAAGATTGCTTAACCCTTTCCCTGGCCAGTCGTTGTATTTCATCACAACGGCGGCTGTTTGATATTCAGCATTGTGCTGCTGTGATAGCACGCGGCTTGCAGGAGAAAATGAAGGCGTTCATTGTGTTCTGCAACTCCGCAGAGAAACAAAATCGCATGAAAAGTTCACAGACTTTCCCACACCTCCACTTTGAGCTCCATTACTGAAAATAAGAGCAGCGCTCTGATAAAAGTGGCTGAAGCTTCTTGTCACCGCTCTTTTCTCTGATCGTTTCTGACACCCTCAGATGGTGTGCAGCCTTGCAAGCAAACTACACATGACCCAAATTAGCACTAAGCTATAATAATGTGGTTAGAAATGGCCCGGTTCCGAATGATCAGAGAGCTGCAGGTTCAAAGCGCTACGGCTGCTGCCTTGACTGCTAATGATGTGTTGAGAGAAAGAGAAAAGATGAAAAAAAAGGGGAGAAGGCTGATTAAGACTTGCACAAGCTCTTGCACCAGCACTTCAGACTGGTAGGGGTGAATCACTGGGTAGAGGTTATTGCAGGTTGGACCTTTAAGTACAAGAAAATCAAGAGAGCCGATCATGAAAAGCATCTTAAGTGCGATTTCTTCTGAATTGGCTTCCAGGGTAAAACAGCATGCCTTCTCAAAGAGGATTTACCTCTGAGACAGGCAGCAGCGGCGATCGAGAGCCGAATATTCTCGTCAGCAGTGATGGGCTCAAATCGTCAAGAAAGTGCTAGCTCTTTAGTGACGGGATGCTTTGGCAGTCTATTTCCAAGGGCTCTCTAATCGGTAATGAACCACATCCACCCCTTATTATTGTCCTGTCAGCTGTGAGCCCGTATGCATACTGTCTTTAAAGTGGACTAGTGATGGTATAGCTTCAATTCTCCTGCTTTGGGCCCAGTGCCTAGCTTTTGAAAGGAGTGTCAACCGGTGCATGCTGGGATATTTCCAGCTGAGATCACACTAAACAATCAGTCATGAAAAGACACATATGTGTCATATGGATGGGAACGGACTGATGGTGCATGATTAACAGCTCAGATGTGAATGGCTGCTTGTGTTGTGTGATGGAGTGTTTTTGTTTTAGAACATTTGCCCTGGTTCTCACAGTAACGTTGTGGTTCAAGTTACAGGCCATATTTAATTACTGACAGTTCATTTACCTTTTTTGTTTATGTATGTTGGTATATTAACCACAGTGTTTAACCAGAATAAGATTAAATGTAAAGCTTCACAATCTTAGAGTAAACTCGCTGTCTGAATTGTATATGTATTTACAGAATCCGGTTCCAATTTCTGCATGCTAGTTTAACAAACAAGACTTAACTCATTCAACATGATGTTTTTGTCTAGTATGTGTTTTGTCTCTTATGGGATATAAGACATGATATCAGCTATCATGCATATACCTCATTTGTTCTATACTGAAAGAGAAGAATTTATACAGCATGATAAGATTTGCTTTGACACATAATATCTTTCAGTTTTGAATGGTTCCTTCTGGACATTTTGAAAACTATTTCCTATCATCTATGCATGGCCTTTACAACAAATTGGATGACATTCAATAATTGTTTTTTAGCTTCATAAGCAATATATGTGCAGACATGCTACATTTAATGTGATCAGAGAATACTTTGAGGCTTGAGTTTGTATTGGCGGTATAAGATTTAGTGCAATGAAATTGAAGGCATAACACATATCCTGTACCTTGAGGCTTGGAATTATGGGTAGTCCCAGTGGGGAATCAGTAAAGTGTTCCAAAAACTCTTGAACACGTCTCATAAACAATCCAGTCAGTTTCTCACATCAATAGTACTGCTCAGAGCTCTGTGTTTCTGAACAGATTTAGTGAAGTACCCAGAGCAGAAGCCTTAAATCAGGCTAATGGTTTGATGTGATGTACTTCTGAAATAATCTGGGAAAGCACACGATAGAAGTACAAACAACAATGTGCTATTTTTCTGCCTTTAACTGCGAACAAAACCAGGCCTGTGTGCTACAAATGTGTTTTTCATTCCTTGCTCTTCAAATTGAGCATGAAAATAATTAAAGCACATTTATTCCCCAACTTGAAATATTTATACAGCATTTTGCCTTGCTGTTCATAAAAATGTCTACTCTGATCGTATCTGATCAGCAACCACAATAAACGTGATGCTTAATATTTGAAAAGGGAGCTATAAATCAGGTTAATATCGGGCCCCTGTGGACGCAGCAAGGCGTTCGGTATATCTGGCTTTAATTAAAAAGTTGGGGAAAGAGGGAGATTTTGGGGGTGTCGAGGGATATGTTTTCTGATGTTTAGAGGAAGGGGCCTAGCTAATGGTTTGTCAGCTTGCTTGTGGGTACAGGAGGCATGTAGCTAGCCAGATGCAGAAGTGTGATTTTGAGAGAGAGTACAGTGAGCAAGCATCCATTTGAAGCAATTTTGGCACCGGGCCCTTTATATTCCCCACATTTGTCCACCTGCAAGTTCGGGAAGACCACCAGCTGTGAAGTTTTAAAGACCTTTTAATATTTTAGCGGCTGTGTTCCTCACCACATCAGAAGCCTGTTCAGTCGCTTTTTTCTTTTCTTTCTCCTCCATCAGCACCCTTCAGGATTTCTCCTCTGCATCTGTTTAATTCTGATGGTGGAGGTGATCTGATATTGCATTGTGCTGGCCTATAGCAATCACACGTGTCAAGATATCCACCATAATGCCACTGGGAGCTTTTCTCAAAGGTTACCCTATGTCTTTACCACATGAGTTATAATAGAGCTCAGAAAATGTACTTTTATAAAGGGCACTATTTTATTGGTTCTGCTCTGCCGGAAAAATAACCACTTCCACAGCTCCGAGCAGATATTTATGATGTATTTATAAAATGGTGCAGCTAGTTGGCAAAGACTGCAAATTACCCTTTTCTTGATCTGTTTGAATGGGCATTATGTAGGTAAAAATGTCAGTATGTATATTACTATAAAATAGTTATTGTTCAGGGAATAGATCACCGTTATGCGATTCTAAACTTGTTCGATTTTCTTTCTTTCTTTCCTTCCTGAGAATCAAACCCATGACATTGGCATTGCATACTCAACTACTGAGCTACATGAATTCTTCAAAAGCCGAAGTTTGCTATAAGATCAAAAAAAGCACTATAGGGGTATTGGAAATGATCCATATGTCTTGTAAATTATACAAGTTTACTAATGCCATATACATAAAAAATATATATTTAATAAATGTACTATTCACATACATGTTTACTGTATACTGTTTGTACATACATGGTGCATTTGCACTTATTGAACATAACCAATTGCACTAACTAATTTGTGAGTGACATACATTTTTAGGTATATAAAGGTCTCAGAACTCATGAAGTGCAGCATAAAAGTCAAATGTATTGCTATTATGAAGATTTTATGGAGTTTTGTATTCATTTTTGTAGTTTGACCGCCTTGTCACTTTCATTGCATGGGGGAAAAAACACTACCTAACATTTTCATTTGTAGTCATAATCGGAAGAAAGTCATACGAGTTGGGAATGACAGGAGGGTGAGTAAATGATGACAGTATGTCATATTTTCATACTGGTACATTACATTGAACTCTTCTTTATAGTTGATTTGCATATCTCTAACAAATCACACTGCAGACCTTAAAGTGAAACTGTAGATAGAGGATATCCAGGTTACTCATAAAATAGGTCTGAGTCACTGACCCTCTGTATGTGTATGTGAGCTTGTGCACGTACTGTATGTGTGTGCATATGCATGTTTGTGAAAGAGAGAGGAATTCGGCCAAAAACTCATCATGCCTCTGAATGATTCTTCATATTCCTGTGATGACCTTTCTGTAGTGCTCATCTCTTTCATGCTTCTTTGACTCTATTATCATGTTATCGCTGGACATCTGGAAAAGTTTGTCTGTTTGTGTTCTCTCCATGGCCCCTATAATCAAGTGCGTAACCGCAAACACCTTCTTCACATTAAGTGAACTCATGGAATTATGATTTAATGCTTCCTGCTTGCTTTTTGCACGGGGCCTCTGGTGTTATTTCACAAAATATCCTGATCTTACCCCTTGTTTCTTCTAAAAAGAAACATTGTGTGGCAGAAGACTTCCTAATGAGTTTTACAGGTCCTTCTAAAAAAATTAGCATATTGTGATAAAAGTTCATTATTTTCCATAATGTAATGATAAAAATTAATCTTTCATATATTTTAGATTCATTGCACACCAACTGAAATATTTCAGGTCTTCTATTGTTTTAATACTGATGATTTTGGCATACAGCTCATGAAAACCCAAAATTCCAATCTAAAAAAATTAGCATATCATGAAAAGGTTCTCTAAACGAGCTATTAACCTAATCATCTGAATCAACTAATTAACTCTAAACACCTGCAAAAGATTCCTGAGGCTTTTAAAAACTCCCAGCCTGGTTCATTACTCAAAACCGCAATCATGGGTAAGACTGCCGACCTGACTGCTGTCCAGAAGGTCATCATTGACACCCTCAAGCGAGAGGGTAAGACACAGAAAGACATTTCTGAACGAATAGGCTGTTCCCAGAGTGCTGTTTCAAGGCACCTCAGTGGGAAGGAAAAAGTGTGGCAAAAAACGCTGCACAACGAGAAGAGGTGACCGGACCCTGAAGAAGATTGTGGAGAAGGACTGATTCCAGACCTTGGGGACCTCTGGAAACAGTGGACTGAGTCTGGAGTAGAAACATCCAGAGCCACCGTGCACAGGCGTGTGCAGGAAATGGGCTACAGGTGCCGCATTCCTCAGGTCAAGCCACTTTTGAACCAGAAACAGCGGCAGAAGCGCCTGAACTGGGCTACAGAGAAACAGCACTGGACTGTCACTCAAATTTTGCATGTCATTCAGAAATCAAGGTGCCAGAGTCTGGAGGAAGACTGGGGAGAAGGAAATGCCAAAATGCCTGAAGTCCAATGTCAAGTACCCACAGTCAATGATGGTCTGGGGTGCCATGTCAGCTGCTGGTGTTGGTCCACTGTGTTTTATCAAGGGCAGGGTCAATGCAGCTAGCTCTCAGGAGATTTTGGAGCACTTCATGCTTCCATCTGCTGAAAAGCTTTATGGAGATGAAGATTTCGTTTTTCAGCACGACCTGGCACCTGCTCACAGTGCCAAAACCAATGGTAAATGGTTTACTGACCATGGTATTACTGTGCTCAATTGGCCTGCCAACTCTCCTGACCTAAACCCCTAGAGAATCTGTGGATATTGTGAAGAGAAAGTTGAGGGACGCAAGACCCAACACTCTGGATGAGCTTAAGGCCGCTATCGAAGCATCCTGGGCCTCCATAACACCTCAGCAGTGCCACAGGCTGATTGCCTCCATGCCACGCATTGAAGCAGTCATTTCTGCAAAAGGATTCCCGACCAAGTATTGAGTGCATAACTGAACATAATTATTTGAAGGTTGACTTTTTTTGTATTAAAAACACTTTTCTTTTATTGGCCGGATGAAATATGCTAATTTTTTGAGATAGCAATTTTGGGTTTTCATGAGCTGTATGCCAAAATCATCAGTATTAAAACAATAAAAGACCTGAAATATTTCAGTTGGTGTGCAATGAATCTAAAATATATGAAAGTTAAATTTTTATCATTACATTATGGAAAAAATGAACTTTTATCACAATATGCTAATTTTTTGAGAAGGACCTGTATATTTGTTTTGCTGGGGTCTCACACCGACCCAGGACACGCACAGTGAGCGACAAGCCCACGCAAGATCTCCAATGCTACTTCAGAGTTTAATACTGAATAATAGCGTTGTTGACAGCTCGCAAGAAATCACCCTTTTCCAAAGAGCTGATTTCAAACAGATAATGCCGAGATCTGATCTCCACACCCTCACCTGGACGAAGAGGACAAACCAAGCAGCTAAAATTACACCATCTCAGGACTTCTCTGCGTGTATGTGTGTGCGCATTTGCTCTCGAGACTGTATTTTTGAAAGGGCTTATCCCGCGCTTCCGTGACTTTGAAAGATGAGGCGTCGATACCGGACTCGGACTGACAACCCAGAGTGCCTGAACTGTTTCCACAATATGAAGTGTTTACATACCAGACTTGAGAGTGGAAGACAGATTGCTTTCAGGATGAATTATGAATGGCTCAATGCGCTCAAGATTTGCCCATTCTTGAGGGGAAGCCCATTACAAGACAAGCAGATTGAGGTATGCGCAGACGAGTTTAACAGGGCCGCAGCCGTTCTGCTGGGTGACACTCAATGCCTGCGGTAGCGAAGCCGCTGTCGCCTGTTGCACCATGACTTCTCTGCGTCCCCACCCTCTTTCAACCTCAGAGAAAGCAGTGCGCAGATCACCTCCATTGCACGGTTGAGACGGATGGCAATTTCCAGCAAACTCCCAGTGTACTGGAAAAGCATTTGTCTGAAGATGAAAGGCTTCACACCCGCTGCCTACACACCGAGCCGCTTCCAACACCTTCCCGCGACAGCGCGCAGCTCCGGCTCCCCGCGGCTCCCTCACCCCCATCTCATGATGGAGATAATACTACTAATAGCGCAAACAAGGCAGCCTGACCTGGATCACACGTTAGATCCTTGTCCTTCCGAGGATCAGGATCAGGCTCCACACACATGCAGGGAGAGTGAAAAATGACACTGACCATAGTGCAGGGTAATTGCTTCCCATTTACTCGAGCTGAGACCAAAATAGCAGCATCTCTCTAACAAACATGTGTGGAAATGCACGGTTTAAGGGGCCGTTTGATACGGCCAGTAGCCACTACCCAGCACCCTTCAACATGCACACACTCTCCAACACACATGCTTCCCAGCAGTAGGACTTTAGAGGGATGTGAGCGTTTACACAAGGGCCACAGTTGTTTTTAACACAAGACTGTTACCTGCATCACATCTGCAGGGTGGCCACCGGTCACCTGACTCAAGCTCACAGCTTTGAGACTTGCGTGACATCTTTGATAAAGGGTTTTATTGTAGAAGTAGATGAAAAATAACATTGTGTTTGAGCAAGAATTACATAACAGCACAATAGCAGATTGTTTTTGGAATAAATCAAATGGAGGTTAGGCAGAAGAACTCTTTGTAGCTTTGATCTATGTAGCTTCAGCCCAGAGAGACTGAGAATCCGTCCATGATGTGGCACAGCCCAAAAGACATGGATCAAATCCACCTTTAAACATCTACAGAAACCATAAGTGCCAAAAGCATATCAGCGTTTTGCTTGTGAAATCCAAATTATTCAACCATCTGCTGTTTTTAACACCTCATTACATGCACCACAATACCGTATAGACAAACACCTTACATTTACGACATCCAGGAGTACATAATCCTAGAAAGCCAAGCGTTACATGACACCAGGAAGAATCATCATCATCATCTTCATTATTTTCCATATGTCATGGTAAAGTCTGCAAGTAATCCACCAATGGCACAATTAACTTCATTAAATGGGCACAATAACAAGCCAAACCTCTGCAGTGCAGTACAGCGCGCAGCCAGGTGCCGTTTTCCTCCTCTCCCCAGCCCCAGAAGGCTAACCATGCTGGGTAACTGATCAACTACAGCTGCCCATTCCCGTTCCCAAGCCCAAGGCTAACAGCAGAGAGAAAAAGATAAACACGAGGAGGCAACAGCCGTCACGCTCCGTACTTACCAGCACTGGCTGAACACAGCAGAGAAACCACCAGCACAATCACCAGCGTCAAGATCTTCACATTCATTTCTGCTCTCCCCTCCGTTTCCCTGCCAGTCGCTAGCTGATATACTGTAGTGGTGTGTGTGTGTGGATGGGAGGGAGAAGAGAGTGGGTGAGCGAGAGCGAGAGAGAAAGGGAGAGAGACTGTTTGCTCTTCGGTGCGCGCGTGTGTCTGTGTGTGTGTGCGGCTCTGTGCGTGTGTGGCTGTGAATGTGTTTGTATATCTGTGTGCAAGTGTGTGACAGCGCCGCTGAGATTGAGGGCAGGTTTCTGTCGGAGATATCCTGCCGTAATGTGCACGTTTCCCTTTTGTGAATTGGAAGTCCAGTAGAATGAGTGTGAAGAGAGTCTGTTTGTATCAGAGCTGATTGCCTTGAATTAGGAGCCCAAGTCCCTCATGTTGCTTATGTATCCCTGACTCTGGGGGTCACGAAAAAGTGGGCTTCCTCCCCCTTGGTATTAACCCTCCCACTAAGAGAGAGAGAGAGCGAGGAAGAGGGTGGCTTTATGATATTAGTCAAACAGATACCCTTCTCGGAATTGTTTAAGTTGTGCATGTCCGCAAACAACATAATATGAAGGAAAGATGTTTTTTTTCTCTTAAACATCTCATATAGATGAGTTGAACAGACCAACACAGTTCCCTTTTTATAACCTGGGTGGCGCTTTTTCTGTCAATTTTGTGTGTGCCAGAGAAAGACTTATCAGGACCTCTGTTGTTTGTTTGATTTGCTGATTCTGAGTAATTTGTTTTGCTGTGTGTATAGATTTCCATTCTTTGCCAGAACAAAAGGTCTGATGAAAATCTTAGCAGAGGTACATTGGGTACATCATGAATTTTCTGTCATCCAATAAACAGGAAGGGTTTAATTTCTCATGCTGAATGGTGAGGGATATGAAAAAGTCTTGAAGCAGTACAACATTTTGTTATATATATAAATTACCATGAATAATATGGGTGTATATTATTTGAAGTTGATATGTATTGTAATGTTGTCTTAATTGTTGTTTTTTTGCTTTAAATATTTGTTTTCAACCTTTGGTATCCTTAATCTGACCCACCCTCTTCATTTTCAGCGTTCCCATAATCCAGTCACTAAGAGAATTAAATACAAGTGTAGCTAGAGGCCAAGAGACTGAGGCAGTCTAAGACGGATGAACGTATGTGCTGTAATGTTGTTAGTATTGTTCTAATCAAGATGTCTACCATATGGTTTTGTTACAAAAATATCTTCTCATCACTTAGGTCTCCAGCTCAGTGTTCGTTATGCGTCATTCTTTGTCTTTCAAGGCTAAAAATAATGATTCAAAATACTTTGTGTTATTTTGATCAAACAATTAATACCACTGTTAAATGGCATTTTCATTTCCAAGGGACTAAATACCCATTCGGTATAAAATAAATATTAAACAAATGAAGTGGCTGATCGAGGCACTGATTTCTGCTCATTTAAGTTCTGATTTCTGGGACCGTGGCTCCATGTGGCATTGTTTTCTCTGGTCATCCGTCCCAGGCAAGCATGTCTGTAGCACCCTCTTCAGAATTAACAACAGGAGCACCTTCCATTTTAGCGTGGTCCACTTGAAGCCTTCACTCTTTGTGAAGTAATCCTCTCGTCTGGTACTGTCCAATGCAAAGTCTGAAGGTGCTTATCCTCCACAGACCTAATTTTAGCTAGGAGATAATTTGTTGAAGAACACTGTCCAGCTTTTATGTATGGCTGGAATCTGCTAAAACATGCCTGACTCAATTAGTTATTTTCATGACAGGAATAATGCAACAGTTAACACACAGCAAACATATTTATATTAATTTACAGCATGCAACCAAATGGTAATTTCCAATAGAGGATGAATGGCATGTTGAAATGCTCTTAAGAAAGATAAATAAGAGCATTTTTGATTAATTACTTTTAGTCCTCTTTGGGTGTTTTAAGTACCTTGCATATGGGCATATATGTGTCTGCTTCTTCTCATTTTAAATTCAGAGCTGCAAATCTTTCCTTATCAGTTGTTATTTGACATGTTCATAACTGATGCACCTGGCATATCTGACCTCACAGGAAGTACTTGGATGTTTACAGGAAGCTGCTTTAAGAGTAAAGGAATGCCATGTATTTCACGTGCCAATCCCATTCATCACCTGAAACCCTTCCTGATTTACAGTTTTATTAATAGTGAAGAATGTCAGTCCTCACTGCAAGTTGAACCTAGCTCAATCTGGGTCATAGAAAACAAAGTAGACACCCACTCATGTTTAGTGATATCTATCAATATGGAAAAATCAACAGGTGTTTTTTCATCCAAAGCTATAAACAGCAACTTATCTCATAAAATGTTTACTTTATTATTTGCCTCCATTCATGATTAATGTTCTTCCTGTTTGTTATCCGCCTCTTAATTGTTTCTGTGTTAGTCAAGGCATCAAACACAGTACCTGAATAAATGCGGGCGGATGTTTGTTAGTGCTGTTGAGTGATCTGGTTTAAAATAGTCAGGCTTCTGAAGCATGCCAACATATAGTTAGTATTGTTTTCAAGGCCTGTAAACATTGAAAGCCAAGAACTAGTTAAATGATATGGTAGTTTATGCCATTAATGCCCACTGTAATGTTTAGCTAAATTTGGCAGCAACAATAAGGCTTACTGGTGAAATATTGAAGAAAACAAACATTCTCCTTATCACACTTCAGGTCAGTGGATTAAACTTTCATCCCATAATCATGTCTCCAGCCATGTCTTTTCAGTTGAGACAACCAATTTTACCACTCTCGTACTGTTGGTAACTGGTTAATTTTGTTCCAGTAATTTATTTTACTAATGTGCGATTTGTTTTTTGTTTTTATTCCTGGAGCCTTGAGTGGCTTTCGTGGAAATGTATTGCAGAGGATTTGTAGCTATGCAGACAGTTGTTAATTTCTAGCTCATTATTTACCCTGGACCAGCCAATTATCCCCAGTGAACACTGGCTCTAGTGTTGCGTGACTCAGCAGCAGCTGTCTCCATAATCCAGGTTATCCGGCCCATCAGCAAGAGAGCACTAACTTGGCTAACATGGGATGACAGTTTAGGGTCACTGTCAATTCAATAGAGCAGGTTTCAAATGATTTTCACGTCAAAGACAATATAAGGAATCCAAAAATCCCAAGTGTTTTCACCTTTGCATAGAGTTGTATTATGTCAATCTGTAGTATTTTGCTTTAATAGTACAGATCAACTTTTTATTTTATTTTAGGTAATACTTTATTTTAAATTGTCTTTACACATCTAGTTACTATACACTGTAAACCTGAATAAGCAATCAGTTGCCTCAAGTTTTTAAGAAATTTAAAGTTAAGAAAATAGTTAAGAAATTTAAAGTTTAAGTAAGCAGAATTTATAGATTTTTATTTTGTAATCATACATTTTAATTGCTCTAAACTTGAAATACTCAAAAATATAATGTAATCCCACATTTTTAGTAGTGGGAACTTGACTATCTTTAACAAGCTAATTCAATAAATGTCACCTTGCTAATTGGTTACACAATGCTTTTGTAGCATTAGCATAGCATAGCACTTGCTGAATGAGGTCAGCAATATAATACATTTAACATAGTGCTTCACTTTTTCCACATTTTGTTGTAACACCCTTATTCCAAAATGGATTAAATTAATTATTTCCCTCAAAATTCTACAAAAAATACCCCATAATGACAATGGGAAAGAAGTTTTTTTGAAATCTTTGCAAGCACTTTGCAAATCTTTTTAAAGGACATTTACATAAGTATTCAAGCCTTTGCTCAATACTTTGTTGAAGCATATTTGGCACCAAGAATAGCCTCAAGTCTTTTTGACTATGATGCTACAAGCTTGGCACACCTATTTTTGGACAGTTTCTCCCATTCTTCTTTGCCGGGCAGTTTCTCCCATTCTTCCCATTCTTCTTGAACCTTCGCCCCAGTTTGAGGTCCAGAGCGCTCTGGAACAGGTTTTCATCAAGGATGTTTCTGTACATTGCTGCATTCATCTTTCCCTCGATCCTGACTATTCTCCAAGTTCCTGCCACTGAAAAACATCCCCACAGCATGATGCTGCCACCACCATGCTTCACTGTAGGAATGGTATTGGCCAGGTGATGAGTGGTGCCTGGTTTCTTCCAGACATGACGCTTGCCATTCAGGCAAAAGAGTTCAATCTTTGTTTCATCAGACCAGAGAATTTTGTTTCTCAAGGTCTGAGTCCTTCAGGTGCCTTTTTGGTTAACTCCTGGCGGGCTGACGTGTGCCGTCTGGCCACTTTACCAGGCCTGATTGGTGGAGAGCTGCAGAGATGGTTGTTCTCCTGGAAGGTTCTCCTCTCTCCACAGAGAAACACTGGAGCTCTGTCAGAGTGACCATTGGGTTCTTGGTCACCTGACTAAGGCCCTTCTTACCCTGATTGCTCAGTTTGGCTGGATGGCCAGCTCTAGAAAGAGTCCTGGTGGTTTCAAACTTCGTCCATTTCCGGATGATGGAGGCCACTGTGCTCATTGGGACCTTCAATGCTGCAGACATTTTTCTGTACCCTTCCCCAGATCTGTGTCTCGATACAATCCTGTCTCAGGTCTACAGTCTACAGTCAATTCCTTGGACTTCATAGCTCAGTTTGTGCTCTGACATGCACTGTTAACTGTGGGACCATATATATAGACAGGTGTGTGCCTTTCCAAATCATGTCCAATCAACTGAATTTACCACAGGTGGACTCCAATCAAGTAGAAACATCTCAAGGATGATCAGTGGAAACAGGATGCACCTGAGCTTAATTTTGAGTGTCACAGCAAAGGCTGTGAAAACTTTTGTACATATTTTAATACATTTGCAAATATTTCAAACTTCTTTCACGTTTACATTATGGGGTATTGTTTGTAGAATTTTTTAGGAAAATAATGAATTTAATCCATTTTGAAATAAGGCTGTAAGATAACAAAATGTGGAAAAAGTGAAGCACTGTGAATACTTTTCCAGATGCACTGTATCTGTTCTCAAACTAAGCTCATGCTCCACTTGTCACAATGATGGTAACCCTACAAAAACAAAAAAACAACATAATAGAAACTCTTCTAAACTAGCACAAAACATTGAACACTATTAAATCACCCACTTAATATTAATCTTGCACACACACAAAAAAAAAAACATATTACACTTAATTTTGGCATTAACCCTTTTGGTTGTCATTGCAAAGCATGCTGGGAAATATAAAAATCCCAGCCCAGTTTCTGTTACATTAAAAGAACTAAAAACATTGAAACAATTCAGATTACTTAAAGGGTTACTTCAGCGATTAGCATTACGCTTTGTATCAGTAGAAACCCAGGAGTATATTCAAATGATCGTACTTTCCCCCCTTGTATGACCCTGAAACGAGAGAATTATGTATTTTATTTCTGGAAAAATTCCTCCGATGACGCAAATATCGTCATTTTGCATCATCGGAGGAGTTTTCAGCCAGAGGCTAAAGACTACAGCCAGCAGAGGGTGCTATTTCCACATGTTTTCAACATCACACTCAGCAGCACTCACAGCACTCTGCTCGCGGAGCTGCGGAGATTCATGTAAACGGAGCGGTGGAGAGCAAAGTGAGTGTTTTAACTTTTAAAATGAACTTCCTATGAAAGTTAAGCTTCCAAAGACATGAACTGAACACATGCCAGACTGATCACGCGCTGTGAATGCAGCCGCAGCCGCGAATCCCGCGCTTACCTCAGTTCATGTGATGAATGTAATCTGATCCTGCTGCGTTTGTGCCGTGACATTCAATCGGCTCACTCACATTATATCAAACAGACACGTTCAGTTTTTAATTGTAGTGTCTCTAACTGAACTGATTTTCTCAAAATGAACGCGGTGGGCAAGTGATCCAGTAATCCTGTAGCCGACTAGCTGTGCCTAGAGTAGGGCAGTGAAGCATGCAGTGCGTTCTGGGAATTGTTGTCTTTAATCCCCGTTTTTTGTGTTTTCTCAGTCTAGAAGGCACCAAATTCAAAACTAATTTCACATTTCTACTGCATTAATGACCCAGTTTAAATACAGATTCATCTTCCCAGAAATAAGACTTATTCAACATATTTCCTATTTAGATATGTGGCAAATGCATTTTTGTTTCAGTTCATGCATTGTTTTAGTTAGGCAGGGTCAGCGGCTCGGCGCTAGCTTAGATTAGCATAATGAATGAAATCCTATGATGCCAGCTAGCATGTCCCGAGTATAAGTGATCCAAAAAAAACCACACCTAATTACTTCCTGTGGCCTGCGTATTCACAACGAATACAAATAACGATGCAGATTAAGATTAGGCGATTTCCTAGGCAGATATTAATTTGGGACTATATTATGGGGAAGCACGTAACGAAGCTATGGTGGCCGACACAGGGCAAAAATGCTGTCGTCTGAGACAGCAGGGAGTAGCTACCTCTCTGTAGAGCAGTTTGTCCATTTAAGGGATACTGTAGAAACATTACTGCAAAATGGCGATTTCACTGTAAGGGGACCCGTGGTGTTTCTATGTAGATAGAAATGGCTAATTCTAAGGTCATTAAAACATAACAGTTCATTTTTAAGGTCATTATACATCACTGGAAACAGTTATGTATATTATATAGAATTTCTGTTAATATATCCTCATAAACACTACACACTGCACCTTTACAATAAATTGTAATGTTATTTTTCACCTTTATATGGACCCTGAGTTACATTGTGTTGATCTGTACAATTTTATTGTATCAACATTTGATTCATATTTTATTTTGCTTCATTTTGTTATTTTCATCATTGCGTGCATATTGAGTTGCAGTGTGTTGATCTGTACTATTTTATTTGAATAGCTCAGTTCTACATTTATTTTATTGCTTTTGTACAAACAGTACATAATGCAGTATAGTGACATGTTACAGGAAAAACTATGGTCTTTGTGCATAATCAATGAGCTGTCTTGTGTTTAAACAAAGAGATGTCTTCATACAGCCGTAAGCCCGCATACTCCTTGTCATAGATTTACTCCAGAAACCTTAAAAAAACAAACTCACAACAGCTTTGACAGTACAGCCAGTATCTAATCAGAGATGTGCATCTCTGGGATAGTTTCACAGGTGCCAGATAATGCAAGCGCTGATTTTGAAGTCACCCGGCTGTCTCTGTCTCAAAGGCTCTGATGAATACATCTCGGGGATCCTTTATAGCCACGTGCTTAGTGGACTTTTGTGTTCTCTGGAGATACATGCCAACTTTTCTCATGGTCTTTTGGACTTCTAATGGTGCTGTTGTTCTTCTATATGCACTCCTTCCAGAGCCTTCCTTCCTTTAGCTGTGTTTTTTTCCTCTCTGCTTTCTCCCCTGTCTTTATCATGTAAGAAAAAAACTGAGATATGCTGTTCATCCAGATCCGGAGTTCATTTATTGTAGCAGTAAGATGAAAAGAAGTCAAAACAAATCGAGAGCTTGTAGAGAAAGCCATAGCAGAGTGCGTTCCCTTTTCCTCCCTGATGATATTCTGTTTATCGGAATTTCGATCAGTTCACACCGTCGCACGCAGTTTAGAAACGGCCGGCTTGGTTTGAATGGATGGTGGTTGTAAGTTCTCGGAGTTGGAAAGTAGAGTGTCAGGCTGGCTGTGGATCAGAGTCTGTGGGACTGATGCAAGCTGAGAGATAAGAAACTGATTTCAGGAAGAGCGGCACGGGCATTTGGTGTTCCTGAACGGGACTTTGAAGTCGGACAATGCCCACTCTTCCACAATCTCTAATGATCTTCATCTTCATGAATGATCTGCAAATGACCACGCAATCCTTTCTTGAAAATTTCTCCTGTTTACAGTTTCCACTGCCAGGCTAATCTTAGATCCTGTTAATGTGCAATAACCGATATTCCAGGTGTTATTTGCTTCGTGTTTAGTCTGGAATGTGTCCGAAAATGTGAGGTTACAGTCAGGGGACGCAAAACATAGCAACTGTTGCACAGGAGTTGTTAAACGACAAAGGAAAGTGCTAATTATGCAAAACAGAGTGTTACAGCACATTGAAGATTTTCATCTTCCAATCCTTTTCTTGTCCTCATTAGTGGTCTGTGTTCTTAATTTCATCATTAACATCATTTAAACGTCTGCCGTTCTCTCCTCTGTGTATTGCGGTGGCAGTCTGCCAGCTCAGGGGACTTTTGCAGGAAAATTACAGTCATTTTCATGAAGAGGTCATTATTTGCTCTGATGCAATCAGGCCAAGGTGAACAAAAGACAAGGAGAGGAGTCAATAAAGAAATGGATATATCAAGTGCAGTTACAGGGTCATTTGCCATAAAAGCAGCAGCGTGTTTTTACTCTACATTCGCCATGGCCGCGCTGATGGATTACTCTTTCACTCACTGCCCTCAAAGTCATTGTCAAAAGCTCTTTTTTTTTTTTTTTTTTCGGTGACGCATGGTTTTAGAAATGAAGGGAAGAATGTGAGGTGTGGAAATGCGGTGGATGCCTTCTTTTGGCTTTGAGTGAATAGGAAATAAGAATCCTCCATTAAAGCTATGGCAGAGTGGCAGTGTTTTGAACCCTGTCTTTGTTTCTTATATCTGTGAAATTCGCCTTTGATGCACTGACACCTTCCCTGTTATGAATTCTCTTTGCTCTGTCTGTGAAGAATAGCATAACAATTCACACTTCACTGTGTAAAGTTGCCTTAGTGCGCAGAGCCATAAATATCATTTATTTTGTGTCACGCATAAAGTCAAAAGCAATAGTTCTTGAGGTGCTTTTACCCCAGCTGCGTATTGTTATCAGCTGGAATGGGCAAAAAAAGGCTAATGACCCGTACTACTTAATGACCAGCTCAGAAGCCGCCGAATCCATATCATAAATCGTTCCTGTGGGTCGTGCCTCGGTTTCCACCTGTAAGGGGGGGAGTGCAAGTTCGGGTCATTTTTCAACATGTGATCAGGGACTCATTAGCAGCGGTTTTGTTCTGCTCTCATAGCGACGGAGAACATATGATATTAAATCTCTTTCCTATTGTACATGGTTCTAATTAGCTAGGTCATTCAAGTGGTGTTTTTTTATATGACGAAACATGGGAATTAAATAATAATTTTCATTATAATGTATCCCTGGTGTCCCGTTCCCGTGTTTAGCTAACATATAACAACTCGTGTGGAATTTCTAATTATTTCTATATTTTTTGTCAGATTTAAGGAACAAAGATGAAGGTTAAAATAAAAGGAGCAAAGAGGTTTTGAAAGAAACAGAGAAAAGGAACAGGATCTAGCGGTGGATGTGTTGTCCTTTGTATGTTTGGCATGTTGGCAGCACTTGATAAATGGACTGTTCTGGAGGAATCCATTCACCCTTCACAGTGCCACTGACCCTTCTCTGTTACGTAGCAACTAGACCTTCAGTGGAGGAATCAGTATAGTCCGCATAGCTCAAACCTAGAGGAATATGTTTTTTGTTTTGTGTGTGTGTGTGTGTGTGTGTGTGTGTGTGTGTGTGTGTGTGTGTGTGTGTGTGTGTGTGTGTGTGTGTGTGTGTGTGTGTGTGTGTGTGTGTGTGTGTGTGTGTGTGTGTGTGTGTGTGTGTGTGTGTGTGTGTGTGTGTGTGTGTGTGTGTGTGTGTGTGGTTTGCAGAATAGTATTTGTTTATGTGTTTGCTATACCCACCAAACTTTTAATTTATCCTTTTTTTCTCATGTTCAGGTTGAATTCATGCAATAGTCAGAATAATTGTTTTTTGTTTTGTTTTTGAGTGATACCTGTGATTCGAAGGGTGAGACTTCAATGGTTTGCTTCACATTGTGTAGATTTTTCAATTTCACACAAGTCAGCACACAACTCAAGGCTGCTGACCAGCATTTCAAAATAGTGCTGAGAAATCTTTCATCTGTCTTGTGCTCAGACACTTTTTGTTATCTGTGATTTTCTGTCTTGAGTACTTTTCACAGCTGTTTTACCACATACTCCTGAAGGATCATTTAAACGGAACAATTTGTATGATATGCACTCATAAAAAATGAATGAAATGGCTTTTTACATGCGTTAATATATATTATATATAACCTTATATATATTTAAAGCTGCAGTCCGTAGTTTTTCCACTTTGTCGCCATCTCTGTTTGAAATCTGCAACTGCAGTTATTCGCGGAATGATCAACTCTACGTGAGCTGTGCCTCAGCACCGCACAGCGCGTATGAATACAATGTTTTGAGGAGAATGTGCATCTGTCATGTGAAGGGCTGTCAGTCACTGCCCCGGTGTGGATACTGTCATTCAGAATCACAGATTCTACTGTTTGAACCGATGACCAACATAAGAATGTAAGCAGCTTACATCCACTTTTGTGCTGACCAACTAGGCCTACGTGGGAAAAGCATTGCAATAAATCATGATGATTAAATCTAACGATCGCTTATCATCAATCGTCAAACCGTGCAAATTATACTTTGTTTTCAAATTGTTAATATTAATAACATCAGCATAGCGTGACTACACTTAATGTGTATTAGAACTAACGTTACCTGTAGTTCAGTTTCCATTTCTGTGCAGTCTCATTTCTAATCGTCATCAACAAATTAATGTGGAGTAGAGATGAACTGCTCCGTCTCATAGCTAGCACAAAATAATGGATATTTACCATAATGCACGTAGCAAAAAGAGAAAGGCACAACAAAGGAAACTCTGTAACTTTTACTGTATGAATTAAGCGAACTGTGCTACTATTACATAATAACCATTGAAATGTCTGACCTTTCCAGCAGAAAAAAACTGTCTCTGCATCCGATTTGAACCCCTTCAAAGCACGGAGTTAACGCCACCTTTCAAAAGCCCCTTTTATCCTTGTTTTGGCTCGGTTGAAGTCTCTCTTTTTTCTGTAGCCATTCCGAAAGTCCGAATTCTTTTGCATTTTACAACGGGCGAATCTCCAGATGTCACTGTCACTGATTGAGGTTTCAACCTTTCTGGATCCGCTATCAAATTGATAAGTTTAATTATATCAAGCACTGTGAGAAAAGACTAAATCTCCACCTCCAATATCCTCACACGCGATATAGCCTACTAGCCGGGACTTCTTATTGATGTGTACAGATGTGACGCAATGACGCAAAGATATGCTCAAATCTCCCACGGAAATCCACCAGTACCACTGGAATTAAAAACTTTATTACAAGCTTACCGCTGTAAATCGAGCTAAGGTACGATAGTTTTGAACTCTGGCTGGTTATGTACTTGCTCAAAAACTGATTTTGGATCATTTTTAACCCACAAAAGTTACGGACTTCTGCTTTAAACGTAATTTATTCATTTGATGGCAAAACTGAATTTTCTAGTCTTCAGTGTTACAAATATGCTGATTTGATGCTCAATAAACATTTCTTATTATCATCAACCAAGGGTGTAGATTTGTAGGCATTTTAACTTTTGAGTTTTTTATGCCAATACGTTAAATAGACAATAATTACACAATTTCAACCATTTCAGTTTAGCTTTCTGTAAATCACAATCAATTCTGTAATGTTAAAGGTTAACTAAGTTAAAGGTAACTAATGAAGGGGGGCTTGTTAATGTCACTACATCAATTTATTGTAATATTAAAATTGAATTGGACCGATGATGATTCTGAAAGAAATCAATTTTGATCAATTTAATACATCCTTGCTGAGTAAAAATATTTAATTATTTAAAAAACAATTCACTGAACCAAACGTATTCCCTCTGGTGTCTGAGCTCTGGAATCAAGAGATGGTTAATGCATTGAATTTCCTCTATCAAGAAGTGATTTCAAATGTGAAGAATAAAAGATTTAGGAAATTGATAAACATTTCTGTTACATGCACTAATAAGACATTAAATAGAGTCAATTTTAATTTCATGTTGGCCTTCAAATTTGAGTCTGAATTTGTAAGAGATTGAGGGGATTAGTGTTTAGCTCACTCTAGTTGGACAACATTTTAATGTGGTCATATTAAACATGATTATGCATCTCTGACCAAAACTATGAATTCAGACCCCACACCCACTAAGCCCTTTGTACTGTAATTGTTAGTACTGATGTAATGGAACGCCTAAGATCCTTTAGATTAATGACATGCACATGGACATATGCAAGGGTGTGACCCAAATGAGTATGTTAATATTTCTTATGAAATGTGTGTGTGAATATTTTCTGTTGGTGTTTGTGCGGTCTGATAATCACCCTGCATTGGATTTCAAACATAAGGGTAATGTCTCATTCAGCCCCAGGCCAAGATGGCCCGTTCTCTTCTGATTCAGCATATTGCAAAAGTGTCACTTCATCATCGGCTTACCTGATCATAACATACAGTTTGTCCACTCGTAGCCTGCAAATGAACTTCAGAGTTTGGATCAGCTTGGATCAATAAGCTGTTCCTAACTGTCCCAGTCCGGCCCAAATGGCATAGAAGATTTGAGTTAAGGACATAAAAGCAGGCAAGTTTAAGTAAGGGATATGCTCTGGATGAATCATCACATCAGTCAGCCATGGGCTGATTGATTATGTCCTTAGGCTTTCCTGAGGCACTGTGGACCTGGACACCAAGCCTACTGACAACCAGGCCTGACCCAGAAACGTCTGACCGAAGGAAAGCATGACGTTACAGAGCACATTCTACACTATACACTACAGGACAGTAGTGAGTGCTGAGTGGCTCAAAAATAAGAGCACATTCCCAACACTGATCATCACATTAAGAGCTGCCAAAACAGTCTGAGCCAACAGGAGGTACTAGCAGGGTATCATCATCTTGGCCTGGCTATGAATGCCAAATATGTCATGTAAAGCTACTCAGATCTCAGCGATTAGAGGGAGGCCACAGGTTTTAAATGTGGGAGGTATAAGACACTCACAGCATAAGAGCGAAGCTGTCTATCTGGGAGATGTAACTGGTATTAGCTGCAGGAGATATTTAGTTACAAAACAACAAAAGTACACTATGTGTACACTACACCCCCTTCAAATTAATGCTTTTGGCTATTGCAGCTACACTTAAAAATGAAAGTTGCATAACGTCAAGCATATACAACCATGCACACATTTTTAGTAAAGTGAAGTGCACCTTGTTTTTTTTTTGGCAAAGACTCATAAGTCTGACATGTGTGATGCAGGCTGCAATCATAATCACATAATCACATGTTCAATCATTTGACCAGAAGAGACCTCCACTCCCACCCCAACCCCCAACTGAGCCTGGTTTCTCCCAGGGTTTTGATGGAGTTTGGGTTCCTTGCCATTGTTGCCTTTGGTTTGCTTAATTGGGGTTTAAAAGACACTTAATATTCAGAATCAGCAATATTATTAATTTGACTTCAACACTATCGAATGAGAACAAACACTATTGTCTTATATTGAGCTGCTTTTTTGCTGAATTGAATTTGTTTCATGACTAATGAATTTTCAACTGACACTATTATTAAACTGAATTGAATGAACATTGGACAAAATAACAACACTATTGTTTTATGTAAAGCAGCTTATAGCTGAATTTAACTTTTTTTTGTATAACTGATGAACTTTACACAGTTATTGAATTGAACTGAATCAACAATGAGCTGACTTGAGCTGAATAATTACACTATTGGCTTTTTAGAGAATTTTAATTAGTTTCATATTAGTTCAAGTTTGTGTCATTGGTTCTGTTATTTTCCTGTTTACTGTGAAGCTGCTTTGAAACAATCTGTATTGTATAAAGTGCTATATAAATAAAGGTAACTTGACTTGACATTACAATGTGAGGTCCGTGCTTTCTAGGTCTGGTGTGGAAGAATTTGGCTTGCCTTCACAAATCCCAGACCTGAACACCAGTGAACACCTCTGGGATGAACTGGACCACTAACTTAATCTCATTATTTTACTGATGCTTGTGGGTCAGAATGTGAGTAAATCCCTCAAGCCATTTTGAGCTCTAGTCGAAAACATTCCCTTCTGTGGACTGTAAAAAAAAAAGTGATTTTTATTTTGTTGTACAGAAGAATGTCTTGTTTATTTTAGATGTCAAGAATGGACTTGGACACTTTCAGCTGAGGTTGATTAGAGAGGGCACAAATATATGAAATATCTTGACAAGAGACCTTTCTCAATCTAGCTAACAGTTGGTCAATTAAATTATTTGAGAGAAAATCCATTTATATTTGATTGAACATGATATCCATGTATCAGCACATCTTTTGCACCTCGTATCCTACCCTCACATAACAGGATAAATAAACCTAATTTGACACAGTAAATTATAATGTTTATGAATATTTATTTTACAGAATCCAATATAATATTTTTTGAAGAATGTTGGGAACCAAACAACATTGGAGCCCATTGACTTCCCATTGAGAAAAAAATCTTATTTTATGTTCCACTGATGAAAGTAATAGAGGAATGAAATAACATGTAGGGTGAGTAAATGATTTTCATGAGTTTCATAATTTGGTGAATTATCCCCTTTAATGTTAATCAGCAATCATTTGTGAACCTTTGACGCCCAAGCGAAACAAACTTTATCCAGAATAGCTTTTTTGAGAGCAATGTTCCTGAGATAGTAAATTAGATCCCATATGCAAGTGCTTAGGGGTAGAAAAGGAGAGAAAAATAGTGTTGGCCATCTGTGTGCTATTTAGATTGATCCCAGCAGCCATGGCTGTTTAATTCAAAAACTGTCAGGGAGTGTCATTAGGTGCGGCCATTTTCAGGCTTCAGATTTCATTAGCCACAGGAAGGCCCACATTACCCTCAGGATTAATGTCAAGCCTCTTGATACAGCTCTGAAGCTGTGGAGTGCTTAGAGGAACATCTCTGACCTTTTTGCGTAAATACACTGCGATTCATTAAAGATTATGTAGACCACGCGAAAACTCTTAAACAGTTGAAGAGTTATACGCATTTGTCCGGTAAAATTATCCTTTCTGCTATGGGCATAAAAAATTGGTTCCTTTTTTTTTCTTTTTCTTATGAACCTCAATGTTCTTCAAAATATCTTGTTTTGTATAAGAAAGAAAGTCATACAGGTTTGGGTGAACTATCCCTTTTAAAAAATCCAAAACATCGTGCATACTTTTTTTTCATCCATCTGAAGTGTCTGTTGTTTTCTTCTTCAAAATTGCGTCATGAGCTAAAACCGCAACAGCCTGTGTGATAGTGTCTTTGGCCTTCCTTCCTTTTTTCTGCTAAAACCTCTTTCTTGCAGTTATCAGGAGGATGGAGCAGTTGTTACGTCAAGGCCAAAGCCAAGAGAGAGCATGATAACTCAGTGAGGATGAGAGGAGTCATCACTTTTCCTGTTTTAATTTGTAACATTAGTTCCTCAACTGGCAATCTTGTCATCTGCTTCCTTCCAGGCGTTGATTATAAAATGAGGACTGCGTCACACAGACCACACGGGCAAGATATGGTGTGTTTTTAAGGCAAAATGCTCCCATTTTCAAGTGAATGATATTCCACGGAACCCTAATATGATAAATTTTGAAGTGCAATATTCTGACAGCAGCAATAATGAAATTTTTACACAGGCCCAATTGAGACACAATCAAGCCCTTGCTCTCTAACCCAGGCTCAACATGTTGATGTTTCTGGAAGCTTTGCTGAATTATAAACCTGCTTGCACTCAAGGGGTTTTGTTTTTACCTGATTCAGGAGGTTGTTAAATGTGCACGATCATGGAGTCATTTATCACAAGCTTACTGTGCGGCAGTCACAGTCCCAGTATGCAGTTCCAGGTGCAATTGTACTGCACACAAATCAGGGAATGGTCGCAACTACACGTGATTCAGAGCAGTCTGGATGTCATAAAGAATATGGATCATACCCCCGTTTTAAGGTCAAACATATGCAAGGTCTGAAAAGATCTGTTTTTGTAGATGTGTGCATTAACCTTACCCAGGATCTTTAAGAGTATGACCAATATAAATGTCCAGAAGGCTTTTAAAGGGAGAAGACCTTTTGAACTGTGAATTTACATCTTTTTAGTCATTTAAAACTTCAGAAGATTGCTTGACAGGTTTTAAAGAGACCTCAAGACAAAGCTGAAAAGAGTTCTCTACTTTCAGGTACTGTCAGTGCACAAAGTGTTCAAACTGTGCATATATATTATCTTCCATGTATCTTATCACATTTGCAAAGAATTTAACTGTTTTAGTCTCAATACCTCTTAACAATCCCCGTTCCTTAACAGTTATTCTTTTAAAGCTTGTAAGGAACAAACATTAGGAAAAGTAAATGCAAAATAAATATACTATATTACAATAATATCTGTAAGCTGTATGTTTGATACACTAAAAAGAAGAACCAGTTTATAGACCTTATTCAGAGCAGGTATATGACAGGTATAAAAGCGAGGCTGTGAGGGACAGACTTGCTGTGTTTTCAATGGCATCCACTGTTTAAAGCTCCTAGATCACTTATAATTTTCACAACTCATGTTGTCATGTTTTTTTGTCTACTGAAATTTCTTGGGAGTGTTTCGTCAGCAGAACAATCCAAACACATTAAATAACAGTACAACCCACTACAGAGATCATTAACCCTCACAGCCTTACTTTCATTCCCATTAAAAATTAAATATGGCACTAATGTGAATAAGGTCTATATTCACTTTTTTTTTGTTGTGAATATAGACACAAAACAAATCTATATTTGCTGCGTCCAAAATCACATACTAGATATTACGTACTACATTACTACTTCCAACCATAAAGAAGTATGTTTCATATAGTATGATTGTGCGTTGTATGAATGACATTCGGACGTACTACATTCGCTATGTTGTAACTGTCATCTGACCTATGATGTCAGTCGTGTAACTTCACTGTCATTCACAAATTATCTCCTGTGGCCTAATGGGATAGTAAAGTCTCCAGTGGATGCATTTAGAATTTTTATGGAAGTAGTAGGTTATCCTACAAAGTAGGTACTTTCATCTACTGTTTCATGAATACTATGATTTCTGACATATTACTCATCTCACATAGATGACACAGGGATTCAATCAGGAATTGGGCAACATTAGTTATGCTCTATGTTTGACTCACCAAACAAATAACCAGCTCTTAAGAGTCCTTCAGGAACCGGTTCTGATTAAGAAAGGTGAAGGTATCTTTATTTTATTTTATTTTATTTTATAATGCAATGAAATCTCCAGTCATGCCAGTAACCTAATAAAAGCATAGAGAGGGTCGACTCATTAAGTTCATATCACCAGTATAATACTACTCATCCACCTTCTCTCAATGCAAACACTGACTTTTATTAATCTGAGTGAAGTTCTCTGAGCATCTCTGCCCACGAATGAATTACCCACATGCTCCTTGAATCCTGTGTATTAGTATTATCAGTTTGACATAGGTCACGCTTCCTGATGCTATTTTGAGATGCTGTCAACAAGTGTTGTTCTACATCCTGTGGTGGAAAAAGTCTGATGATGACTATAGTTAACGCTGAGCAGCTTATTGAGTTTCCCCCAGGAAACCTCCCCCGTGAATCACTAAAAGCTGTGCTGAAGCAGTCACTGTGGAGACTTCAATTACTGGCGTGTCCCAGTCGGCTGATTTCTAACTGTGGCCAGCAAATTAGAAAAAGGTGGAGGGAGGCAGAGAGAGAGCCTGAAAAACTTAAAAATCATTTGGAGAAGGATGGTTTGAAATTTGGATACAGAGGAACGACAGGATACTAAAGGAGACCAGTCACAAGAGTTTCTCCAAGCTAAATGTTTGAAATAACCTTTTGTTGTTCACATGTTGGCTACAGGCCAGACGTCTGCACCATAGGATTCAGTTCATAATCCTGCATATGACTGATTTATGGCCCACATTATCAACTGTTGACTCCAAATGAGTCTTTTTCCTTTGTGGAGACAGGTCTGTGAAAATGCAGACAAAAATGTCCTACATGTTTTCTAATTTAGGGCAGCACACTTCATCATCAGTGTAATTGTGTGGTTTTTAAAGATGATTAGGGAGGGTTCGTTGCGGCAGTAGGTTATTAGACCTTCACTGTACGTGCAGCAGTCGGGCCAGAATGGGCTTGTTCACAGACATGTAGAAGATTGTGTGTTCAATTCTAACTGTGAAGAAATGGGAATTTAGAAATTACTGTTAACCACTGTTCAGAAGTTTGGGGTCATTAGGATATTTATTTATTTATTTTTAAGCACTACTGATTTTAACAGTGTAAATAATAAGAAATGTTTCTTGAGCACCAAATCAGCATATTAAAATCAGTTCTGAAGGATCGTGTGACTGAAGAATAGATTGATGATGCCGAAAATTCAGCTTTGCCATCACAGGAATATTTCATTTTAAATATATATTCACATAGAAAAGAGTTATTTTATATTGTAATAATATTTGACAATATTTCTGTTTTTACTGTATTTGTTTTTGAATATCTTGGTGAGCATAAAAGACTTTTGACCCCAAATGTTTGAACGGTTGTGTATATGTTGCATGTTTCCTGACATTATATTTATTTTTGTCTTCCACAGAAGAAAGAAAGTCACTCGGGTTGGGAATGACATGATGGTGAGTGGATGATGACAGAATCTTTAATTTTCAGGTGAACTGTTTCTTTAAGATGTGTGTGTGAGGGACAGCTGTTGGAGTCATCACTGCTTATGAAGATGATTTGCAAGGGTTTCAGCTTTTATTAGTTTTAAATAAAGCCTGCACTCCAAAACAAATCATTTTCTATTATCTGGTTAAATTAATGTAGTTGGTTATCAATTTTTTTTTATTTTTGACTGATCTGCTCTTCATATAGGCACTTATGGCTGATTAGTTTGAGAATACCACTTATTTTGATGCAGTCTCAACTAAAACGGCACATCTAGCTATTTATAGTGAGTGTGTCATATTTGTGCTATTCAGGGTACCGGTTTTCTATTTTTAACATCTTTTAACACCTCCACAGATTTTAATTTTCCCCAGTGCCCATGCTGAGCCATAAGAGCACTATTTACCTTTAGATGACTTTATAGGCCAGAATATGTGGTGTTTCTTTGTCAGTGTCTTCTTACAACACACTATAACGATTTACTTAATCCTAGCAGATTTGCTTTTAGTGCATCTTTCACTGTCAGTTATGGAAACATGAAGTAGGCACTACACATGGCTGCCTCTGTGAACCCACAACAATTTTTGGGTAAAATATAAAATTTTTGGGTTGCAGTGGCATGTTAGCCCATGATGGCCAGCAGTTACTTACCTGCACTTGGAGAATGTGAGGTTTTCCCAGCACAAGGTAATCAGTACTTCCAACCCTTTTCAAAGCACTCGTCAGTCTGACCCTAACGATCAGCCCCGTGCAGCCGTACATCTGGTGCAGATGTAGCAGTCTCTCTCTCACTGGATCGGGGGAGCTGGATGTCTGCCAAGCAGTGAATGTGCTTCCTGGTGTCTGTGGCCAATAGAGAGAGTAAACACACACAGGTACTAGAACTTGAGCCAAAAGCCATCAGCACCCCAACTGCAAGAGGCCAGGCCTCAGTGATGTGGGTGATCACTTCAAACAGGATCTAAAGAATGTGTAAAACACATGGCATTCAATCACAGGCATTTGTGACCAGGTGCAGAGAGGTGTGCAATATTACAGACCAGTGCCAAAACGCTGATTAAACCTATGGAACATGTCAAAGATCATGAGCATAATGTATAAGACAGATTTGCAAATCAAAGTCAACTGAGTTCAAGCTCATGTCACCTTTGAAATGCTTTTTCCCCAACTGAGTTACATTGCAGTGCAATGAGGTATTTCTTTAACGTCACTCAGGTGTAGAGTAATGCAATATAGGTCTGGTTTTACAAAAAGGGCTTATATTAAGCCAGGCTTAGGCCTTAGTTTATTTTGGACTTTTAAGTAGCTTTTATAAACATGTCTTGGAAAAGAAAAAAACATTACTGGTGTGCATCTTGACTTGAGACAAAATAATGGCACTGACATATTTTAAGTTGTATCAGTGCAAGTTGCTTTTGGCTAAAACAGCGCAAATATGCATTTTAGTCTGGGACTATTCTTAAGCCTTGACTGTCGAACTGGGGGATTTACTGTCGTTATGGCTTTTACACACACCCACGTCTGGTTCACAATCTTTGTAGGGACTCGCCATAGAAGTAATGGTTTTTATATTGTACAAACTGTATATTCTATCCCCTTACACTAACCCTACTCCTAAACCTGCCCATCACACAAAACCTTCTGCATTTTTACATTTTCAAAAAAACTCTATGATTTATAAGTTTGTTTCCTCATGGGGACCTCAATTTAGAGTCTCCAAGAGTCAGTGTGCATTCAGATTAAAGTCCCCAACAGGATAGAAAAACATTATGTACACACATATCACATATGTGTGTGTGTATATATATATATATATATATATATATATATATATATATATATATATATATATATTTATATATATATATATATATATATATATATATATATATATATATATATATATATATATATATATACTACCAGTCAAAAGTTTGGACAAACATTTGACTGTTGTATATAGATACAATGGGGCAAAAAAGTATTTAGTCAGCCACCAATTGTGCAAGTTCTCCCACTTAAAAAGATGAGAGAGGCCTGTAATTTTCATCATAGGTACACTTCAACTATGAGAGACCGAATGAGAAAAAAAATTCCAGAAAATCACATTGTCTGATTTTTAAATAATTTATTTGCAAATTATGGTGGAAAATAAGTATTTGGTCACCTACAAAAAAGCAAGATTTCTGGCTCTCACAGACCTGTAACTTCTTCTTTAAGAGGCTCCTCTGTCCCATTAACTGTATTAAAATACACCTGTTTGAACTCGTTATCAGTATAAAAGACAACTGTCCACAACCTCAAACAATCAGACTCCAAACTCCACTATGACCAAGACCAAAGAACTGTCAAAGGACACTAGAAACAAAATTGTAGACCTGCACCAGGCTGGGAAGACTGAATCTGCAATAGGTAAGCAGCTTGGTGTGAAGAAATCAACTGTGGGAGCAATTATTAGAAAATGGAAGACATACAAGACCACTGATAATCTCCCTCGATCTGGGGCTCCACCCAAGATCTCACCCCGTGGGGTCAAAATGATCACAAGAACGGTGAGCAAAAATCCCAGAACCATACGGGGGGGACCTAGTGAATGACCTGCAGAGAGCTGGTACCAAAGTAACAAAGGCTACCATCAGTAACACACTACGCCGCCAGGGACTCAAATCCTGCAGTGCCAGACGTGTCCCCCTGCTTGCTTAAGCCAGTACATGTCCTGGCCCGTCTGAAGTTTGCTAGAGAGTATTTGGATGATCCAAAAGAGGATTGGGAGAATGTCATATGGTCAGATGAAACCAAAATAGAATTTTTTGGTAAAAACTCAACTTGTCGCGTTTGGAGGAGAAAGAATCCTGAGTTGCATCCAAAGAACACCATACCTACTGTGAAGCATGGGGGTGGAAACATACTTTGGGGCTGTTTTTCTGCAAAGGGACCAGGACGACTGATCCGTGTAAAGGAAAGAATGAATGGGGCCATGTATCGTTAGATTTTGAGTAAAAACCTCCTTCCGTCAGCAAGGGCATTGAAGATGAAACGTAGGTGGGTCTTTCAGCATGACAATTATCCCAAACACACCGCCCGGGCAACAAAGGATTGGCTTCGTAAGAAGCATTTCAAGGTCCTGGAGTGGCCTAGCCAGTCTCCAGATCTCAACCCCATAGAAAATCTGTGTTGCCCAGCGACAGCCTCAAAACTCATCACTGCTCTAGAGGAGATCTGCATGGAGGAATGGGCCAAACTACCAGCAACAGTGTGTAAAAACCTTGTGGAGACTTACAGAAAACATTTGACCTCTGTCATTGCCAACAAATGTATAGAACAAAGTATTGAGATTAACTTTTTTTTATTGACCAAATACTTAATTTCCACCATAATTTGCCAATTTAAATCTTAAAAAAATTTTTTTCTCATTCTGTCTCTCATAGTTGAAGTGTACCTATAATGAAAATTACAGGCCTCTCTCATCTTTTAAAGTGGCAGAACTTGCACAATTGGTGGCTGACCAAATACTTTTTTGCCCCACTGTGTGTGTGTATATATATATATCCAGGTTAAGTGGCATAACAGTTTAACAACTTAAAATCATAAGAATTGGCTTGAATTTGAAAGCATGTATGCTATTGGATAAATCTACATCTAAAATCTGAACTTTTTATGATACTTTTAAATTGCCACGTATTTTTTGGTAAAAATCATTGGTAAACTCATTTACATTTTATAAATTTATAAATTTAAACTCTATATTTAAAACAACAAAAAACAAAACTATATTAACATTTTATTCATTTTTTTAAATATAGAATTTGGTTTATACCGGAGGATACATACATATACATACATACATACATACATACAAATTAATTAATTGTTTTTTCAATTGCTTAAAACACAAGGTATAAAGAGTTTTTTTGGGGTTTTTTCACTCAAAAAAAAAGTAATATACAAGTTAAATGAAATGTTTCCTTCTACACATATTTTGTTTTGACCTTCCTCTTTTCTTCATCCATTCTTTATGACAAAACTGCCTGAAGATATGTGACATTTTGTCCTTTTACCCTAGACATCACAGAGAAGACAGATGTGATGGCTGTTTCAGAAGATCAGAGAGTGAGAAGCCCAAAACGCTGCTCTGCAAGCTCCAAAGCTCAACGGGAAGCTCCTCATATGTCTACATGAAAAACCAAACTGGCTGGTGAGCGTTGGTCTTTGTGATTCAGTCTGTTAGATTCTGAGATGCCCCATGCCTGCAAAAGATCAAATCATTTCCTCCCAACCAGATTAGACGTGTTAGCAGGGGGTATGAAACATGCTCACAAGCTTATATTAAAATGCCTTCATCCTCTTTGACAAGCCTCTTTGAATGGAAGAACACTGACTCTTAAAAGATTAACCAGTGGCAAAATATCTCAGAAGAACTAATAAAGAATTTGCTGGAGGATTTGCTTCCTTTTTGGAAAATAAATATGTCTGTATGCTATTTTAGGCCACTTCTAGTAGGCTGAACTTGATGCAGTGAAGAACAGATCTTCTCAGATGTTGTATGATGGTCATTGTATTCGTTTGAGAGAGGATTACTGCTTAAATCTGTTTGAGTATGTGCCCCATTTAATCTATCTGAGAAGAGCAAATGGAGTTTGTCTAAAGTCATCCTGACCATTGATCCCTCTTGGCTAATTGCCTAAATCTGATTGGTGTGAACATGCTGCGTGCCATTCATCTGAGACGGCCTCATCCTGGCCTAAAAGGTGAGGCATGGTTCAACCTTCATTCACTTAACACGTTTTGTGTAGCTAACCAGATACAAACCAAAGCCTTGTTGAAACATCACAGCATATGTTGGATAATGAGACTCAGCTGTCCTGTCGGTTTCTCTGACATACCCTTCTTAATCTCATGATGGCTCTGAGGATAATGGGGGTATTTCATTAGAGATACAGGCAGACAGATAGCGGGCACTGTTGCAGGCTAAGCCAGCAAAGTTAATGCTCGGGGCGGGTTCCTCCGCATTTGCCTGCCATCTGTCGCTCAGGCAGAAGTCCAGCAGTACGACAGGGCGTCCACCTGGGAAGGTAGTTGCATGCACCATCTTTCTCTATATGTCTGTAGATACTCACCACTGCCCCCTGGTAAAACCTTAATGAATTTGGAGCAGGGATGTGCAAATCTACATACTTTAACATACGAGTTCACAAAGTCACGTCACAATTATTTATATAGCACATTATACATTACAGATTTTTTATGTATAATAAATTCACCATAATAAACAAGAAAATATCAGTGGTAACTTTGCAAAATTATAGAACAAATTAAATTTTAAAAATCTTAAAGCACAAGGCAATCATGTCATTATTTAGCTAAAGTATAATAAATTCACCATAATAAACAAGAAAATATCAGTGGTAACTTTGCAAAATTATAGAACAAATTAAATTTTAAAAATCTTAAAGCACAAGGCAATCATGTCATTATTTAGCTAAAGTTGGTTCAATGATGATTCAATTCCACTTCTATAACAGTGTCGATGTGGCAAAAGACGCAGGTCAGTAAAACGATGCATAAAGCGCAACAAAATTGAACAGAACAGCCTTGAAATTTTGGAATAGGGAGTGTTCACCATGCGCAGGAATTTCACAACAATGGTGGAACGCTGGTTTGTTTTGTTGCGGTTAACTCTTGTAGGTTTTATGACATGTTTACAAGTGTTGGTTGGTACAAATCATTGGTTTTTTTGTGTTTGTTTTGTTTGGCATCAGGAAAAAGGAACTGTCCATAATATGCTTCTGTGGTTTTTGAAATAAAAGCTTTATTGCAAAATATCACCAGCACGTAGCCTGCCTCAAGTATGTGAGAATTTTTGCATTTGATTTATGGGCAATAACTGTGGGAAGGGCCCCAATTACCCTATAAAGAACCTAAATACTGTGAAAGATATACAATTAAAAAGAAACTTATCAACCTCACTAATCGGTTGGTTAGTCAACCATTCTGACCCATCCCTAATTGGAATAGAACTCATTTAGACAAAATAATGGACCTAAAATAACAGTTTACCCAAAAATGAATGTCCTGTAATTATTTACTCATCCTCATGTCATTCCAAACCTGTATGACTTTCATCTGCGAAATACAAAAGAAGATATTTTGATGAATGTTGGGAGCCAAACCATTGACTTTCATTATATGGACAGAAGCACTGAGGCATTTCTTAAAACATTTTCTTTTATGAAAGCCGTATAAAGTCATATAGGTTTGGAACGACATGAGGGTGAGTAAATTATGACAGATTTTCCATTTTGGGGTGAAATATTCCTTTTAATCTTTATCATGGACTGTTCTGGTTTCTTCAGAAACTTAAAAATGTCACAAACATAGCATGAAGATTTACTGGGTTGGATCTCTTTGTGAAATGTAGTTACGTTGTGTGATGGGCAAAGGTTTTTGCTATCTAGTTGAATTTTATAGATCTGCTCTTAATGCCCTGTCAGTACACAGCCTTTGTCTCTGATGATAGGACACGGGATTGATTGGCTGTGTAGACCTCTGCCGCTGTCAGTTGCTCAGCAGTGTATATAATATTAGCACATAACTTGCAAACATCAGAAGAATATTATGAGAGTCAATGGGATCCCTTAACGCAGCCTCAATACAAGCTCACCAAAGTTTCTCTTGGATCTGTCACCTTGCAGAGATGAGGAGGGGGAGGCATCATAAATCACTTTGTCAGGCAGGGTCTTTAGCCTGAGGTTTCCCCTCAGCCACCATCACGTTGTAAGTTGCTATTTTCCTCCAGGAGGCTGCTAGTGTGTTTCTGAAAGCATTGCATGTTCCCTACAGATGATCTTGCGTGGGAAGCTGACTCAGGGCTTGGGCACAAAGCACGCTGTCAAAAACCCTCCATGAACTGGATGGTAATGTCTTCATGCCTGAGCATGTGTTAACGTATTAGACCTGCTTCACAGGTTTAGATGCAGTATGTACACATTTTAAAGCTATTATTGATTATATTTTTTGGAAAAAACACATTTCAGACGAGACATTTAAATCATGCAAAGCATGACACACTGTTTGCTTTACTGCAGTTTAGTTTACATCACTTTACAGCCTAAACAGTAGCAGCCATGTAAGTGTGAGCATGCATAATTGCGATTACTCTTAAGTCAACATTGCTCTGTCGTGTCATCTCTGGGGATGGGTTCTTTGATTTGGATCAGGTGCTGTTGGCCAGAGCTGCATTGCAATATCATTTAAATAGGGCTATAAATTGATTAAAAAGTTTACCAGTAAATGAATTACTCACATGAATTGCCAGTTCATTTTAAAGTTTTTATATTATTTATTTTTTTATTAAAAACACGGGAGTCCCTGCTCCAGTGGTTGAAATGTTTCAAAATGTATGTGCAGTTGGGTGGCATGATTAACTGATAGTGAATTATAATCACAATATAATCATTAAAAATCAATAATAATACATAAATATATATATATATATATATATATATATATATATATATATATATATATATATATATATATATATATATATATATATATATATATATATATATATATATATATATATATATATATATATATGTTTAGATTTATTAAGGGGAGCGTGGTTGATTAATAATCAATAAATTGCTAATATTAGAAATTATAATTAGTACTTTTTAGTTATTTTCTATTTTTATACATATTCATTTGAATTAGTCCTAGTTTTTTTTTAACTTACATTATTTAAATATTAAATGTATATTAAAATATTACATATTTTTTCCATATATTAAGTCCATATTTATTCATGTTTAACTTATAAAATTGAAAGCCTTACTTTTAAAAATGATTAAAACATTCAACTTTTGGCAAAGTTCTTTGTCTCAGTCTGACCTAGAGCTAGACTTTTAGGTGATGATAAAATGCAGCTGGCCTGGGGCTCCTGGATCAATTTTCTCTACATACATTTTTAAGAAAGTTGGTGTTGATTGACAGGTAAACTTTCTGCCCCTTTTCAGTCAGGGTTCAATGCGGATGTCTGGTTAATGAGGTTGACTTCAAGGATTATAATCAGAGGGGGGATATTACTGACCATATGTGTCAGCGCAGATGAGCGAACCTCCCAGGTTCGTGGTGTCAAAAGGATATTTTTTTGTTTCCTCGCACTTCTTATTTACCATAGAGCTATACAGATCGTGTCACAGCCCCCCAGGGGTGACTTAAACAGCCTAACGTCTATGACAGATAAGTTATGCTAAACAGATTATTCATGTTTGCAAGACCTTAGAGGCACAGCATGGCCCTTCTGGAGAACCAGATCATCGTATCTGTGCTTTCAGCATCCATGGCAAGGCCAGAAAATTTATTGTAATAGGTTCATAAAGGGCTTAACTCAGCTAACGTATCTAAGGTGCATCTCTCCACTGGGATGATTAACGGAATAATTTACTCAAAAAATGTCATTTCAAACCCATATAACTTTAATAGTTTATGGGTGAACTGTTCCTTTAAATGGCCATTTTTGTGCTCTGATTTCATTTGTCTGTTGGTATGCTCACCTATTGATCTTCGGACAAAACATTTGATGAGAAAACCAGAGAGAAAAAGGAGAGATGGGGCAAAAACACAAATGTGAAAAGGAAAAAATAAAAAGGCGCCCTCAGAAGCGCACTGTGACATATGGAAGCTATCACAGGGCTATGCTCCCATCTGTGTCCACAGCCGCGGCTCGCTGGCACCCAAAAGCCACTGCGCAGGATGGGAGTAATCCATGGAAGAGGATCCATGGGATTGTGATGGGACTCAAAGTTCCCTGGAGACACAGATTTAACCAGGAAGAGGGGAAGAAGTAGATGGATTATAATGGTGTAGGGTGAAGTGCAGATGTTCAGTGCTATTTACAGAAAACAGGTGCCCAGGCAAGGTCTTGCTTTTTGTTTGTCATGAATACTCCTCCTGTGATGTTAGTGCCAAATATTGTGTTTGGAAATGTTGCAACTCAAAGTCTGTTGGCGCTGTGTGTGTACAGTGCAATTGAATTGACTGTCTGTTCTAAAAAAAAAGTCCCATATAAATTCCAGCCCTTATGTATAAGTAAAGGAATCCTAAAGGCATGAATTAAAACTACACAAATAAGACCAGAATCCACGTAATTTAAGATTCCCTTGTCTAAATCCTTGAGGAATGCTTTATTCCTGCAGGTTTAATCATAGTCTAAAATTGCATTTCACCTCTCTACCATATTTTGTTCCTTTGTTGTTAAGAAATGAAAAATGACTAGCGATACGGAGAACATCCTGTTCAATGCAACATAAGTTTGAGAATTCTGTGTGCTGTGTTTCTAAATGCTCTTGAAGGCACCGGATAAGTGTTTGGTTCATGTGCGGTTTTGCTCTACTTGTCTGGTGCTTCATGAGTCATTGGGATGTCGAGTGCCCCCCTGTCTCAACCTCTTTTCCTGCCCTGTTACTCACTGGACCACTTCAAGTTTTCTCGGAGTGAAAAATTTATTGCAGTTTGGTAAATTTTTTATGGCTCCATTTCAGTGGACCTCTGATGGCGTGCTGCATTCTGTATCAATCCGGCGGCGACCGGCCCTTAACATTCTCACAAGCAGTCCCGTGAGGCCGTCTGACGCACACGCACACCTCTGAAAAAGTTACACAGAGTGAGCGCTGTCCTGTCTGATAAATCCCTGTGGACCAGACCTCTGTGATTTACTGCATGTCGAGAGTTGGGCTTTTCTGGAACCAATGGCCATACCAGACAAGTGGAAGTTTGTCCTTCCAAACACAGTACACGCTACAGATGATCTGTAAAAGCGAATTTATTCTGATCTGTTTTGGGCTTCCTTTCGGATGACCTCCCACGTGAACCTCTATCCGTCTTATTCAGGACAGCAGAACATTTGCCTCTGTCCATGATGAAGGGGAGACCATGGTTGGCTGTAACACTTTGCTTTGATCTTTGATCTGTAACTGTAGATATTTTCTGTGCTATTTCTCTCAAACTTTTTTACATTTTTGCCACATTTGTCTTCTAAAGTTATTTTGGAATCTACAACTTTACCCTCTAAACATTTAGTGTCAAGTACAAAAACTGCTGTTGTTATAACCAAAAGTACCCCATAATACTATGAAATAGAAAACATGGAGATGCATTTATTTTAATAAACAAATTACATTGTACAGAATAATTTTTCAACCCTATCAAGCATTTTTTTAAACTTCACCCAATTCTATTTTAAATAACAAAAAGGAACATTTTATTATAAAATAGCAAATGATTTGGGGAAATTATTATACAAATACATCAAACAGGATCCATTAAAAACAAAATAGAAAGTGCATGTTAGTGTTTTTTATTTATTTTATTTTATTGTTTGTGTTTTAAAGCATTTAGAGGAAAATTTTTGAGTAAATGTTATATAGGCCAATAAAATAATACAAGAAACTGCTGATTCATTTGACACCATTCTGTCGTTTAACATTCATTAACTGAACCACATGCAGAATGTTTTTTCTTCTTCTATTTATTTAAGATTGTTTTTTTGTTTTTTTTCTCTATAAATCCTTCATATTTGTACACCGAGATTTCTGTTGTCAAATCAGGAGGATGGTGGTTTTGTACAATACTTTTCAAAAGTTTGGATTCAGTAAGATCTTTTTTAAAGAAATTAATACTTTTATTCAGCAAGCTTGATATAGATTTATATTACAAATAAATGGTGATGCTTTTTTTCTTCTTCTTATTCTTCTTCTTCTTCAAAAAAATAGCACCACAACTTTTTCAACAATGATAATAATAAGAATTTTTTTTTTTTGAGCAGCAAATCAGCATATTAGAATGATTTGTGTGTGTGTGTGTGTGTGTGTGTGTGTGTGTGTGTGTGTGTGTGTGTGTGTGTGTGTGTGTGTGTGTGTGTGTGTGTGTGTGTGTGTGTGTGTGTGTGTGTGACCTGAGCTCATAGACCTCCCCTAAGGCTACACTGCTTGGGCCCCTGTGTTAACACCTCTCAGTGCTGGACACACCTGTCATTGATTAGCGTGAGTGTGTAACCAATGCGGTATGCCTTCCCTCATAAAACGATACATCCAATTTCAGCTTTGCTATGAGCTGACCCAATGTATACAGTTATTTTTAACATAAGTACAACCATACCAAATTGTAATTTTCGTCCCTGAAGCCACGGAAATTCTATTGGCTGTATTGCAGTTTGTTGTGTGCATGTGTATGTGCTTATAGAGGCCCCACTAATGTGGCTCATATAACATGCAGCATGATGATGGTAAACCTTCATTTCCATGCACCATATTTGTTGTTGCAGCTCTGTCTGTGATCGCATCCCTCAACTACAGTGCTCTGCAAAAAAGAACAGCTGCTCCTCTTCGCACCATGCTTTGAATGTATACACCAGTCCCCGTCCCGCAAAGTAGATCCCCATGTCAAAACCTCAGGAAGACGCCGGTCCCACAGGAACCAGGCTGACCACCGCCATCTGCACTTGACGAGCTTGTCAGCCGCGTGCAGCAGGCCACCTTCTTTTCTTATCATCAGGAAGTTTTGGGAGGTATTTCTGTTTGTTTGTTTTGCAAATGTATTTGTTTCCAATAATGCTAACAATTAGGTGACATCCTCTGACAGAACGAGCACTGGTCCGGCCGCAGATGCACATGTTGCATGGAGCTCCACAGTAATGAGCTCATCAATCAACACAGTCTGATGAAACACTGTGACAACATGGCTCATGGTTGACATCTTGGACAATGAACAGGATGTTAATAGGTCATTTTCTTATTAGAATATTATTACAATTTAGTACATTTTAAAAAGTGATTTATTCTTGTGATGGCAAAGCTGAATTTACTCCAGTCTTCAGTGTCACATGATCCTTCAGAAATCATTCTAATATGCTGATTTGGTGCTCAAGGTTTTCACAATATTTTTGTGGAAACCGTAATACATTTTTTTTTTCAGGATTCTTTGATGAATAGAAAGTTGAAAAGAACTTTTAATTGATTAAAATCTTAACTGAACCCAAATTTTTTAACAGTAGTGTAGATAATTCAAATATTTATGTTAATTTATAACTATATTAAAGCCTTATAGACATGATATTTCAATCCATATATCACTATCTAATGTGCAGTGCACTATTTATGGCATATCACCATAAACCAAGCAGTTAAGAAAATAATTTCTCTCTTAGGTGCACTGTGTAAATGTCAGCGCCATCTAGCGGTGAGGTTGCAAATTGCAACCGCTCACCCCTCCCTTCCAAAGCACATAGAGAAGCTACGGTGGCTGACACAGGACAACGATGCTGACGTCTGAGACGATCGTGAGTAGCTAGCACTCTGTAGAGCAGTTTGTCCGTTTAGCACTACTGTAGTCACAAGATGGCGCAAAATGGTGGGTTCCCTGTAAGGGGACCCGCGGTGTATGGAGATTGAAATAGCTCATTCTAAATAATAAAAACATTATGGTTCATTATGTAAGATATTTATAACCCACTGAAAACATAGTTATGTGTATTATATTGCATTTCTGTAAATAGATCCTCATAAATATTACACACTGCACCTTTAACAACGCATCAAACTCCAAAAGTTCAGTTCCTTTTGAACTGAGTGAAAAGTTGGCTGCCCACTATAGTGTTTGTTATTGTTAATCAGCACCTTGTGGTCCAAAGTCCGATATTCAAACCATGCTGTTTTTCCTGGAGTTTACTCTGTCTTCCAGCAATACTTTACCCTGTCTTCCAGCAATGCCAAAAAACACACAGGTGCTCAATTAATAATTTCGGTTAACAGTAGAATGAATGGTGTTCATGTGGTGTTTACCTCCTGTGGCATAACGCTTTGATTTGAATGAGTTTGCTGTTTCCCACTCAGAATCAACCCATTCAATACATTTACAGAAATACATTGCAAATCTGAAATGGCTTTTTCTGCTGTCATCACAGTCATTTATGCATGCTGTGGGCTTATTTGTTTGGCCCAGTGTCATATGCCTTCCGAGAAAGCATTCATGCAGAGAAAGAACCAATTATGTGTAATTTCTGCTTTTAAGCCCATCTCCCATAATCACCATGGTGATATTTTAAATGTGATTAAACACACAGGAGTACTTCCATGTGCACAAATGTTCCTTCCTCTTCACAGAACTGGAACAGCCAGGGGTGCGTTTCCCATACATCGACTTTACTCACAGGTTGAGAGCTGTCGTTCCAGCGCTGGAATTAACGTTGAGGTAAGAGGTAAGTTGTAAATAGCTAAATATTTAAGATTAACTGTTTTGCAATAGAAATGTTAAATGACGACAGTAACATCCAGGAATGCAAACTAATCAACTTTTTTTATTTGGAAATGGTTCAAAATGGTTATTTCCCAACTAGAATTAAATCTAAATTTTTATTTCTTTATGCTTTATAAACAAAATTGTTCAAAACATGGTTAAGCCTTGCCGACACACAACAAAGACATCCATCTAGATGAGTACATAGAAAATTAAAAAATATAGCGCACAGAACGACCCCAAAGTCTAGATAGATATGATATAGAACTAGATAGATATGATATAGAACAAGTCTCAGATAGATATGATATAGAACTATAAATTAAACCTAATTAATCACATGAAATAAAGCCACCTTAATGCTTTCTGTATAATATAATGCCTTTGAATGATCTTTTATTTTCAGCAAATAGCCATTTAAATGTGGTTCTTTTGATTAATTGAATTTAATGTAATTAAATTAAAGACGTTAGGATGTTTTATGAATATGTATTCATAAATATAACACATAACATGAATATCGACATACTGTATATGCACATAGTATGTGTGTTTTATACTGTGTGTATATATATATATATATATATATATATATATATATATATATATATATATATATATATATATATACAGTTTTGTTCAAAATAATAGCAGTACAATGTGTCTAACCAGAATAATCAAGGTTTTAGTATATTTTTTTATTGCTACGTGGCAAACAAGTTACCAGTAGGTTCAGTAGATTCTCAGAAAACAAATGAGACCCAGCATTCATGATATGCACGCTCTTAAGGCTGTGCAATTGGGCAAGTAGTTGAATTAGTTGATAGGGGTTTGTTCAAAAAATAGCAGTGTGGCATTCAATCACTGAGGTCATCAATTTTGTGAAGAAACAGGTGTGAATCAGGTGGCCCCTATTTAAGAATGAAGCCAACACTTGTTGAACATGCATTTGAAAGCTGAGGAAAATGGGTCGTTTAAGACATTGTTCAGAAGAACAGCATACTTTGATTAAAAAGTTGATTGGAGAGGGGAAAACCTATAAAGAGGTGCAAAAAATGATAGGCTGTTCAGCTAAAATGATCTCCAATGCCTTAAAATGGAGAGCAAAACCAGAGAGACATGAAGAAACGGAAGACAACCATCAAAATGGATAGAAGAATAACCAGAATGGCAAAGGCTCAGCCAATGATCACCTCCAGGATGATCAAAGACAGTCTGGAGTTACCTGTAAGTACTGTGACAGTTAGAAGACGTCTGTATGAAGCTAATCTATTTTCAAGAATCCCCAAAGTCCTCTGTTAAAAAAAGGCATGTGCAGAAGAGGTTACAATTTGCCAAAGAACACATCAACTGGCCTAAAGAGAAATGGAGGAACATTTTGTGGACTGATGAGAGTAAAATTGTTCTTTTGGGTCCAAGGGCCACAGGCAGTTTGTGAGTTGACCCCAAACTCTGAATTCAAGCCACAGTACACAGTGAAGACAGTGAAGCATGGAGGTACAAGCATCATGATATGGACATGTTTCTCCTACTATGGTGTTGGGCCTATTTATCGCATACCAGGGATCATGGATCAGTTTGCATATGTTAAAATACTTGAAGAGGTATGTTGCCCTATGCTGAAGAGGACATGCCCTTGAAATGGTTGTTTCAACAAGACAATGACCCAAAACACACTAGTAAACGGGCAAAGTCTTGGTTCCAAACCAACAAAATTAATGTTATGGAGTGGCCAGCCCAATCTCCAGACCTTAATCCAATTGAGAACTTGTGGGGTGATATCAAAAATGCTGTTTCTGAAGCAAAACCAAGAAATGTGAATGAATTGTGGAATGTTGTTAAAGAATCATGGAGTGGAATAACAGCTGAGAGGTGCCACAAGTTGGTTGACTCCATGCCAAACAGATGTCAAGCAGTTTTAAAAACTGTGGTCATACAACTAAATATTAGTTTAGTGATTCACAGGATTGTAAATCCCAGGAAAAAACATGTTTGTACAAAATAGTTTGAGAATCTACTGAACCTACTGGTAACTTGTTTGCCAATGTAGCAATAAAAAAATATACTAAAAACCTTGATTATTCTGGTTAGTCACATTTTACTGCTATTATTTTGAACAATACTGTATATATATATATATATATATATATATATATATATATATATATATATATATATATATATGTGTGTGTGTGTGTACATACACACACACACACACACACACACACACACAGAGAGACTGTATATGTGTAAATCAGTCATTTATTCTGTCATTCTCCTCACCTACATTGTTCTTTTCTTCTTCTTTTCTGTCTGTTTCTCAAGGACACCACCATAAGAGGTCCCTTAGACTAATACAGTTATCTGTTTATCTGAAGCAGATGAAAACTTCCTCTGAATGAATATACACAATATCTTGGCACACCAGTCAGGATCCAGCACAGAGGAACCTATCTTTAAAAACATCACAGGCATGTAAGTATGCATCCTCCTGAATTCCAGTCCCTTTGTTTTTAGATGTAAGGGAAGAGCAGTAATGAGTCTTCTGTTGACTTGACATCCTTGGAAAGTCCGCCTGGACCGCACACCTGCTGTCCATCCAGACCTGTGGAATCTCTGTATGGATACAGAGGATGCAAGATCTGGAAAGTATGCAGGCGGCCGAAGACCCTTAAGGCAGCACAGCGTGCGTCGAGGAAATGGCCAGGAATGTCAATGCAGCCATTCCTTCCATATCCTCCGTCGTTTGCATTGTTTGAATGGCCGTGCCGTTAATCATCAATATAAACACCTGTAAACTTAATATAATTCACTGGGCCTTTTGTTGAGGGTTTTCCCCTTGTTTTGACGGGACACTCAAAGCAGGAGATCATGAGGCCCTTTTCTTCCATATTAACCTGAGTGTAACACTCATGGGTGGTTTTGGTTTATGTATTAATTCATTGCGGTCAGCTGACAGTGTGCTGTGAAGGGTAGTGTCACTGGGTGCACTGGCAGCTTGACAAGTGCCCCATCTGACAGAGGCCAGACTGAATGTCCTTGACAGTAGCATAGCGCTGCCAGGAGTGCTTCAGTGGCTGCAGAATGCATAATTGGTGACACGATGAGCAAAGAGGACACTTGACAGAAGTCCTGGGCTGGAGAGAGAAAGGCACACTGGCAGCCTTTACAATCTCATAGATGTCTGATCAGCACATGGTTGATTAAAACTTGTTTTTTTTTCTTGGTTCAAAGTACAGCCTGTAATGGCTGTCAGTTGTACACCATTCATGTGTAACCTTTTTAAAGGATTAGTTTAAAAAATAATCCAGAAATGTATCCACTGATTAACCCACCCTTTTAGTGTACGGAGAGTTCAGACAGAATGAAATGGTCTTGGGGAAAAAACAACAGTCTATATGGCAGTTCATAACTATTTTTTATGGTTTGGCGAAAAATGGCTATTTGGTCACTATTCATTGGTACAATCTCAATTATACATTTTCATATCATCACAAAGGGGTGAAAGCTTTTGAACAAGATGAAGATGTCTACATTTTTTTAGTTTGTTTAAATATCCATTTTTTTCATTTAGAATTGCCCTTCGGAAGCATTGGAAGATACTTACTTGTTTCCTGGAGGACAAATTAAGTACAATTTACCTTGATCTTCAAATTCAAAAAGTTTTAACCCCCCGACTCTTAATGCGTCATGTTTCCTTCTGGAGCATCAGTCAATGTTTGAACCTTTTTTAATAGTTGTGTTTGAGTCCCTCAGTTGTCCTCAGTGTGAAAAGATGGATCTCAAAATCAGACAGTCACTGCTGGAGAGGGTTTCTAATATGCAAAAGATGCTGGAAATCTGAAGACTGTGCAGGACCTGGAGGATCTTTCGGAAGAAATGTTTTAGTAGTTTAACTGCTCAAGACAAAAAAGGGACTCGTGAACCATCACAAAACAAAAAAAACAGCTGTGGATCATCCAGGGAATGACACACAGTATTAAGAATCAATAGTTGATAAACTATTATTCATAAACGGGTCATTCTTATAAATTAAAGGTACACTATGCAACTTTTCCGTCCGCTAGAGGTCGACTATTCAAAACAAAGGCGTAGTTTGATGACGTCAAGTTTGAGCGCAGAATCTTGGGACGTGTGGTCTTCATCTCACAGCCGGTGGGAAAGAATCGGGATAGGACTCGAGCAGAAATCATGTTCATGAATGGGATTATTAACGTTATGAAGCAGAGCAGGGCCGAGTGTTGAGGGAGCTGAGCAAGGCCGCTGGAGCGATTGTTAGGCAACACACGGCTCGCGAGCAGTGGGACATTTAATTTGACGGGACACAGTCGCCGGCGCAATCTCCACTTTTCCGGTCATGAGTATGAGGTAACACAGTTCTGTTTATCATATTGAATACATTTAAGTGTGTTTAAAATGATGTTATGACGTTACTCTGTGCGTTCGCTCTGCGGCTGCTGTGACACTTGTTAACGCTGATATGACGCAATTGACAGGCGACTCCCTCCAGTTCCTTGGTTAAAATAGCAAATTTTTCACAATTTACATTTGGGATATTGTAAGAACTCAACTGAACAAAATATATAACACTGCCTTGGTGGTTTTTGAAAATTTTACTGCAAAAATCCTACATAGCGCACCTTTAGCAATTTTTTTGTTTTGTGGACTAAATGTAAACATCTTTAAATAAAATAACATGCATTTTGTATGATCTCTCTTATTTTGTTAAAATTTGTAAAAATAGTTTGTTAACATTTTCACAGATTCTGCAAGCGGTTTACATACTTTTCTTGCCACTGTATATACATTAATTCATTATTTTATTTATTTTATTTTATTATTTTTGAAGTTTTCTTTTTGAAACTAGGGCAGCATACATGGAAACTTTTTCTGATACAGTTTAAAAAGCATCCCAGCCCAGGTGGGATTACTGCATATTTCCCAAACTTCCATTTGTGTTCCCTCCTAGATTTGAATGAGGAGGTGTGTGCAAATTTATGTCTGGTAGTGTAAACTATGTTGCGAAATTGTTCTCACATATTTTTTCCTCTTGTCACATTCTTTTTCTTGTGGTCTTCTGAGCCTTTCTGTTCAGGCTTCAGAGTGCTTTATACACTCCACACTTTTATGTTTTAAGAGCAGAAGAAAATATTTTTCTTCTCATGAATTCCTGTGTTAACATTCAACATTTTATTAAGTACTTTTTTCTTCTGTTCATTTGTGTTTTGAATCTGATGTGATTATGAGAAAGAGACCGTATGTGGCTCCCATGAGAAAGAGATGAAACATGCATCAATTCAGTGACAGTCCCAAACTCATCTTTTTGATAAAGGGTTCCATTATCCTTCATAAGTCCAGCTGCAGGATTTTCATGTCATAAACACAGTGGAGTCATTGCAGTTAGCTTCAGTGCACTGCTGAGAAAAAGACACGCTTCACAAGGACTTATGGGTTGACTTTTTTTTAGCCTAAAACATGCGTATTCTGAGCACTTATGATTGTCAATGATATACAATCTTTGTAAACCACTTCTGTCAGTGTGTCAGTTTAAGTTAAAGAATGTCCTTGCTAATCTAAGCACCAGACATCTCTCCCAGCCATTATACATTGAAGCTTTAGTCCAAGAGATCAAGGGGAACTTTTAAGGTTACTTTCTTTAAAAGTTATAATATAACAGCAATATGAGTTAAAATTGAAAAATGAACATGAATTTCAGGTAATATCCTAGATTTTCTTTTATTTCATGTGACTTGTAGATCCCACTGTTATTTTAATGATATGGATGGCTTAGACTAGGGTTGCAATGAATTTGCTATTACTTATTTTAATTGTGTTGTGCTTTTCATAATCTGTGCGTATCATTAAGGACTGTGTCCATTAACGATGCCCAGATTTGCTTCATTTTACTTAAGTCATTCTTATGCTCTTATTCTGTACCAATTGCTGTATACTATATAATTATGGACTCACAAAATCGCATGGGTTTGTTATGTTGTAGTGAAATTCTGATTCAGTCTGACCAAAAGTATTGACTGAGTGTACTGTTTTATCAGCTCACAGAATAGAAGCAGAGGCCTGTTTGAGTGCAGGTCAATATTCCCGCAATGCACACATCCCTAACTTTAGTCATGATTATTGAGGTGTGATCCATCTTTGTCTTCGGAATGCAGCTGAAGGTTATGGCCAGGGTTGCCAAGTTTGTGAAATTGAAATTGACTGTTTAAAGGTGTGGTGTGTAATAGTTATGAGCATCTATTGACAGACCGAATCCGAATACCGAGTGCTAGATTCTCTCTGCAGTCTCAGACGACATCTTTGTCCTGTGTCGGCCACCGTAGCTTCTCTATGTGCTTCGAAAGGGGGGGGAGCAGTGGGCGGTTGCATTTCGCAACCTCACCGCTAGATGGTGCTAAAATTGACACAGTGCACCTTTAAACCTTACTGTACGTTTGCTGTCTGTACGTTTTTGAAATAAGTCGTATGCTCACCAAGGCTGCATTTATTTGATTAAAAAATACAGTTATATTTAGACACAATTTAAAATGAAAATGTACTTTATTCCTGTGTTGATGTAAAGCTGACTCTTCAGCATCATTACTCCAGTCTTCAGTGTCACATGATCCTTCAGAAATCATTCTAATTTGCTGCAGAATATTTGTATTATTATTATTATCAATGTTGTAAAAACAGTTGTGCTGCTTCATGTTTTAAAGTAAACAGTGGTACTTTATTCCAGGATTTTTTGATGACTTTTAATCAATTTAATGCATCCTTGCTGAATACAAGTATTAATTTCTTTAAAACATAAATCGCACTGACCTGAGACTTTTGAATGGTACTGTATATACATTTTAAATTGAAGGGTTTTGAACAACAGCAACAGCCAATCTTCTGCAAATAAATAATTTTTTATAGAAAAAAAAATGCAAGCCAACTGTTTGATGAATACACTGAATTTACATAGAAACTGACAGCATTTAAGCAGAGCTGAAGTAAAAAATGTATTTGTTTAAAATCTGCTCTCTATATCTCATATTGCATAGTTACATTAATTTGTAAAACCTCAGGCTTGATTTTTTTTAAAGGCTACTGAGACTGTAGTGACTATAATATGCAGTAGATCTGGAAAAGCTTTATAGGGTTCGGGCTGCGTTTTGCTTTGGTTGTGTTGATCACTGGGCTTTTTCAGTCCGATTTGGCAACCCTGGTTATGTGTGCAGGCCACAGGAGGAGGTGCTGAAAGGTTAGATGTACAATCAGGAAATTCTCTGTGATGGCTTCAGCTCCCTCAGTGGGTGTCTATATTCCCGTGTCGGTGTTTCCTTTTCCTTTTTCATTCACACGGCACCCAGCAATCCCCATGACTTATGAGAGCTCTGCTTTGTTTAGCTTTGCTTTTCTCTTGTTTTGCTTGTCTTTAAGAGACTGCAGGTTGACATAATGAATCATCTAGCAGAGAGAGGAGGTCAGGCATCAGAGGGACACTTATGTTGACCGCTCATCTGCTTTGACTATTTGTCCAGTGGCAGGAGACTTATGGAGAACTGCTCCCCTCTGAGTAACCACAATGTTCTCAAGATGATAGAGCAGGTCAGGACGTATATACCTCAGCCTCATGCAAACTAATAAACATACTTGTTCAGATTTAAACACGGTGTGATGGATGCAGCATGAGCATCTGTCTGAGAGTCTGGGAGCTGAAGGGGTTCAATCAACTTTAATCAGCACGCTTCAGCCTCTCCAAGAAACACAGTTGGGGCAATTCAGCCATCTCGCTATGGCCCATTTGCACCACAGTTTACATTAACCTAGCAAGTTCTGAGGAGCCCTCAAGGCCACAAAAGCTAAAAGTAAACATGCCGCACACGGAATGTGTTTACCAATCTGCCAATGACCTTTTAATACGTGTTTCAAATGTGTTTGTGAGTATTTTAATCTGAAATTGTCGTTGCATATGTGCGTTTGCTTATCAGATTCTTGAATTAAAGGCTAGAGGAAGGGAGTGCACTTTTAATGTCTTTAAATGTTAAATGAGCAAGTGAAAACTGATAGGTGAAGTGTACGAGTGCCAGGAATATAATGTCCTAAAAATAGAGTTTGTCACCAGATGAGTGGAAAGAAAGTGTTAGAGGGGTCAGAACTAGCAGTCTGGCCGTGTGTTTGAAGTGTGTGTGTGCGTGCCAGTGGCTGTGCTTCTTTTTTCTCCGGGTCAGCAGGGATGCACACTCAGGGTTTGACAGGATGTCAGGCCGATCCTTCTGCCTTCATGTCCATCTATCTGTTGAAGTCTCTCTCTTTTGTCTATTTGTTTCTTTCTTACTCTCATTCGCTCTGTCCCAGTGGAGAGCAAAATCAATGTGTCCCTGTCTGTCAGTATGATATTGCCTCGCAGGCCTCAATTTTCCAACAAAATGAGTGCAGTGGATGTGTTTTGATATTGATGTACCACCCAATATAAAAGCTGCTACATGATTTCGCTTGAAGAAAAAAAAAAAGATTTTTACTTCAGTAGATGGATCGCCAGTTGTACATGAAAAATCAGGGACATTTTATTGTCTTTTTATTCTGTGAAAACCAAATAGCATTTATTAAACTTGAGTTAATTTTAATGTATAATTAATACACTATTGTTTATTACTTGTTCGTGATACATCAATGTTCAATTATACAAAAAATTGTAAAAAAAAAAAAAGCATTTTATTTGAACAAAACTAAAAAAGGGTCAGTAATGAATTTATGAATGCTTTTAAATTGATCAAAAGTCACAGTGAAGACTTTTGTACTTTGTTACAAAGCATTTCTATTTGTAGTACATTGTGTTCTTTTTAACAGATCAACCGTCTTTAACAATAAAAGAAATATCATTTTGAGCAGAAAATCAGTATATTAGAATGATTTCTGAAGAATCATGTAACACAGAAGTGAGGATGCTGAAAATTCAGCTTTGTCATCGCAGGAATATTTTTTATTTCAAAATATATTAAAATAGAAAACAATTAAAATTGTAATAATATTTCACAATATTACTGTTTTACTGTAATTTTCATCAAATAAATGCAGACTTAGTGACTTCTTTCCCCAAACTTTTGAATGTTAATTTATGTTGATTACAGTTATATTTCAAAAACATAAAATAAGACTCTTTTTTCAAAAACATAACACACTGTAGTGTACATTGTTAACATTTCAAGTAACATTACCCAAGATTAACATTCTGTAAAGGAATTCACATTCATTCTTGTTATTTCATGTTAGCTATCAACAAATACTAACATAAAGAATTGTGAAGTGTTAACAAAATATTTTGAAGTCTCTGGGGAGAAGAGCCTTGGTGAGAGAGGTAAAGAAGAACCCAAAGATCTGTAGCTGAGCTCCAGAGATGCAGTCGGGAGATGGGAGAAAGTTGTAGAAAGTAAACCCTCACTGCAGCCCTCCACCAGTGGCGGCTTTATGGCAGAGTGGCCCGACGGAAGCTCCTCAGTGCAAGACACATGAAAGCCTGCATGGAGTTAGCTAAAAAAAAAAACACCTGACGGACTCCAAGAGGGTGAGAAATAAGATTCTCTGGTCTGTGATGAGACCAAGATAAAACTTTTTGGCCTTAATTCTAGGCAGTATGTGTGGAGAAAACCAGGCACTGCTCATCACCTGTCCAATACAGTCCCAACGGTGAAGCATGGTGGTGGCAGCATCATGCTGTGGGGGTGTTTTTCAGCTGCAGGGACAGGACGACTGGTTGCAACAGAGGGAAAGATGAATGCAGCCAAGTACAGGGATATCCTGGACGAAAACCTTCTCCAGAATGCTCAAGACCTCAGACTGGGCCGAAGGTTCACCTTCCAACAAGACAATGACCCTTAACACACAGCTAAAATAACGAGTGGCTTCACAACAACTCTGTGACTGTTCTTGAATGGCCCAGCCAGAGCCCTAACTTAAACCCAATTGAGCATCTCTGGAGAGACCTGAAAATGGCTGTTCACCAACGTTTATCATCCAACCTGACAGAACTGGAGATGATCTGCAAGGAGGAATGGCAGAGGATCCCCAAATCCAGGTGTGAAAATCTTGTTGGATCTTTCCCAAAAAGACTCATGGCTGTATTAGATCAAAATGGTGCTTCTACTAAATACTGAGCAAAGGGTCTGAATACTTTTTTACTTTTTCTTAGTTTTTCTTTTTTAATAATAATTATTTATTTTTTTTCAATATGGGGTGCTGTGTGTACATTAATGAGAGAATTGTTTTTTACTTAAATTATTTTAGCAAATGGCTTCAATATAACAAAGAGTGAAAAATGTAAGGGGGTCTGAATACTTTCCGTACCCACTGTAAATATTTATATTTCTTTTTTAAAATCTAAGTAAAATCAAATTCAGAATAAATGACAGCTTACTGTCACAATAATACAATATTGTGAAATTTTAAGGGGTGTTTTTCATCTGGTCTTCACACGTACAAAATAGTGTCTCACAGTCTTTACTGGGCCGTTCCTGGGGTCTTGTACCATTATGTCCAGTCTATGGCCCGCTGGGACAGTCTCAAAAGTCCCTCAATGGAATTTAGAGAGGGGGGGAAATCACTTTGTCTTTCAGCAGTGGACTTTTTTCTGCATGTGCCGTCTGTTAGTAGAAGTCTCAGGCCATTATTCATGAAGCTTACAAAGGTCGGGTTAGGCTGCAAGCAAATCCCTCTTCAAGCTAATTATTGTTCTCTGAATACGTGGATCAGACTCGACTGTGCTGTCGCTGTGCTGGGTTCAATGCAGGCTATTGATTTTAATTATTTCTATAAGAGAAATATTTCACAGTGAAAACTTCTTCACATGGTGTGTTGTGTCTCAATAAAACCCAGTTAACTGTGAATCAAAGGGACACCTTCACCTTATTGTTAGTCATGCTAACATGCTTAGTCCCTTGAATATGCAGTCACTTATCCAAGATTAGGCTTTAGGGAAAGAAGGAGGAATTTTAAAATATCCTGCCTTAATTAAGCTATAGGGTCCATTTGGCCAGCTGAGAACCAGCTGTGTGTGTGTGTGTGTGTGTGTGTGTGTGTGTGTGTGTGTGTGTGTGTGTGTGTGTGTGTGTGTGTGTGTGTGTGTGTGTGTGTGTGTGTGTGTGTGTGTGTGTGTGTGTGTGTGTGTGTGTGTGTGTGTGTGTGTGTGTTTGAGCTGTTGGTCTGATTACGGTCACCATGAAGCATTGCAGAATTCCCCAGCTCAGGGTATAGCAACATCCTCTGTGATTCGACTGGAAAATGTCCAATAGCAAATTAAGAGGCAATTAATTACAGTATCTTTTAACAAACAGAGACGCAAACATACACAAATGAGCCAAGAGACAGGATGCCAAAGAGAGGGGAAGCTTGAGCTGGCCGATAGGAAGCAAGGACAGTAGCGGTTGGAGTGCGGCCCTGTCCCTGAAACCAGCATGCACTCAGACCTCCCTTCCTCCCTGTATTTTCCTGTTTACCGACCTGCTCACTCGCTTGTTTGGATGTTTTCCTTCAGTCCCCCGAGTCGATATCTTCCTGTGGCGCACGGGCACTCACCTGACTTAATCGCTCCGGTCTGGCTGCCGGACGTCATTAAAAGGCTCAGAATATCGACTCCGGGAAGTCTGATGGAGTCTGGTGCGTGGTGCATTGTTTGGAAAATGCCTCAGCTTTTGCCTTTGTCATATTTTAGAATCAAATCATGCTCCATTCATTCCATCTTCACTTCATTTTGACTCTGTGTGACTGAAAGAGGCTGTGATTTTCCACCAATTCCGTAAAAGGAATTAATGCCACTTGAAAGTGCTGAAGAAATGTATTTCTTTTTCTTTTTGACCTGAACCTTTTAATACAATGCCTTTGAATGAATATTTAATTTAACTGTCAGACATAAGTGTGAACTAATGAGTGCAAGCAAGAATGTGAAGCATTGAACAATTGTGTTTGGATGCCAAAATGACTGCTTTTGTACCTCTCAAAGTGATGGTATGTCCGTTCTTTGTCTCCTGCTTACCGTCTGAATATCATTTAGATTAGTCTTTCCTCCCATCTTATCACCGGTGACCTTGTGACCCCCATGTCTAGAGGAGCTCTCAGATGCAGTGTGATTTGAACAAGGTCACACAGGTCTCTGGCCAATAAGGCAATCTGTTAGATGTGATATGTCTTCATATCAGCCCAGTCTGTTTGGTTATGGAGACTCTGGCTGTGTCCAAAATCGCATATTCTCTTGAGTAGATACTCATTTTGAATAAGTGACTTCACAACCGCTAAAAAAAGTATGTTATGTATAGTATGAATGTGTGTAGTATGAATGTAGTCTGGACATAGTACATTCGCCATGTTACCCTTATCACATGACCTACCAGCGTCAGTTGCGTCACATCACTGGCATTCACAATTTTTTTTATTAATGCAGAGCTTGAGAACGTTAAATGCATCCTGCATTGGCAAAAGAGATTACAAGTTAGGTATTAGACTTAAAGATACATTTTTTCATGATTCTTTGACTACATTCACACTGTCAGTCAAATCCGATTATTTGTGTATCCGATTTGAATCTAATCTAAAATAATTGATGCCCACATTGTGTATCATAACTGTTCAAATCCAATTTGTGTGTCCATGACGCTCTTACGTTTTCCGGAATATCTGCTTTGGTTTCCATGGCAATGATGTTGCATTGGTAGGCATACGCCAACAACCGCAACCTCAGCATGGAGAGGTTTGCAATGGAGATGTTATCTTATTTACAACACGACAATGTGTAGCCACCACACTGGACTACTGCGTCTTCTGAGGCTGGTATGTGTGGCTTTAATAAGGGAAGAAATAGGGAAGAAAATGAGGAGGGTGATAAAGGAGGACAGGTGGGATAAATAAGCCAGTATTCAGATAACAAGAAGTTAAGCTGGTTAAGACCAGAGGTCTTTAAAAAGTATTTTTGAGGTGGTACTTAATGGGGCTGGGGTTGACAACAGAACTGTTTGTTTTTCATGTAGAAAAAAACCTCCCAAAGGTGTTCTATTGGTTTGAGGTCAGGCCATTCAAGTTCCTTCACACCAAACTCTCTTATCCATGTCTTTATCGACCTTGCTTTGTGCACTGATGTGCAGTCATGTTGGAACAGAAAGGGACCATCCCCAAACAGTTTCCACAAAGTTGGGAGTAAGAAATTGTCCAAAATGTCGGGGTATACTGAAGCATTAAGAGTTTCCTTCACTGGAACTAAGGGGCCAAGCCCAACCCCTGAAAAACAACCCCACACCATAATCCCCCCTCTATCAAACTTAACACTTGGCACAATGCAGTCAGGCAAGTACCGTTCTCATTGGCAACCACCAAACCTAGACTCGTCCATTGCATTGCCAGACAGAGAAGCGTGATTCGTCATCCCATCTAATCACACCGGTGTGATCGTAAGCTTCAAAAGCTTAATTATCAAATGTAACATTTTATTTTTGTTTTTTTGGAAGCTGCATTCAAATCCATTTGGCTCAAAAATATGATGGGGCATGTGCCCCCTAGGTTTGAATAGGCATGACTCTGGTTAAGACAATAGACAGTAGAGCACATGGCACATAGAAACAAACATGACAAGCCATGTGTTCACACCAAACATGACAAAGACAAGAGCACATTGCCAGTGAACACAATCACAAGCCATGTGCTCAAACCAAACATGGCACAAACACGCAGCCAGTGAAATATGTGAACCGTGACACAGAACACAACACAACAACAACTGACCACTGAACACAAAGACCAGCCACTTGAAAAAAACACCCAAGAATGAACACTTAACATGTGCATTCACAACAAAAGACAAAACATGGAGCATGAATGTCCAAACCTGGCACTGAACCGAAACCAAACTAGACTGACGTGCCGGGATGTGTCCGAACACCATGCTCCACACAAAGCACATGGATGAGAGATTGCACGGCTTGAACACACAAAGACAAGACGATACGTGTGTGTTTTAAGGGCTCTGCCACAAAACCAAAAATAAACCAGACCGAAGTGACAGAACCCTGACACTTTACTTGCACTTTTCAATGCATTCTTTTTAAATCCTTTTAAAAAACAAAAAAATTTTACTGACCCCAAACTGTGGAAGTGTAGTATTATGTATATGTAATAATTTGAGGGGCTGTCCTGGCTTAATGCACAGCAGGTTACTGCCATTAACAGTCTTGTAAGTATAGCTTCTGCTTGACCTTGTTCCTCTTGTGGTTAAAGGGCATAATAAATGTTCTTGAAAGTGTTTATCTGTGCATGTCTTAAAAGTTTCATTTAGCTTGAGTGCAGGTTAATATTCAGTGATGCACCTCGTGTCCTGGTAACCACACTGACCGCATTCATAAACATAATGAGTTCAGTTTCCTCCTCCTGGTAAACACTCAGACCCTGTGACAGGTCACCACCCACTCTTCTCTCAGAGCATCGGAATGTGTCACTCTGGGTGCTGGAGACATAAAGAGACTCACTTTTCATGTTGCCTAAGTATCTACTGCAGGGCAAAATGGGAGAGATGCCCAAAATTCAGACAGTTCACTAGATTTTGAAAGGGCCATTGAGATGCACGTTTGTTGATCTGAACTATGCCCATTTAGGACTGTGGGAAGGAGATGTCAGATGACTCTCATACCAGACTGAATATATGACTGCAGTAAAGAGAGGAGAATTTTCTCATTCTGTGGTCAACCAGCTATTTCTGTTCATCAGTGAACAGATGAGTATCTGCTTTTTTCTCTATTGTTTCTTTCAAATAACACACTGTAATGACATGATTGTCCAGCTGCTTCTCATTCTCTGTATATATCGTGAGGGCCTTCTGAGGGAAAAGTTTAAGCATAACAAAGGTTGTGTGGTTCTTCTTTGTTTTCTTGACACACTTGTTTTAGTCTCTTTCTGTGTGTGAGGAACAGAGGGCTTGTGGGGTTGTCCTGCGAAACTGGAAGGATATTCTTTGTCATAGTGCTTTCTGTTATCACCAAAAGCGACTCTTGACCCATACAAATTTAACAGAGCAGACTTTAATAGAAACTTCACTTTCACCTCTCACTTTGCAAAAGACCCTCGGCTGGACTTTGTTTTCATCACCCCTCACCCTCTCTCTCTCCCTCTCTCTCTCTCACACACACACACACTCACACACACACACACACACACACACACATAAATATGTATAAGGGTGTGAAAGGGAGAGAAGTTTTATTAGGGCATGTGTTATTTAATGTGATGGACCAATCACAGGAAGATAATAAATTGCACTTCCACTACATAGTATATAAAAATACCCTGCAAATCTAAAATCATTAAAGACAGTTGACACATTCCACCAACACTTTAATGTTACCATTATTTTGGGATTAGAAGCAAAAATGATATGTGTTTTTGTTGTGAGAACTATAAGATATATTTGATAAACATAAAGAAACAGATATGTCTGTGTCCACCTTTGAAATAGGGATTTTGGCCTGTCTCGGCTCAGAGGCCTTGACTTTCTCCTATGTATTCAAAATCATACAATGTCATAAGTTTGATCTATACAATTAACAGGATTTTAATTACTAACTGACCAACAACAAACTCTGTTTTGCATGAATTTCTCCCTATTGCAAAAACCACAGTTATTTTAAAATTGACACCTATTAGACTCTTAAATTGTAGTGTTGACCACATTTATTGAGCTCAATCTTCAACCCTGTTATGCAATCTATTTTTTATGATATATTTTGTCTACTTTTTTAAACAGGGTTGTGAAAATTGCATATCTGATATCAAATTAATTGAAAGAAGAAGAAAAAAGACATATACACATTTAAAATAAAGGCAAAAACTGTCCCAGCTTCATAAGTAAAAATATACTATAATTGGATGCTTTAGCTACTCTTGTAATACATTTAATAGTAACATGCATGACTATATTCATATGACAACATTCATTCATTATGTATATACCACATTTCTGCCAAAATATCATAGTTGCAGTTGTGTTACTACAGTACGTCTAGGTCATTTGTGGGTTGGAAAACATTTTGTGAACTAATAGTTCATTGTTTGCACAATATTTCTCCTGTTTTCTACGTCAATGTTGTTGGGAATATCTGCACTCTTTTATCTTACAACAGAGATTTCGAAGAATTCAAACGGATTCCCTGGATCTCATAGCATTGTTGTGGTGTCGTGTGACCGCGTCTGAGCTTGCGATGTGCGGGCTGAGCTAATAATGCTCCGGGCAGCATCCAGACTAGGCCTAACATTACTTACTTTATCACCGTATTAAGTTTCTAAACAATTTCGCTAGAATAATATTTTAATTAACGATACTTTATTACTGCTAGCGAGCTAACGTTAACTGGGATAGCTAGGGTTTAACGTAAAGGGAACTGTTTTAAAAAAATATAAAATTCAGTTTTAGAGTATTCAACGTTTCAGTACAATACATAATGTTAAAAGAGTTGTATACATAAAAAAATCGCAATGACTTACCTTTAATTTCATAACCAGGCTGCAGCAGCTTCTTCTGTTGACTGTCTGGACCGTCCGTTAAAATTTGAACTGTCGCTGGGGAAACCGTATTTAACCCAATGGCAGGGTTATTACTAAAAAAGAACCCAACGATGTTCAAATGACCCAACATTTTTGTAAAATAACCCAACATAAAGACCCAATATGTGTAACCCAACGGTTGGGTTAAATAAATAACCCAACGTTTTTTACTGTATACAATATTTAATTTGATATATTGAGGTTAAAGATGTTTTGCTTATCGCTTCTGTCCCTCCTTTCACTGACTTGTTTTTATTTTTGTTTTACTTGTTTTTGGCTCTACTTTATACCCAATTCGTAGACCATGCTTACATTTGTTTGAACAGAATACAAACTCCATATTCTCTTTCTTTTGAGGAGCACTGAGCTCAGCGCTCTCTGTTATTCAAAACTAGAGCACTTCCACATACCTTCATTAATTCTGAGGAGTAGACGCACAGTGGGGTCTCTTCCTCTGGTGCGAGCAGCATGGGGTGTGTTTGAGTAAGTGTGGAGTGTGAGACTGTGTTTGTGTGTGTGTGTGTGTGTGTGTGTGTGTGTGTGTGTGTGTGTGTGTGTGTGTGTTTGTGTGTGTGTGTGTGTGTGTGTGTGTGTTAATACAGCTCTACTCCTGCACCCCGGAGACCACCCGCTGATTATGTAAAACTCCTCCGCCTCTGAGCGTCTAAGCACAGCCAAGAGGGAAGTTCAACATCCATCTCTTCTGACCCTGTCTGACCTGTCTAATCCTGCCGTTTCTCAGGTTCTGATTACACAGATCAGGGACCAGCATTGGGATCGAACACCAACCCTAATCATCAGTCACTCTGACTGGCATCTGACAGCTCCCATGGCCTGCTGGAACCTTCTCCATTCCTGCCCCACCCCGATACATCCACTTCAAAGTCTCTCAATGTATCTGAGGTTATCTTATTTATTTGGCCATTGAACTCCCAGGAATATCAGTTAGATTAATGGGTGGATCTCATGACGGAATAAATGTGATTTCCTAATTGAATTCTAATATAGCATAGCGTGTATAATTTGCTCGACGTGTCAATGAGATCACTCCATATGGTTTGATCGCGCACTGCCGATGACATGCATCCGGGTTCGTGATCCATTCCATGTGTTGCTGTCTTCTTTCAGCACAATCTGGTGTATTGCAGCCCATGTACGATGATATTAACTGTCATTACTTCCTTTTGTAGCTTTGAAAACTGTATACTGCATGCTACAGTGTATTATACAAAAACATTCATAAAGCATTTCATTTGCAGTGACGAAATATTTCCTCACAGTGTTTGGCATTGGATGTTAAAAGCTAACTTCAAACATGCTCCAAACTTTGCAAAAACTTCCACCTGCTTTTAATCTGGCACACTTAGCAAAGTTTGCAGCAATTACCATTCAGAAAGAGAAATGTCTGCTTGTCCATGCCAAAAACACAGTAATTGATCTAATCTAAAGGGAAATCGTTGAATTCACAGTCTGTGACTTTGGGACCTAAAATTGTCTGTGTTGACAGAAGGGGCTCTGTAGTGCAATGGGTTCTGTTTCCTCGGCTCAGAGAGCCTTGGACTGAAGTTGAGGTACAGACTGCTATACGTGACCCAGCTCACAACCTTCTAAGGCATCACATGTGCTAGTCCTGAAGGATTTCCTCTGCACACTTCTCATTGTTTCTGTAGGCACTTTTTTTTTCCTGTATCTCTCTTTCTCTCCTTCTCTTTTGGCACTGCATTACATATTTCAAGTGGCAAACACATGCTGTGTGTCCTTGGTCTCTACTACTGGTGTCGATGTCTATGATTTATGTAAAAGCACCTCCAGGCATTTGACAGTAACTACTGTAGTCACATCATAGATAATAATTGACTGAGCGAGACTTACAGTGAGCAGGTGAGGAACATGGTCAGCATCATGGGAAACAATGTGAAGAGCAGTTCAGTGTCAAGAGATATTTGAACTTTCTGACGGAAATATTGTGTTCTAATGGTTGCTAGGGTGTAATGGGCTGTGGCTATGTGGTTTCTTACTGATCCAATTCAAAAGAGCCCACCATCAGGTATCTACCTGTTTGTTTTTATTTTGTATTTTAAACCAACTTAAGTTGGTTCACTGGAGTTGATTTAGTTGGTTTAGCTTTGCAGCCAGGTGATCTTCCAGGCAAAAAAAAGTTTAAAACCAGCACAAAAAAAAAGAAGTAGTTTTTGTTGCTTAACTTTATTTTGTTTCTTTGATTTGCTGTGTTGTTTTATTGTGTTGGGTTTTGTTCTGTTCTGTTTTGTTTTGTTTTGCTGCTAAGCTTTTTGTGTTTTGTTCTGTGTTTTGATCTTTGTTTTGTTTTGCTGCTTAGCTTTGTTGTATTGTTTTTCTGCTGCTTAGCTTTATTGTGTTTTGTTCTGTTTTGCTTTGCTGCTTAGCTTTATTGTGTTTTGTTCTGTTTGTTTTGTTTTGCTGATTAGCTTTATTGTGTTTTGTTCTGTTCTGTTCTGTTCTGTTTTGCTGCTAAGCTATATTGTGTTTTGTTCTGTTTGTTTTGCTTTGCTGCTTAGCTTTATTGTGTTTTGTTCTGTTTTGTTTTGCTGCTAAGCTTTGTTGTATTTTGTTGTTTTGTTTTGCTGATTAGCTTTATTGTATTTTGTTCTGTTCTGTTCTGTTCTGTTTTGCTGCTAAGCTTTATTGTGTTTTGTTCTGTTCTGTTTTGCTGCTAAGCTATATTGTGTTTTGTTTTGTTCTGTTTGTTATGTTTTGCTGTTTAGCTTTATTGTGTTTTGTTCTGTTTTGTTTGTTTTGTTTTGCTGCTAAGCTTTATTGTGTTTTGTTCTGTTTTGTTTTGCTGCTAAGCTTTATTGTGTTTTGTTCTGTTTTGTTTGTTTTGTTTTGCTGCTTAGCTTTATTGTGTTTTGTTCTGTTTTGTTTGTTTTGTTTTGCTGCTAAGCTTTATTGTGTTTTGTTTGTTTTGTTTTGCTGCTAAACTTTATTGTTTTTGTTTGTTCTGTTTTGCTGCTAAGCTATATTGTGTTTTGTTTTGTTCTGTTTGTTTTGTTTTTTGTTGCTAGCTTTATTGTGTTTTGTTCTGTTTTGTTTGTTTTGTTTTGCTGCTAAGCTTTATTGTGTTTTGTTTGTTTTGTTTTGCTGCTAAGCTTTATTGTTTTTGTTCTGTTTTGTTTGTTTTGTTTTGCTGCTAAGCTTTATTGTGTTTTGTTCTGTTTTGTTTGTTTTGTTTTGCTGCTAAGCTTTTTTGTGTTTTGTTCTGTTTGTTATGTTTTGCTGTTTAGCTTTATTGTGTTTTTTTTTCATATTCTTTCATTGTATCATATTCTTGTCCTTAGATATGATTCGGTCTCTTCTTCAGTGTAAGTCTATGGCATTTTTTTGCTTATTTTATTCTCCACCAGGCAAACAAATTGTGTCTGATCAAAAGTAATAGCATACCTCATCTCAACAATCACCAAATATAACAGAATAGATTCTTTAGTTGTAATGGACTTACCCTTGCAGTACCTGACATATGTCATATGACTGTGCTGTGTTACCAAGTCACAGATTACAATGCAAACAGTGGGAAATGCAGTGTGTGACTGTATTGAGCTGCTCTCAGGACTGATCTGAGATCAGTGATTTGGATGTGAGTGCAAGGCCGTCTGGGCTTTGCTGCACTGTGTCAGTGGAGGTATTGCTTGTGGCTCCCTGTGCTGCTCCACATTACCAGGGAACGGTTGCCAGGGCTACCATTTATTAATATCTATCTATAATTTTGAGCACTGTGCTCATTTGAGCAAATAATGAAGACAGCCACTGGTTCCAGGGGAGGTTCGCTGGCATATGAGCATGCAGATCTACATACTTACAGGAGTCTGTCTGTGTTTACGAGTTTGTTAATAAGGGTCCAATTTAATAAAATATTGCATAAAGTATGTGCAATCGCATGTTTGCGTTTGTTTTTATGTAAAAAAAAAAACAATAGCTAAGTATCAACCAGGCAAATAAAATCAACAAAAATCTCTTGTAAAAGTACTGAGAAGCGTGAGAAGAATGGCCTGTAATTCATGTGGTCATAGCTTTTTATTAAAAGCATTCTATTTGTTTTTTGTTTTGTTTTTTCTAATCTTTCCATTGTTACACTGCTTAAATTAATTTGATCAGCCATGCAGCCTATTTATATCACTGTAATTTATTCCCAGCTGCATCACAACATAAAACAAGAATGTAGTTTTTAGGATATTTTGAATATTCATGTTCCTGCCCTGAGTTATATGTTTTAGAGTTCAATATAATTGCCATTGATATTATTAATGGCATTTATGCTGTATAATATTGCCCCCATATCAAATTGGAACCGCTATAGAGCCAGCAAAAAAAACTAATGGAGCAACTCTGCCCCTGCTGGTTCATGAGTTACACGTAAAATTGATGAAGATATAGCTCTGGATGTATATTGTGTAACAAATAGTCTGTCTTTATAATCATGTGTAAATTTACTTATAAGACATCCCTGATAATGGAGCTCTGAAATGTTAGATTTATGGTTTTATCTTATCAGCAACGATTGTGTGTTTTTTTGTGTTAATCAGCAACTGCCTTTTGCTGGGTTTTTTTGTTTGTCATAGCATTTTATGCTGTTATTTAAGTGTGATGTCACTGGAAAAGGAAATCTTCTCTTTTATAGTGTTTTTATCTTTTGATTAAAGATTATGAAGTCAAACCAGTTATTTAAAATGCACAGATTAATCATTTGAAATAGCAATGTTCACTTTGTCGATTTTGATATAATGTTGACCTTGGTGTCATGTGGAGGAACTTTCTGAACACTTGAATGTAGACATTTTGCATTAATAATATGCTTATAAGAACACAACATCTCGGTAAGGAGTAAATCTCCCTAACCTGGAAATGACACTGTTGCTATGCAGTAATGAGTCTAGTGGCAGAGGAACGGCTAGACATGCAGCTCAGCTGTTCACTGGGATCTGACTGCGGCACAGTTTTTCTCTGTCTAGACAATTGTCTTCATATAACAAGTGAGATGCAGTATTATTTGATTCATCTGAGTTTGTTTATTAGACGTTAAAAACAAAGCTTTTTTACTGTTGGAGGGTGTGAGATGAAACAGTAAAGTTTTGTTTTATGAAAATGCACCACAAAGCATATAGTGGACATAGGAATGACATTTAAAGGGGTTGTAAACTTAAAATTCAAATGATGTGATTTTATATCCGCAGAATGTTCTGTGGTAAACACAACAGGAGATGATTGGCAGAATTATTACATTGTTCTTTAATGTACACTGAAAGTAAAATGCTAAAAATGGATGTTATCCAAATTGTCTGAATTTATGTGATACCTTTATTGTGAACAACAGACCTACATTTCAGTTGTTATTCAGTTGTCAGTTGGGGCGGCAGTGGCTCAGTGGTTCATGTAGGTAGTCCACAAACCGGAACGTTGGTGGTTCTATCTCCGATTCCACCTGACCAAGTGTCGAGGTGTCCATGAGCAAGACACCTAACCCCAGCTGCTCCCGACGAGCTGGATGGCGCCTTGCATGGCTGACACCGCCCGTCGGTGAGTGAATGTGTGGCAAGATGTAAAGCGCTTTGGATGGCCATGGGGCTGTTGAAAGCGTTATATAAATGCAGTCCATTTACTGTTATTTGGAGAAAATCATCCCTTCCAGCTCTTGTGTACATTCAAATACAGCATGTCAAGACAAGTTAGACCAGCTAACGCAGTGGGTCTCAGCAAATTTCCGAGGACCATTATAGTTCAAATCATTTTATATATATTAAAAATTCTCTGGAATCACAAAATAAACCATGTTCAAATTATTAACAATTTATATTGTAATGGCCAATGAGGGCCAAATAAGTTGAGAACCACTGTTCTAGCGTCTCATAACTAAATGCATTGTGAAGTTTGAATAAAATACTAATGAGACTTTAAATCTATTGTAGAATAGGACATTTTAAGTGTATTAATTACTATTGCATACTTTTGATCTGTTCCTCACACAAAGCTGTCATATGCATTTCTACGGTTTGTAATACAGTGCTTGAATTGTATGTGTAACCAGCGACCCACTCCGGGCAGGATTCAAACTGGCATGGGTGGTAGACGTGTTAACAAGGAGGCAGCAAACTCTAGTGTTCCTTTGAGGTTTATCCCCCAAACCTCACTCCCATCTGGGTCACGGCACCAAATGGTTGGTCCTACTCACCTGCTCCAAGCTGGATTTGAACCGGGGTTTCTGCTAAAGTAAACAACAACAAAACTACTAAAAACTGAGCAGCCAGGGGAGTGTGGTTTATACGCACAGCTCTAACTAGCCTACCTTACAAATGGGCTATTTTTATGGTGCATTTATAGTGGTTTTATGTCATTTCGGCGCTCAACATCATCCCCAATCACTTTCACTGTTTAGAAAAGAGCAGTCTGAACATTCAGCCAACCTTCTACTTTTATGTTCCACTGAAGAAAAAAAAACATTGAACGATGACTGTGTGTAAATTGTCAAATAATTTAAATGTTTGGGTGACTTATCACTTTAAGTGTACACACAATAGAACATTTCATTCCTGGTATTGAAGGTCTGAGTGATGTTGTTAGCTTGCAGGGAGCAGAAGAGAGCAGTAAAGTGAGGTTCATGCTAGACTACAGTACGTGACGGGAGACATTGGCTATCATTTATATGTAACCTGCAATTATTTCTCCATGCCTGGGTAAATGCACTGCACATTAAAAAAGGACACAGAGAGAAAAGACACCATGCTTTTATTACTGTAGTAAAGATTAAAGTCGCAGCCAAAGTTCCTCCCCTCAGCTATTGCACATGGCTCTAGTTAGGACGCCTCTGAGTCAAGATAATGCATGTAGTTTCAGATAGGGCATACACACGCGCGCATGGACTCACAAGACAGAAACACTCGTGCCCCGCTGTCACACTCTGTGTGTGGACTTGCTTGGAGCAGATGGTCTAAAATGAGCTCCTCAGGCTGGATACTGGCTGTGTGTCTTGTGGTTCTTGGAGGTAAAAAAATAATAATGTGTGTTTGTGATGGTGTGTAAGAATGCGACAATCATGCACTGTGTAAGTAAGGCTTTCATTAAGGCAACATTTCAGTTCACCATCTGTTGTTGTGTCATGTGTGTTGGTATTCATGGCAATACATTTGCATGTCATTAGCCTGAAAATGAATTCTGCAGTAAAATGTCATTTGCTCATTCTAACCATAAAACAAATCTGTTTACATATGATTATGTAAGGGACTGTGCATTAAATGTTCCCTTATATACCTATATGGTGTGTTTACTATATCTAACTTTTTTACATATTGTTTTATGAAATTGTATGCGTGTTTGTGAGTTTTAATGCAGCTTATGCTTTTACTATTGACATGTGAAAACACTGTCCTCTTGAATTATAAAGGTGTATGTTTAACCCTCATTTCTGCCCTTTGATCAGCACATGTGCTTACAGTGAGTTTAAAACAGTTACTCTGTTGTCCTGCATGTGTTTCTTCTCATGTGTCATCACAGGAGGCAGACATGTGGTGCGGGCCGAAGAAGGGCAGGGCAGCGAGAGAAACTGTTCAGCAATTCCTCCGGTACTCTATCCCCCACATATCCTAACTCTGTCCATGTTTTCCACTCAACTGATTCAGCCCACTGCTAGGACTCATCTTTAGCTTAGAGAGAAGTAGGAAGAGAAAATAATCTGGCCTCTTAGAGAGGAGATCTTCTCCTCTGATAAGAAATGTTTTTAGGCGCACCCTAAATCTGATCTTTGAAGTGTGTGTGTGTGTGTGTGTGTGTGCGTGCGTGCGTGCGTGCGTGTGTGTGTGTGTGTGGTTTTTGTGAACTTTTACTCGTTCTTATCCATTGTCTGAGTAAATGCATTCAATTTGTGATATTTAACATTCTTGAGGATAACATTTTTACATTTAATTGACGGATACAGTAAATAATTTTGATGCAATATAATTAAATGATTAATTCCTTTTTGTTCCAGTATTTGCCACCAACAGCTGTGAACACAACTCTGAGGCTTCGTGACTTGAGAGAGTCCATGATCCCGTTGAACATCTCTGCCTACATCATCCCTGCCACAGATGCTCATCTGGTACGAAACCGCTAAACAGTGTCAGAAATGATCTTTCATATTAAGGGTTAATATTGGCCCCCTTGGAATTTATTCTTTCTTATTTCCTAACCATTTAAAAACACAAAAAAGCTATGCACTGATGTCAAATAAATGTCAACGTCAAAATAAATGATATTATTTTAACAGTTATAATCAAATGCAATTTTAATTCTCAATCAAAAATCAAGAACTATGTATTCATATGAACTATACATTCAACACTTTGAGAAAGCTACAGGTCTAACGCCTACAGAACAGAATATGAAATGTATCAAATGTTAACAATTTTTAGATAAAACATTATAATTATTTTTTTAAACATTGGGCATTTTTATCACTTCTGTAGCTATTTTAATAAATGTTTGACCTTATCTCGTCCTTCAATTTTCGTCATTCTCAGGCATTAACTCTGTGACAGTAACTGACTGTGATTTTATTGGCAGAGTGAGTACATCGCCCCCAGAGATGCGAGACTGGCCTGGATGTCTGGCTTCACTGGCTCTGCAGGTGTTTCACAGCCAACCAATCATAATATTGCTGTATCACTATGCATCATTCTCAGTCACATTATGTTTTGGACCTGAACAAATGGCTCACTCATGTATTCCATTATAACTAACAAGAGTCTGTTTCTAATTCCTAGGCGCAGCAGTAATTACTCAAAATAAGGCTGTTTTGTGGACCGATAGCCGCTACTGGATTCAAGCAGAGAGACAAATGGACTGTAACTGGGAGCTAGAGCGAGATGGTGAGGAGCAAATTATGAGAGTGAAGTTAATATTTTAAACTTATCTAAATGAAGTTAAACATGTGGAAGTATGGATGCCTTTTCTAGCCTCTTAAACTATGGGGCCATTTTTGGGGACTTCCACCTGGATTTGGCCTACCCAAATTGAAAAGCTTCCCATACCTACCTACAGTGGTCTAAATACACAGTTTTGGTGTCATTTTACAGGAAACTGTCTGAGCTGAGCCCCCACCCCACCCCAAAAAAAAGAGGCGCTTTTATATGTTTGGTTATAAATTCATTTTTGAAAGTGTGTAACCCAGGCCCTGTATGCTCTTGCATACCGTTTTTGCTGTTTCCACTAGATTCCAGAAAATACTGGAAAAGATAACTTTGTCTGTATCATGTTCTGTGCAATATTTATTCAAATGGATCTGAAGGGAGGAATATTACCCCGTTTATGTAATTCCCCCTCCCCCCATATCCATATACAGTGCAATATCCCAGTGTCATTACATTCTTTTCTCCAGTGTTTTCTGACATATGCTGGAAACAACCAAAACTGTCTGCAGGGTGCTAGAACACACAGAGCCTGAGATATACACTTTCAAAAATGAATGTATAACCAAAAAAATCAAATAGCACCTATTTTGTTTGTCTGTTTTTTTATATTTTATATGTTTGTTTGTTTATTATATCACACACAACATATACTATAATATTTATCACTTTCAGCAGTGTTTTATGTAATTTCAGGGTTTTCTGTAAAATTACACCAAAATTTTGTATTTAGGGTATGTGGGTACGGAAATGGTCCCAGAGTAATTTAGTGTAAATAAGATACTTTGTGTAAAACAAATGCCAAAGTGATGCGTATCTCCAGAAAGTAGACAGAGCTATTGAGGTCAGACCTCCTGCACAGATTTCAAATTTAAAGTATATACTTGATGATGTCATTTCGGACCCTAATCAGGGTCCATTGAGTTTAAGAGGCTAGCACATATTCCAGTTAATATGTATGAAGAAAAACAAATATTATATTGATTACTGTGTAGAATTGTTTTATTTTTCCTCTGATTCCTCATCTGAGTGCTTAAAACCTAACTACTGGTTCACAGGCTCCATTCGCAGCATTACCAACTGGCTAATCCTAGAGATCCCTGAGGGAGATCAGGTGGGCTTTGACCCATTCCTCTTCTCTGTAGGTGAGCACAGCTAATACATTTCTTAAAATAAGATGAGCTGAATTGTGTGATGTTTTCTGTTAAAATGTTGCTGGGGTTTTTTGTTTGTTTTTTTGTTTTTTCGTATTCCGGTTTAATGTGTGGAAATAATGTAATGAGGAGAGCAAGGAAGGCAGGCAGGCAGAGACAAAGTTCTAAGAGTAGGTATTTTAATAACAAAACAAACTAGATACCAGGGAAAACAAAGGGCAGAAATACAAGGACCAACTGACAAACTAATACAGCAAACAATGGGGCTTATATACACAGCGAAAACTGGATTAACAAGACATGGGTGCAAACAGGAAACTAAATCAAACTTAACATAAAAGTTTGGCAACACATTTATTTCAATAGTGAATTTTAGACACTTTAACTAACTTTGCAACTACATGTCAACTACCAGTCATTAAAGTATTAGTAGAGTGTCTGCTTAATATCTGCAAACACTTTATATTGATGGTCCCCCGACATACATTCTACTGATTATATGTCATTTTGGTTACGCTTTATTTTAGAGTATGTGTACTTGCCCAAGAAAGTACTGGTAATATAAGGTAACTACGTTTGTTAAGGTTAGGATTAGGATAGGTTCAGGGTTAGTACCTAGCTAATTACGTAGTAATTGCTACATAAGTACAACAGGACTGTAAAATGTAAAAAAAGTACATGCCAACTTATTCTAGTAATAATCGTATTCTACTACTAACCCTAACCTAACAGTCTACTAATAGTTAGTTGACATGTAGTTGCAAAATAATGAGAGTGAGTTGACATGCTGCAAAGTTAAGACTATTGAAATAGTGTAAACACACGTTGTTGTTGTTGTTGTTGTTGTTGTTGTTGTTGTTGTTGTTGTTGTTGTTGTTGTTGTTGTTGTTGTTGTTGTTGTTGTTGTTGTTGTTGTTGTTTTAAGACATTTTTATTTTTATTTATCAAGGATGTATTCAATTGATCAAAAGAGACAGTAAATACATTTATATGGTTACAAAAACATCTATTTCAATTTTAAAATCTGTTCTTTGGAACTTTCTATTCATCAAGTGATCCTGACAAAAATGAATCATGGTTTCCACAAAAAATATTAAGCAGCTTTTTTAACATTGATAATAATAATAAATGTTTCTTGATCACCAAATCAGCATATTAGAATGATTTCTGAAAAAGCACACATTTTAAAATCTGTTCAATTAGAAAACAAATATAATAAATTTAATATTATTTCATTTACTGTATTTTTGATAAAATAAATGCAGAAAACTAATCTTACTTAGTATATATAAAATGATGATATGATAAGTAAGTGAGATAAGTACAAAAAAAATCTAGAAACCAAAATGATCATCAAAATCTGTCCTGAATAATTTGCTTACTATTCTTTGTTGCTGCAGACACATTTGGCATCTACAACACCAACCTGGCTCCAGCGGGCCGGATCCTGAAGTCTATTCCTGATAACCTGGTGGATAAAATATGGACAGATCAACCTCCTCTGCCTCCTGACAACCCCATGCGCTTACCTGACAGTGTCATTGGTGTGTGCATGTCTTATCAGCATCACTTGACTGATAAGTGCCAAGCGAACAGGGCAGAGGACCATAAGATCATGACAAACAGAGCAATAAAGCTCTTATTTAATCTTTAATGACTAGTGATATAACTTACAGCAGTGCCAGTAGACAGAGGGGATATTCTAGCTCATTCTGGTGTGAAGAGAAAGTCAATGAAGCTTCATGAAAAGCTAAAATCACTTCATGTTGCTCCAAACCTGCATAACTTTTATTCTTCTGTGGGACATAAAATGCGAAATTATGTTCTTGTTACTCTTGTTCATAAAAGAGGCTTTCAAACTTTAAAAAAGAGTATTCGAAAAGTATTCTAAAACAAACTGCGCATTTTATTCCAAGTCTTCTGAATTTATATGATAGGTTTGTGTGAGAAACAGATAGAAAAATGATTTAGTCCCAACTGGAAGATTATCAGTTAACATAAATTGAAAATTCATGGATGGATGGGTGGATTCTGTAGGTTGATGGGTGGATTCAATGAGTCAATGTGGTGAAGTTAAGAGCCTACGGAGCCCCTTAAGGGATATGGAAACAATATGAGATTAGACGCAAAGTTTCTCTGGGAACAAAAACGTTTTCGCGAGGGAACGCAAAGGATTTACGACCAAACTCAAAGTTTCTCGGAGAAAGCAAAACGTTTCCGAGAGAATGCAGCATTCATCATTATTTTTTCCATCAGCATGTCCCTTTTAGGGTCTCCGTAAGAACCTAATCAGTCTGATTCGTGAATGAATCATTTAAACCCAGAATCATTAAATCATGTATTAAGTGGATAGGCTAAATCATTGTAACGATTTGACTTAAAATAATGATTCATTCAGTCGTTTTTGTGTGCACTGTTGGTTTAAGGTTTGATGTAGTTAAAGATGACATTGAGCATGTGTGGTTTTTTTTTTCTTTTGTTCAGAGAGGACCTGGCCAATGAAAGTAGAGCAGATAAGAGCCCAAATAAGTGACAATCCATACAAGCCCACAGCTGTGCTGCTTTCAGCTTTGGATGAGACCGCATGTAAGCATAACACAAAGTCAAATGCAGGAGATTATCTCTGAATCGTTCTGTAAAACTCTTGTCGGGCCAAAGCATTTCAGTTTGCATCTCTATTTTCAGGGCTGTTTAATCTACGAGGCAACGACATCCCTTTTAATCCATTCTTCTATTCTTACACTCTGCTGTCAATGGATGAGATATGGCAAGTTCCTCTGTTTCATAATAACAGCACTATAATTAGTTGGTGTACAGTTTCTAACTAACCTCCTTTGCCAGGCTCTTTGTGCACAATGAACGAATATCAGAAGAGTTGAAGGTGTACCTGAATGCTTCGTGCTACCAGGCCTATTGTGTGCAGCTGCTTGAGTACAGCTCTGTGCGCACATACCTGCAGTCCTATCTACAGAGACCCAACGTGAGGGTGTGGGTGGGTACAGAGTACACCAACCAAGCCCTGTATGAGCTCATCACTCCTGAGGTAAGACCTAGATCCGAAATATAGACTGCTGGTATGTGCATGTCAGCTTAGATGCTCAAACAGCATGTAAATAAGGAGTCTCAAACTATCTGCAGGCTGAATATGTTTCAGATGTTTCCATACATAGCCCCTAAAGTGTTAGTATTAATATCAATTTTCACTTTCTGCATTTGATTTGGTCTTAAACAAAAGTGTATGATTGCATTAAAGAAGTTTTAAATGAACACTCCACCGTTTTTAGAAATAGGGCTTATTCAATATATTTCCTACCTTTAGATATGTGGGCAAATGCATTTTTGTCTCAGTGCATGCATTGTTTTAGTTTGGCAGGGTCGCCGCTAGCTTAGCTTAGCATAATGAATGCTAAATCTTAATCTGCATCGCTATTTGTATTCGTTGTGAATACACAGGCCACAAGAAGTAATAAGTGGGTTTTTTTTTTTGGATCACTTTTACTCGGGACATGCTAGCTGGCAACATAGGATCCCGTTCATTATGCTAAGCTAAGCTAGCGGCGACCCTGCCAAACTAAAACAATCCAAGATGGATGGATGATGGATTGATGGGTGGAAGGATGGATTATGTAGATGATAGATGGATTCTGTAGATGGATGGATAGATAGATGGATGTATTAGATTCTGTAGATGGATGGATGGATGGGTGGGTGGGTGGATGAATGGATGTTTCGGATGGATTCTGTAGATGGATGGGTGGATTCTATGGATGGGTGGATTCTGTAGATGGATGGGTGGATTCTATGGATGGGTGGATTTTGTAGATGGATGGATAGATGGATGTTTGGGATTCTGTAGATGGGTGGGTGGGTGGATTCTCTAAATGGATGGATGAATGGATGGATTCTGCAGATGCATGGATGGGTGATGAATTGATGGGTGAAAGGATGTATTCTGTAGATGGATGGATGGAACTATGATTTCATAATGCAGCTTGTGCCCCACAGTATGGACGAAGAAAATATTTTAACACAGATGAACTTGTCTTATCTTTTTAAGGACAAACTACTGACCAGCACCTACTCTCCGGTACTGACCACGAAAGCAGTGAAAGATGAGACAGAGCAGCGTATCCTCAAAGAGGCTCATGTAAGAGGACACAGTAACAGTTTATAATAAGGTCCCATTAGTTCATGCATTTGCCAGCATTACCTAACAATGAGCTGCACAGTATGTATTAATGGTAACACTTTAGTATGGGTAACACATATTCACTATTGACTACGACTTTTGCCTCAATAAACTCCTAATTTACTGCTTATTAATAGTTAGTCAGGTAGTTTTTTATAGCATTTAAGTTTAGGTATTGGTAGGATTACGGGATGTAGAATAAGGCATTAATATGTGCTTTATAAGTACTAATAAACAGCCAATATCCTAGTTATATGCATGCTAATAAGCAACTAGTTAATAGTTAATAACTGAACCCTAAAATAAAGTGTTACCGTTTTAATCTTCATTAGTGTTCGTAAAAAATACCACTGTTCATCGTTAGTTTAGGTAAAAAAATGGAACCTTGCAGAGTTTTCTCCCCAAATGACTTAAGCAGTCATCAGCCAGATGGAGACTGTTTATTGATACCTGTGTTGTATTATCATAATTTCTAGATTGAAGTGCACTTTATCTCACCATAATGCCACATTAGGAAGCCAGACAGACTCCATTCACTGCAGCTTAAATCAACTCAATCAATGTGTTATCTCTCCTTATCGTAGAACCTCCATCAAATGTATTGGGATCTTTTTTACTGATGATGTTTGCTGTATTCAATTGTCTATTGACATATTTCGCAGAGTTTTTCAATATAAAACAACTGCATTAGATAAAGTGCATGGACAAACATCTTCGTTCTGGTGTTTTATGGCCTAGAGCCAGACCTCAGTTGACTGCATTCAGCCACTATGGGTGAACATCCTCTCTGGCTTCCCGCAGGTTAGGGACGCAGTCGCAGTCATGCAGCTTCTGTTGTGGCTTGAAAAGAAAGTTCCAGAAGGCACAGAGACCGAGCTCACAGCTGCACAGTTTGTTGATCAATGTCGCAGGTACAGAACAGCGGAGCTAAACCCTCATCACTGATACCACTCACACATAAAACACATGCAATTAACGCTGATTGCTCACTTTGTTCCAAGACTGTATTTAACATTCATTTTCTCAATATTAGAGAACCAGCTCCAAGATCAAGTTCAACATTAACTCTAATTTGAAGGGGATGAAAGTAAAAAAGACTGTAAAAAATTATAGATTAAACTACTGACTTACAGTTGTTCATTATAAGTATAAAATAATATGTTTTAAATGTTTTGCTAAATATTTATACGCATACACATATGCATATACAGATGGTTAGAATAGTTCTTCACAGTGAATTTTGCAATTAAATGATATTGTATTTATTAATATTATGACACACGTGGGTGTAGTCCTAGGTAAATTTGTACGTTAAATGTTTCTTATATTTTATTTGTACTTCTTTTGTTTTATTTTGTTTTTAATATACAATGCCATATAAAAGATGTGTAGGCTACAGTATAGCTAAATATTGTATAATGTAAGTACAACATTTACTTACAGAAATAGACTGTAGCTCTATATTAACCATCTTTCTAAACACAACCCCTTTATTGTGTTTTGGCAGCAAGCAAAAGAACAGCAGAGGGCCGAGTTTTGAGACCATTTCAGCAAGTGGACCTAATGCTGCTCTTGCTCACTACAGGTAATAAATATGTCTTCCTATTTATTTATACTAGTTACTTATATTCAATTGATTTACCTGTGTTCATTCTCATGTATTACAGTCCATCTCCTGAAACTGCCAGAAGGCTGACAGTGGATGAGATGTATCTTGTGGACTCTGGAGGACAGTATCTGTAAGTTTGATAGTACTATTAGGACAGTTCTGTTTGTCTGCAAAAACATGATACATAACTAAGCTCACTGTGCACTTAACTTAAATATGAATTAACCTGCATGGTTTCCTTAAAATTTTGAGTTCATTGAAATCTCTTTCTCTGTATTAACTAAAACATTTTTCTTTCAATGAACTCAAAATCTTAAGGCAGCCAGGTTATTTACTGACAATTTAAGTTAAACCAACAAATCAAGCACTAAACCAGCTATCTCTGTCTTTTACAGTGATGGTACCACTGATATAACGCGTACTGTGCACTGGGGTAAACCCACTGACGTCCAAAAGGTACTGAACGGCTGGGAGAAACTGACAATGCAGAGCATAATTTGATGCTTATACTTAGACTACTAAAAAGAAAACTGCTTTCTCCCTGTTTTACTCTGATAGGAAGCCTACACAAGGGTGCTCATGGGAAATATTGAGATTTCAAGAACCATCTTTCCTGCTGGAACTAGAGGTAAGGATCTACTTATCACAATGTCCCTTCAAGCAACCATGCCCTGATACTTCCACAAGTGGGCGCCCTATCCACAGCAGACATCTCACAGTGACCTCCACAAAACCTGTCATGTGCTTTTCCCACCATAGGCGTGAACATGGAAATGCTGGGACGAAGAGCATTGTGGGAAGTTGGTTTAAATTATGGTCATGGCACTGGTCATGGTGTGGGGAACTACTTTGGAGTCCATGAATGTAAGTCTAATTCGCTAACATGTTTATATATTTATCTCAGTATTGTTATATAGATGAATTTGTGTTGATAACAAAAGTTTTTTTCATAAATAAATTAATAATTTTATTCAACAATGGTGCATTCAATTGATCAAAAGTGACAATAAAGAACGCATTTGTAATATTACAAAGATTTTATTTTAAATAAATGGTGTTCTTTACTGTTTTGAGCATTGATAATAATATTAAATGTTTCTTATGCACTAAATCAGCATATTAGAATGATTTCTGAAGGATCATGTGTCACTGAAGACTGGAGTAATGATGCTTTGCCATCACAGGAATAAATACAATTTTAAAATATTGATTTGTTTATATTTTATCAAATAAATGCATCCTTGGTGAGCGTATAATATCATATATCTGCTATGTGATATATCTCTTCATCTAATGTCTTTGTTTTCTGTGATAGGGCCTGTGGGGTTTCAGTCCAATAATATTCCATTTCAAGAGGGAATGTTTACGTCAATTGGTGAGGAATCATTAAGCAGCTCATTATGATTGCCTTCGTTTGATACTTGAAGTTTTAAACTGACAAACTCTCCTTCAGAACCTGGTTATTATAAGGAGAATGACTTTGGTATAAGGATAGAGGACATTGCCGTCACTGTTCCAGCTATTACAAAGGTACATTCAAATAATTGGGGTCTAGAACTCTGTAAATCCAGTGCAGCTAGCCAAGGGCAGTGCCTAATGAAATATGAATAATATGTGCATTTTTTTTCCTGTTTTTCCCTACTAGCATAGCAGCAATTACCTGACATTTGAAACAGTGTCATTGGTGCCTTATGACAGAAAACTGATAAATACATCTCTTCTAAGTCCTGAGCAGGTATTTTAAATAATATCAATGTTTGTGTATTTTTTTATTTATTGTTTACTTTCATATCATAATTAATGTGTTTACTGTCGGGATGCGTTTGGTTCCATTTGGTTGCCAATGTAAAATAAGGGTAGTAAACCAATTAAAAACCGCAGCTTTATGTGTTTAAAAAAGTTTAGTTTTCTAGTGTTGGTTTCCTTTGAAAAAGTGCCCACAGACGCTCTTCAATAGAAACACGTCTTGGGTTGTGGGTTTGCTGGAAATTAAAAAGCCCTATTCTTACTTTCATAAACAAACATCAGTTGTTGATTTCAATGTTGGCAGTGCAGAATATTTCTCTGTCTTTGTTGTTGTCTTGTAGCTGTACTGGCTGAACTCATACTATGAGACCATACGGAGCGTGGTGGGTCCCGAGCTGGAGAGGCAGGGACTGAAGGAGGAGTATGACTGGATGATGAAGCACACGGCACCTTTCCTTACAGCTGGAGTTTCAGCTGTCATCCCATCAGGCACACTGTTAGTAACAGTGCTGGCCTCTGTTGTACTGCATAATCTGCTGTAAATACGTCTGAAGAGCTTGGCCTACACCACAGCATTCGGTTCTGCCTCTGCTCCTACTCTTCCATTTTTAGGCACACACAAAAAAGCTCAAAATGTTAAATACTTAAAAGGACTCTCTCTCTCTCTCTCTCTCTCTCTCTCTCTCTCTCTCTCTCTCTCTCTCTCTCTCTCTCTCTCTCTCTCTATATATATATATATTTCATTTATTTCATCTCTTTGATTTCCAGTGGATTTACCAGACCTCATTAGAGTTTGGCCTATGTTTAAACTATTGTTAATATTGTAAAATGTATTTTATGACAACGTTTTTGCATAATTTAATCTAAAAAATATTTGATTTAAAAAATATATACATTTCTGGTGTATATATGCAGAATTGATGTTAAGACAATCATTTATAGTTTATTAAAATATGATTACTACAGTATCTACACTACATTTGATATCTTTGTGTTCTATGTTTTCATTCTTAGCAGTCATAATTGGCATCAAATAATGTTCACTTCACTGAGTGAAAATAGTATGTAGACACCAACAACACCTAACACTTATCATGACACCTACTTCTACCACAAAAATAATTTCATAAATATATATAATCAAAACAAATTAACCAAACATCAAATTAACCAAGACATAAAAAAGTAAAAAATATATATATATATGGTTAATTTGTTAATACATGGCTCAACTTTAAGTTTTTGTTTTTCTGCTGGCTCATTCGTACCAGTTGTTCATCACAAAAATACAATAAATTACAATAAATTACTCCATGAGTGTAAATTCATAGACACTTTTGGCATATAGTATGCACAAAATTGATTAGCAGTGTTGGGGAAAGTTACTTTTAAAAGTAATGCATTTCAATATTGTGTTACTCCCTTAAACAGTAGCTAATTGTGTTAGTTACTTTTTATGGGAAGTAATGTGTTACGTTACTTTTGCATTACTTTTTCTTATCTGGGCTTGTCTTGCTTGCATTTTTTAATAACAAAACCATTATTCTATTTTTGGCAAATGTAAAGGCCCTTTCTCACCAAAGGTCAATTGAATAAGCCTCTGAAGGCTGAAGGAAATTGAAATTCACGCCTGTAAATACAGTAATAGAGGGCACAGCCAAAACAAACATTTCAGCTGTGCTGCCATTCTGGATCGCAGAAGAATAGGATGCAGGAGAATAAGGTTCGGCACTATATTTCATCAATAAAAAAAACAATGTAAAGTCATTTTTGCTTATTAGTATGGTTGATTATTGGATGAATTGGATCCTTGAAGATCAGCAGCAAATACATTGCTTAATAAAGTGAGATTAAATGCATAAAGTATATTTGTGTCATTTAAAATTTTAAATTATTGCCGGTTTGTTTCTCTTAATGCGCTCAGGAGAAGTGTCGGTCAATACAAAGTAACTTTTGTTACATATTTGAAAAATAACTCAGATATTTTGTAAATTTAAAAGTAATGTGTTCATTTACAAGTTACTTAGAAAAAAAGTAATCTGATTACCTAGTTGGTGTTACTTGTACTGCATTACCCCCCGACACTGTTGATTAATTAACAATCAACCCAAGTTTGCATGTATTTGTAAATGTAGTGGCAATGCAGAACTGGCTCTAAATGACAGTTTCACCAACTGGCAAAACAAATATTTGATTCCATAGTCCTGTTCTTAGTCTGAAATTATCTCCTTGCGCATTATCACTATAAATACTAATCCATTTTACATTCATGTGTTTTGAAAAAGGCTGAAAATATTTTTTTGGATTGTAAGATTTTATGTGGAAGTAACAGCTTAAGTAACTTTTATGAGACTAGCCCAGTAAAATCCATTGTGACTATGTGTCCAATTTCCAAATAAAATAAAAACTTGCTACTCAACTCCACAGTGAAATTTTCTGCAAAACTACAGCTAAATACTTTACATAAATTATCTTTTGGTCATCAGTCATTTATTCAACTGGAAGATTTTAAATGTTTTCAATGAATCCCACAGCAAACTGAAAAAAATTGCTTTGTGTAAAAATGCCTTGTGACTCCTTTCTTAAATATTGGCACAGTATGCCATGTGGTTTGTTCATTTCATTTGGGTGTGTAGGTTTTAGACCAGGGCATGGTTTAAACTTTAAAGCACTGAAACTGAAATAACAACATGACACCTAATGCTCTAAGTCCCGTCCTATTGCCCACACAGATATCACACAGATATCATAGCAGACGCACCTCAACAGCACTTTCTGAGAAAACAGCTTCTCCAATCCCCTTTAATTGTCACAGGCCTAAAGCGAGCTGCTGTCAATAGCACTGCTGCATGTGAAGGGCTCATGCCTGCAGAGGTGCTGTTGCTTGGCAACAGTTCCGTCAGAACCACAGTAAGGTGTGATGTGGTTTCTGAGACATCCGCTTACTCTCTCTCTCTCTCTCTCTCTCTCTCTCTCTCTCTGCACTCTTTTGTTTGGCTGTTCTCCTCCAGCTTAAAACAACTTTGCACATTGTTCCTTATCTTCACAAAAATAGGACGGATGAATGTGATTCTATTTGTCATGTTTTATTCGAGGCTCTGTATATGGCGTGACCATACATAAAGAGGAAGTATACAGCAACAGGAGGTGTTGAAAACGATGACCTCATTATAGTTTTCAGTGTGCTTGACCACTCTCTGTTCTAATCTAAAGTGGGGGAGTGAAACAGTCAGGCATCAGTCAGCTCTTACGGCCATGTGGTGTTAAACAAACAAACAAACAAACAAACAGAAATAACTCTGAAACTCACACTGCTCTATTGCCTGTCTCAGATGGCTGATCTTACATGCATGTCTCAGCACACTGACTTTGTAACTTTTATAAATTAGTCAGGGGCACCCTACCCTTATGATAGACATGGCCTAATTACTAATAGCAATTATTACTGATCTAATTTCTTTATGTGTGTATGATGCCGACTGAAGGACGGATTATATCAGTGACTTAAGTGATTGTTTATCTCAAGAAATACAAAATCATTCCTTGTGCTCTTGAGGCTGAAGATGTTCTGTATCACTGAGTACTGTATATAAGTAATAACCATTTATGTTTTTATCTCATTGGTTTGTTTTTATCTGATATGAACCATTGCAACCAAAGCCACCTCTTAAAAAAAGAAGTTCCTGTCTAGTCATGTGACTTCCTCAAGCGTTTAGTTCTCCACTCCAGCGATCAGAGAAGAGCCTTCTGCCTCTTCCTTTTCTGGTGGCTTTTGTCGTTCTCTGTGCGGGCACTGTGGCAGTTAGACTGACAGAAATTAGTTTAACAGCCCAGTGTTATACTGCCACAGCTATAGAGTCAGGAGAATATTGCCCACCCACTACTGGATCAACATGTTACGGAGGAAACCATCTAACGCCTCTGAAAAGGAGCAGGCTCAGGTGCAAAAGAAGAAGGTAAGAGTTTGTGTATTCATCTGTATGTGTGGCCCTGTTTTGATGAGTTGAAGCTAGAAAGAACAGCTTGAAGCTAGAAAGAGTTCTTGGAGGACCTCTCTGGAGGTCTGCATTCCCAAGAGAACACCAACACACACAATAGACTGTTTAAACATGAAAAAAGATGCATCAGAGCAGAACACATGTGCTTTTTTTGCTGATTGTTTGAATCAACAGTACTTTGAGAAGGGTTTTCATTCACCTATGTGAATAATAGTCCTATTGTAATATGTCCCGTTTGTCTTCAGACCTGTCATTCTTACGTTTAAGAACTGAAACTGTATATTGTTCTGGGTGAAATGCATGGCTGTGCAGCAGTTCCTGTAGAAACACATTAGACCGCAACACACATCCTGAAGCGGTTCTACCTCTTCAGAGCAAAGCATCCAAACACATCTGAATTCAAAGTGACATTTACGTATATGTCTTCACAGCCCGCTCCACTCCAATTCTTCTCGTTCAGCGGTTAACTGCTTCTATAGCATTACTCTTATTTTCCATTTGATTCACATCTTGCGTGTAACAACCAACAGTTTCGATATTTCTCCTCTCTGAAACTGCAGGTGCTTCATAATTGCATGTAACTCAAGCAAAGCGAGATCTGGAAATCTTGCTGTTGTGCATTACGGTTACTTTGATGTCTTTTCTTTCTTTTTCTTTCTTTTTTTTAAACCAATGTCTTTCTTAAAGTCTTATCCAGAGCAGAGGATGCAGTTGAAGTTCATTGCCATGGTGTAAATAAAAACACTTCACCATGCAGATCACCACCATATCATCTCAAATGCTGCAGTTTCCTCTTTTGTCTTGGTTTAGATTATGAGTAATCATTTCAGTCGAGATCTGAAAAAAATATATTTCAACATCTAATCATGATGCAGAATGTTGTCACAGTTGTGGGGAAATTTATAGGGAAGGTTTGTTAGTTTGACATGTTACAATTCCACAACAGTGGTACTATTTAATTTAATATGAATTCCAAAAACAAAAACAAAAAAAAAAGACTAGTTTTGACAGGCTGACCAATCTCTTCTTGCATTTGGTTGGCTTAGCAGATTGCAGTCTGTTGTGTGTTGTCTAGATAGTGCACAGCTCTGCAGTGATTGGCTGCAATGTGCCCACTTCCTGTGCTGAAGTAAAGAGGCACAATGAAAGGTTTAGATAACAGAAAAAGTCAAATTGGAACAATTATGCACAGCAGCCCACAAAACCTACACTGAAGGATTTTATCAGTTATTAAAAAAGTGCCTTAATTATGAATGAATCGACTCTAACAAGCCACACTTTGCAATACAGTGGGGTTTACAGTTTAAATGCATAAGTACTTACTAGCATTAATTAACATAATGTGATATAAAATTACTTTATCATATACACTCACCTAAAGGATTATTAGGAACACCTGTTCAGTTTCTCATTAATGCAATTATGTAATCAACCAGTCACATGGCAGTTACTTCAATGCATTTACGGGTGTGGTCCTGGTCAAGACAATCTCCTGAACTCCAAACTGAATGTCAGAATGGGAAAGAAAAGTGATTTAAGCAATTTTGAGCATGGCATGGTTGTTAGTTCCAGACGGGCCAGTGTTTCACAATCTGCTCAGTTACTGGGATTTTCACACACAACCATTTCTAGGGTTTACAAAGAATGGTGTGAAAAGGGAAAAACATCCCGTATGCGGCAGTCCAGTGGGCAAAAATGCATTGTTGATGCTAGAGGTCAGAGGAGAATGGGCCGACTGATTCAAGCTGATGGAAGAGCAACTTTGACTAAATACAACCGAGGTATGCAGCAAAGCATTTGTGAATCCACAACACCCACAACCTTGAGGCGGATTGGCTACAACAGCAGAAGACCCCACTGGGTATAAATAGGAAAAAGAGCCTACAATTTGCACGAGCTCACCAAAATTGGACAGTTGAAGACTGGAAAAATGTTGCCTGGTCTGATGAGTCTCGATTTCTGTTGAGACATTCACTTTGGCGTAAACAGAATGAGAACATGGATCCATCATGCCTTGTTACCACTGTGCAGGCTGGTGGTGTTGGTGTAATGGTGTGGGGGATGTTTTCTTGGGCACATCTTAGGCCAATTGGGCATCGTTTAAATGCCACGGCCTACCTGAGCATTGTTTCTGACCATGTCCATCACTTTATGACCACCATGTGGATAATGCACCATGTCACAAAGCTAACCCTAACCCAAATTGGTGTCTTGAACATGACAATGAGTTCAAAGTACTAAAATGGCCCCCACAGTCACCAGATCTCAACCCAATTGACCCATGCTAAGCCACGCCCGAAGACCGCCAAAGGCCAATCGTGGCTTAGCAACCATAACTATGCACGGAAGGTCTGTCTAGCTTTGAGCGAGCGGAACATGCCGAAGCATTGTGCTTATGGATTGTGCAAATCTGATACCCGGTATCCTATAAATTTGGACAGGGGGTGGAATATATTTCCTTCCCCAGACCTAAAACCCAAGGGGAGAAATTACGCTGTTCAGTCGATTTGTAAAAACCTTATCAGACTGTTGTGGATCAATCAGTGTGGCAGAATAAATATACAAAATATAAGCGGAAGAATGTTATCATTGCAAAGTGGTCAGGCTAATGTATTGTATTTATTCCACAAGTCTTGTGGATAAGGTGTTTGATTTATAATTATTAGATCGTTTTCTAATTTCACTTACCCTGCTGTGCATGAACATAGCTGATCCTCAATTTGTGTGTTTCCCCTTTGAATGGTCAGCGATGAGGCGGCAGCGCTTGCGCTGAGACCTAAAGGCTTTACCTTAAGTTTTGATGAAATGATTCTTCAATCGGTTGCATATTATGCCGAGGATATCCCTCAAATGCATATTGCAGTCCCCTTTGTCTTGCTCTCTCAGATATTTCACCTGTTCACCAAAAATGACTAATTATCTCCTTGGGAATGTCTGACACCGGCACACGCATACAGTAATAGACGGGCCAGGCGCGAAAGCTTGACAAGCGTAGCAACAGTAACTAAGGAGGGCGGGGCTTAGCGAAGGGTCAATAGATCGTCTTTGGGATGTGATGGAACGGGAGCGCCGTGCCCTGGATGTGCATCCCACAAATCTCCATCAACTGCATGCTATCCTATCAATATGGGCCAACATTTCTAAAGAATGCTTTCAGCACCTTGTTGAATCAATGCCACGTAGAATTAATGTAGTTCTGAAGGCGAAAGGGGGTCAAACACAGTATAAGTATGGTGTTCCTAATAATCCTTTAGGTGAGTGTAGATCGGAAATGGGCCAATGTCGAACCATGACCACCTTTGATTTGGCCCACCATGCCATATCAGAATCTGGTTTAACTTTATTTTGACTTTCCACTTTAGACATTCTGTAAGTAATCTATGAGTAACTTTGCAGCTACATGTCAACTAACTCTCATTAATTCGCAACTACATGTCAACTATCTCTCATTAGAGTATTAGTAGACTGTTAGGTTAATATTCGTAGAATAAGTTGACATGTACTTGCAAAGTTATTTAGAGTCAGTAGAATGTCTGTTGGAGACCCGATATTAAGCAGACAGTAGATATAATTCAAGTTGGTTTCAATGGCCCTCACTTAAGTGTGGTTTTTGGCCCTTTGTTGTAAGAAGTACGGGCAGATCTGA